>PYHW01010392.1:2992737-3086200 GCA_013186435.1 Turdus rufiventris | reverse complement strand
GGGGGATGGAGGAGGGGGACAGCACTTATTTTGCAAAGTTGGCAGCTGCCTTGCGGAGGGCTCTGCCCCCGCCGCCGCTCCGGGGTGACCTCCCCGGGGCTCCGCGCCCTGCCCGACGCTCAGGGGCGTGCGGGGACCGCGTTTGCTGGCGTTGTAAGTCAGCAGAAGGGATGCGGCGTTTTCCTGGGGATTGGCATCGCCAGCAAGACACTTCGGGCCAGGAGAGGTGGTGAGAGTGGGAGAAGGGTCGTGTGTGCTTGGAAGAGAATAGCAGTAATAATTAATAATAACAGCAGCAAAAGGATGAATAACTAGAAAATAATATTTTTTTAAGTCTCGGTTTCTTGATACTGCCTAGTTGCTGTGAAATGAATACAGGGCAAAACCCTTCGGATCATGAGCGAAATCCGAGGCAAAGTGCAGAACTGAATGTAGAGCACAGTTGAAATGAGGCGCTTCCTCAGTGAAAAGAAGGGGGCAGAGCGAGCAGATCTGGGGACGTTACAGGAATTGACAAATGTGAAGTCTTTTATTTGATAAAAGAACGGGTTGGGGAGTGCTGGAGGAGGTGGAAGTAAGAGGGTAGGCGTATAGGCATTTTTGTAGGAAAGAAGTTGGGTAATTGCAGAAAGCAAGCACTGAATTTGGTAGTGTAGTAAATGTTTCTAAGGAGCTGGTAACACACTTTCTCTGTCAGCTAGGTTGAACTATTTATGTATTCATATATATGTAACACCTACTTACACACACACTTAGGGAAAACGGTTTGCATACTACATCTGTGTATTCCAGTGCGAAAGGTTGAGTCAAGAGATAAGCAATAGCAGTAGAGGTCAGTGGCTGTGCAAAGGAGTCCTGTCACTGCTGCAATAAAATCCATATTTTACGGAGAGTTAAATGCAGCACTTTTTAAGTGCAAGTGGATGGTCACCTAAGTAATTCCTGATGACATTCAAGGTTCGAGAAGTTTAACGACCAAAATTACTCCCAGCACGATAGCACAGCTACTACTTTTATACAAGTCTAGAAGATAGGGCACCTTTTTCCTTTTACTTGTGTGTGGTGTGGGGTTTTAAAGTTCTTTTAGCAGTGCATGAGAGATTGAGTAGCACAAATTACTTATAGAGTGTAAGGTCAGTCCTTTCTCCAAATTTCTAGCACAGCTGGAATAGAGAGTACAGTTCTTGTCTATTCAAGAATCTCTGAGGATGGAATGTACACCCTACATGTGTACCTCATGAACTCCATGCATTAACATTTGTGCAAGGAGAACATTACAATCAAGAACAAGGTTGTTTCCATTCCCTTTTCTCACAGGACTGTGTGTAGTATCATTCTGGAAATGACATAATTCCAAGGGAATAAAATTACTTGATCTTGCAGACCTCTTTGGTTTTAATCAAAATAGACATAGCTCTCCCAGTCAAGATAAAGGCTTATCTCCTGTATTTGCTGGGCTGAAATCTCTATTATGCAGACAGTTCTTTGCAAAACTACTTGCATGTTACTTAAAACATTCCATAAAATTGATTAACATCTGTTCCTGAGCAATATAATGCTATGGGTAATGGTGCATCCCTATTCATTTCTTTTTTCCTAATTCCTATTTAAAGGCAATAAGTTTGCATGTCACAGGAGAGTCGGGTAGGGCTTGGAGGCTTGTTCAAGATTAAGTAGATTCCTTTATCGTGGATATATTCAGTTTTAAAGGCCTGGCAGCAATGACACAATTGGATAGCTCCTTTAAAGAGCCCAAACATGCTAATAAAGACTGCAAAGCTGAATCTCTTTTTCCTGTCCTCTCAGATGTTATCTGACACAGCACTAGTAAATACATAATCTCATATGCTTCTTTTAGCTGCACCATAATCTTTCTGGACATATTTCTAGTGGTTTGCAGTTGACTTTTGAGCTGGGGGAGGGAAGAGGAAAGCNTTTTTTTTTTTTTTTCCCAGGGAAAATGGCATTGATTCAGTCCTGTTGTAGCTCTCTGCAATTATCCTTTGCAGCCATTTAAGTAACTAGGGTCCCCGTAGGGACTTATTAGTCCCTCTAGGTATTTTAGTTTTCACACCAATTCACAGCTCTTGCATATCTCCATGCCAGCACACCAAAGATTACATTTATAGACATGGTCATCATTTTCTAACCAAGATGTTCAGCTAGAAATGTGCATCTTAACTTCAGACTCTTCTCTCTCTGTCTCTCACTCTCCTTCCCTTCTTCCCTTGCATAGCTCTTCCATGCAAACAAGTAACCTGCCGCTCAAGGCAGCCTTCCCTTTCATAAAGTTTGCATTTTGCCATCTGCTGTTTCAATAATATTTAGTTGAGAGACTTCCTTCAAAGCAAAACATATGCAGGTTAAAAAATGTGGGATTTTCTTTCCCCAGCTTTCTGCAGACGATCTCAAAACTAATGTGAACTTCATAGAAGTTACGAACGTGCCTGTGCTCTCACCAGCTGAGACCTTCTCTAAATGAGCAATCCTCTTCTCAAGGGCACACTGGGCTCCTCTGGGCAGGACCCTCCTTCCAGACCACTGTCCCCTCAAGTGTGCTACTTAATTTTTACTTTGACTGGAAGCTTTTTGCACGCTGATATGCTGCTTATTAATAGAATCCTGCAGTATTTTGGGGTTTGGAAAGAACCACTGTTAGTTTTGCTGGTGGATGCCTGTGTGCTATGTGGTGGTCAAGCAACATTTATCTGTTGTTAAATGAAATGGTGGTCTCTGTCTCATGCTTAACTTTTCAATGTGTCACCTGCCCTTTGTTGACTACTTTTAAATTATGTTACCTTTCTAGTGCAATCTTGCAGCATTATGGCTCAAGATATGCAGGAAATTACTTCCGGATCTCCTTGGAAATGGTAGCTAATTATTAAAATGAAAGGTAGCTGAAATCTATAAAAAAGAGTGGGTAGAATGCATTTGAAGCAGCAGGCCCCACTGTGGTGGTGCCTCATCTTACATAATGGTTACAATTCCTCTAGTGGCTCTGCTGCAATTATACCAGAATGAAGTAGAATTGGTTTTCAGTATCTTTTGATTATCATAAGCATGTGGGAAAGGCTTTGCCTTGGAAGCTGGGTGTTAGGGAGACTTCTTCATTAACCCCTTGAAGGCCTAGTTGGCTGCAGTAACTATTCCTGTGTCTTCAAAGGCTTTGCATTAGTTGGGGTTTACTTCTTGTTTCCTTTTTCTTTTTCCTATATAACTTCCTGGGTTCATAGCTCTTAGAAACAGGGCTGATTAACTCAGTTGTGGTCATCCTGACTGCCATGGTGGGGCCAAATTCAGGATCTTTTCAATCAATGTAAATCTTTAAAGTGACTCCCCATCCTGTGCACAAAGTGAAGAGTTCTGTGGCACATGAAGAGACTCTCTTCTGCTGACTCTGTGCAGGATTCAGTTTGCAGTATAAATGCCATTCTCAAGTTTAAATGTGTTCTGGTTGAGATAAAAATCCAGTAGCAGCTGGTGTGCTCATGCTGCATGCTTAGTCATGGCAGACCTTTCCAAGGGGTCTGAAAAAACTATGCTGTGTGAGGGGAAAGGTATGGCATTTTGCCTTGCTTCATTTGGGATGGGGAGAGATAGAATGTAGTGGGAACATTTAATATTAAATTCAGATTTTAGTTGTCTTTATTGCTTAACAAAAGGTACAGGACAGATTATTAGTTGCTGTTTTAAAAACACCCTTGAAGAATGCATAATTAATACAAAATATCAGCAGTAAAAGTCATCCTCTCTGGGTTGTGCTATGAGTGTTGCTGCACTGAAATTAGGTGAGGAAAGTGCTAGATAAAAGCATTTTTACAGTTTGAGCGTATTTCATATTCAGTTGGTCTTTCTGTGCCGTGAGTCTCAGCTTGAGTCGCTTTTTGGTTCTTCCCCAATGACTAGCTGGTATGTGTTGGGAGTCCATCCAGGCTCAGGTTCCTCAGCTTCTCTAGGGCACTGTTGTGTGTCCTAATCCTGACCACCCATCAGCTACTTCCGCACCCCATTTCAGGCAGGCTTATCCCTTTTTGTACCCGTGACCATCTCCCTATTCCAGGTGGGGCTGATTACCACCATTATCTTCCACTTTATTTATTTTCCTGGTTGTGCATTTGGCACTGAAAGGCCCGAACAAAGACTGTAAATATTTGAGTTTATGCTTTTGTTTGTTTGTTAACAGGAGCATTCCCAGAAGAAAATAGGATAACTGAATTTCAGGAGTATTTATAAAATGGTGTGAATTAATGTTATTCGTTGGCACATCCAGTCTGCTCCTTGAGTATTTTTCTCTCTCAAAACAAACCAGAAAGGATAGTTTCCTCCACAGCTGCAACCCTCTGAGGAGCAGTGAGGGTCGATGCTGATGGGGAAGGGTGAGCCTGTGTCCTCTGTCAGGATGGAAGAGGCTCAACTGGCATGGTGTCCTTCCTGAGTTAGAATGTTGGACCTCCAAAGAGAATCTTTAAGCAAAGAAGTGATTGCTTAACTGTAATGATGCCAGAGCACTTGATAGCAGCAAGCTGAAACATCCAAGATAGAGTGATAGCGCATTATCTTTTTCACACCCAGCAGCAAGACACCCTCTCCATACCCTCCTCTGCACCAGGCACATAGACAGAAAGCGTGTATACATTTCCAATTGGTATCATTTGAGAACACTGCCAGCCTTGCTATGTTTTAAGTAACCGGTTCAATAATGGCTTTATTCTGGCATTGTGGGCAAATATTTTGTGGGTTAATTAGCCGTCTTGTCAGGATATGCACATATATTTATATATAGTCAGCAAATGCTTAATTCTAGTGAGAATGTGACTATTAGGTTTCATTTGCAACATAATACCTATTGTAACCCCTCAACTCTTTCCTAGTGACACACTGCAATGCACAGAAGAGAGCACTTTATGAATGAGATCTGTCCTGTACTATCTGGGTACCATAATTCCTCTCAGCTAAACTAATTTCATTATTGTGCTGTAATGTTTACAGCAGCCTCTAAGATAATAGCCGTGTATCTTTCCAGCATCCCCACTTCTGCATCTAATCACAGAGCCAGAGCAGGAGGACCTAGGAGAAGGGTCAGCAGGAACTGAAAATTAGCACAAAAATTAAACACTAGTCAAGTTTCCCCAGGTACTGCAGGTTCGTGCCTGTCTGGTGGAAAGCAGAGCTGCCTGTTCCCTCATTACAACTGGCAGCTAATAGCTTCTATAAGTACAAAGGCTGCTTAATCAACACGATCATTAGCATGTAGCTCTGCTTTGTTGTGAGGGTAACACCAAACTCAAAGAGAATACTTTCCTCTGATTGTAACTCCACTTAGCATTGAAGATGATGGTGATCCAGACTTGGATGAGAGAGGCTGTGGAGTGGTGGGAGAGCCACTTGTGCCTGTGGCCTCAGCTGGGGTTCTGATACTGGGGCACTGGGTCCAGCTTCCTACTGACAGTCTCATTCCAGGGAAAACCCTTTCTCTTAGAAAGATGTGTCCTTCTCCCTCATCCTCTTAGATCCAATACCATAGCAAAAATAATTAAAAGCACAGTTGCTTTTAGTTTTGCCCTGAGGATTCAGGTGAAATCTGTTTCCTCACTGAATTGATTCGCTTTGAGTGCTCGTTGGTTTGTAACTTTAGGGTGTCATTAATGGCAATCATTATTTTACAAAAGTATCTTCATGGACAAGAAGAAAATTATACAGCTTATAGCAGTCTGCAAGCCCCCCCATCTCCCCCAAGAAACCACAGATACTCTGTGGACATTTGGGAGTCTCACTTCAAGTAAGAGACAAGGTTTTGTTCATTGACATGAAGCCTTCATTCAAAAGCTGTTCAAGTATTCCACAATTCCACATCTTCACCACATGGACCCACTGTGAGACTGGCCTGTATAATTGGCTGTGTTTTACAGCAGGGGAAGCAAATCACCACGGAGGTGAGTGACTTGCCCAAGGTCACAGGAGGAGATCATAACACAGCAGGGATGCTGAACCAGGCTCTTATAGCAAGTACAGCTTGCACTCAACCTGCCTGCCTCTCTCCTGCTCCCTTAGTTGTTGTAGCTGATCAAAGAATGGAAGGGGGGAAAGAGTCAGATTTGGGTCTCTTTTTTTCATCCAAAAGAAAGCCAATTATTTTCCTAAAGGACTCCTTGCATCTGCTTTGACATTCTCTCCCCAAAGGATTTTCTGGATGCTTTTTGCTTGCTTGTTCAGCCATGTTTTCTGTGGTGGGGAGGGGGAAGCTGGGTAGCTCCAGAGCTGCCTGAGACAAGACTGAGTATCGTACTCCCAGAAGAAAGTAATCTGAGCTGTCCCCAAGCAAGGTGGCAATGACCTTACTCTCTGCATTGGCCGAATTGGACTGGTCAGAGTTTCTTTACCATTCCCTGTCTCATACATTCCCACCTACTTATGCCTGTGAGAGAGAAGGGGATAATAAAAAAAGTCTCATAAAAGGCTGCCTATTCTGCATGCTGCTCCCTGTGGTTTGGGGCAGCCAGAGGTCAAACCACACTATCTCTTGTTCATGTCCATGCCTGCATGAATTCATTTCAAAGCACCCCTGCTTTGTAAACATCTAAGGAGTAGTATTCCTAGCACATAGATATGAAGGTGAGTCAAAGGGAAGTTACTTGAATAAGGACATGGTGTACACCAATACCCCTGACACGGGTATTGATCTTAGTGTAAACAAAATAAAGGGAGAAGTAGAAAAAGACACATACAATCGACACATTAAATTTACAAGTTATGTGGCCAGTTTAGATCAAAGTACTACCAGGTCCTGAGCTCTGTGCCACCTACTATGACCCAATGCTTTTGGAGCTGGCCTGACAAACTGATCAAGCTCTAGAAGAACTCAAGAGAACCTATTTCCTCACTTTGATAGAGTGAAGAGTGTCCTGACAGATCACAGAGAAGGAATATATAGAGGTAGAATCTCTTTCAGGGAAAAAATTTCTTTTGTGAAATTGGTGGTCAATTTAGCTGTCAGGGCTGAAAGGGAAAAAGATGCAGAAGCAACTCTTAAGTCCACCAACTACATCTCTTTAAGTAATTCATGCTGTGCCAACCAGTTTTATAAAACCCTGTATTTCTTCTAAACTCCATTTAAGTCTAAATAATATGAATGCTCTGCTATGCTATTTCCCTTCTCACTGCTGATAATTACCAAGTTATTTTTGCCATAAACAAAGAAAGCATGTTCTTCTCTCTGACTTCCCATACCTGGCCCCAGAGCAGTTGGCTTTCAAAAATACCAATAAACTGCACTGAAATCCTTAAGGCTAATACTTAAGTGTTGTTCTGGATCAAGATGTTAGGGTTTGTAATGAAGTGTTTACACCTTTGCAATTATTTTCATGGTGCCCACAATGTGATCGCTAAATGTTTGTATAATTTTTATCCCTAAATAAAGTCTATGCAAAATAGAGATGGAAAGAAAAGCTGTGTAAGGAATAACCATCATTTTACATTGACACCCCTTCAACAATACAGCCCTGGATCATCTGTACAGCATGGAGAAGGATTCTTTGCTGTCTGTCAGGTCCTATCAGCAGCTGCAGAGGGGATAGAGGACTGGATGGAGATTTTTACTTCCTGTCTGTTTCTACTGGCATGTAATGGAAACATCCTTCCTTTGTGCAAGTGTCACTGTGCGTTGCATCTCTAAAACCAATTCTTAGCTCAGATTCTTCCTCCTGTGCCTGTGTCTTCAGGTCATCTGCACTTAAGAGGAAGCAGGGAATAAGCATCTGAAGATAAAAGCTGGCCCAGTGTATCATATTTATTAATATTTACGGCCATCAGCACAATTCTGCAGACAATCTAATCTCAAGCAGCTCTGAAATTCAGTGCTTTTCAGAGCATTTTTTCCCATCAGAAACAGAAGTGTGCACTCTGATTTATAGGAAGGATTTCTGTTCCTCTTGGGAAAAAAAAAAAAAACCACAACAAAACAACACAAAACCAGGCACATAATTTATACTGCTATTAAATGAAATGTATTACTATATTGTAACATGTAAGGATCACTTCACTTTTGCAGGATTTCTGATGCAGCTCCTCATTAATCCATTGTAATTCATTTGTCAGATATCTCAAAGCTACTTGATATCGGAGTTACTTTAAAGTATGACAGAGTTTTTCTTAGCAGCAGGTTGTAATTTCAACCAGGCTGGTAAATGTGAGGTCAGAGGCTGGCTGCTGCAAATCTAGAAGGTTAAAATATGCTGCACATCCTTCTTCCTTGTTGCATTAACATCCTGAGTCCTGGATGAGCAAAAGTAAATACTGGAATTATTCAGGAAAACAGCTTTCATCCTCTTGGAGCGGTCACTTAATATTGTGTGTTTTGTGTCTATTACAAAAGTATTTATATTTGTCAAGCTGGCATTAAAACCTTCATGTTATGCAGACACCTCAAGCTCAGATTTAGTTTCGAGCCCTGACCCGAGCAAGTATCTGTTACGTCTCGGAAGCTGTGGGTCTCTACGGACAGAGCTGGAGCCGTGGTGGTGCCTGGGGGGGTTGTGGTGTTAACCAGAGGCGTCCTGACGTGGGCGGGCAGGCATCCCAGCACTAGGAGCAGCCAGAAAACTAACTCCTGAAGTCTGAACTGAGCAAGGCAAGTGCAGAGACTAGCATATATGAGCAACTGCAGCTTCAGTAAGTGCTTGACTGGGGCCAGCTTGGTGCAATCCAAAACACCAGAGGTTTTTGTTAAATCCCAGAGTTAGTGCGCTTTGCTGTTGGTGAAAGAAAATATCAGATTATGGCAGTGGCAGCAGTTTCCAGCTCTGGGAATGGTAGGTTCAGCATAAGCAAGAGATATTCAATTAGATGGTGTTCAAGTCCTATTCTTCACTTCCTTCAAAGGTGACATGATGGAATGTTTGATATGTTTTTATATACACTACTGATGGTAGTGCAGGACTCATGCTTATTGCAGCTTTATTTCCAGGATAGGTTGCATAAAGGTTAATGAGGACATGCTTTCAGATACTTCCCAACTTTCCATAGTCTCCTTTCCTTACAGATTTCTCTTCTTCCATGGGAATGTTTCATACTCATCTGTTGTTTTATAAGATAATGATTCTTTTCTCCACTCTGTGCATATTCTAATCATAGAATGTTTTAGGTTAGAAAAGACTGCTAAGATGACCAAGTCCAAGAGTTAACCCATCACTGTCAATTCCATCCTAAACCATGTCTCTAAGTGCCATGTTGCCTGAGGAAGGACAAGGCACACCAGGAAGCCAAAAGTTCAGAAGATTTCCGTGTGTTAGAAGCAGATGTTTGTCCTCACATAGTGGGTTCATCACAAAGCTGGATGAGCTTGTTCTTGCAATTGCTGTTTTACCGCCATCGACTCCAAGCTGCCCAAAACAAAGCAAAGCGACCAAGCAGAATTCATCTGCAAACTGGGATAGGATGAATTATCACAGGATATTCTGAGTTGTAAGGCATCCATAAGGGTCTTCAAGTCCAGCTCTTAAGTGAATGGCCCATACAGGATTGAACCTGCAACCCTGGCATTATTAACACCGTGCTCCAACCAAATAATTGAACTGAGCCATTAGAAATAAGTTGCTAATGTAAGCAAGATTAACTTGATGTGCTGCCTGAAATGAGATGTTAGAGATGATAGGGAAGAGAGAAAACTTTTCATTTAGATGGAAACAGGACTGATTAATTAAGCAGTAATGAACAGGGAACCTAGCCTTGAATTGATATGAGGCTTGCAGTGCTAATTTAACACAAAATACAGCTCCCAATTTGTTATTAAATTAAAATGGCTTTTAAAATAGTTTATTTTTTTTTCCTTTTCTGCTTCTGTGTGGCAAAATGATTATTCTGGCTAGTTAGAGAAACCAATCAGAGCAGCAGAAAGTGTAGGTTGAAAGAGGAAAGATTGTTCTGTTGTGTAATTAAGAAATATACACTAATATCCATGACATCATGAATAAGCACTTCAAAGTAGTAAGTATGCTCTGTATTGCATATTAAATGAAACAATTAGTATGCTAACAAGCTGCTCTGGACATAGACTAAAAAGACATCACACTTCAGGAAATTAATGTTTCTTATTTTTTACTTTAAAGATCTGCTCACCTGACTGACAAATAATATTAAGAAATAATGAAGAAGAAAAATTCTTCCTTTTCATCCTTTCCCCTTTTCTTGCAATTTTCAAAGCAGTTTTAATTTCAATGACTTTGTGGTTACTCCAAACAAAGGAACTTTTTCTACCCTGATCAAATTATATGGTGGAAGTGTGAGAGATTGTGTGTGACAGACAACTCCTATGGAACAAGAGGGAAAACAACCTTGTAGCGACATTGCTTTTTTTAGTCTCAAACAAAATACACTCTTGACAGGAATGATTCCTTGTAATTTATTGTAGGATAGCTCAACAGTAGCAATTTGTCATGCGTAGTTATGTAATTTGATGGGTTCATTTCTTAAATGAATTATGGATTATGGATTACCTCTGTATATCAACAACAGAGGTGTATCTTTTATGTAAATATTCCCTCAACTTTTCCTTCCTCTTCCAATCCATTTCCCTTCATACAGAGATGACTTTTTTCCATCTAATCTTTCAACTAATAAGGTGTTTAATAATTTAGCAACCTAAAAAATGAGCATATTTCAAAGGAGTTAGTATCAATGGTAGTGTAAGAGCCTCAGGCTGCAAAAAAGTGGATGAGGTTACCAAAGTTTTAGAGTCAGGATCCCAACTGTCTTCCTGCTTCAGGCAGCTATTTTATTAAAGTTGGTATTAAACAACACTGCCTAAGGTCTGATTAACAATTTATGACTTCCTAAGAAGGATTAACAGAAGCCTATCATTTTTTATATTTAAATCTTGATTTGCATGTAAGAGAAACCATACCCAGGTTTATATTTTCATTATTTATTATTTTTATTATTATTGCTGCCTCTGAATTGTTGCTTATGTGAATATTGCAGGGACCAATATGTGCTGATCTGTTGGTACCTCATCCTCTCACATGTGTCAGAGGGACAACTTGCATCCTGTGATGGGCTTGATCCTGCAATAGCTTTTGTCTCATGCTGGGCTCAGTTGCTCTTCTCTGTCCCTGAAATCCATTGGGACAGAGGGTGATCTGCAGTTGGCAGTTCAGGATGAGATCTGCAAGAGCAGGAGCTGAATTTTGTCCAGCTAGCATTACTTTAGGGAGTAAAATCCAGATGTACGGGATCATGGCTTGCCTGACATACCTTCCCAGAGGGGAATTTTCCTGTTTGACATATACTTTGTGCAACCACTAGCAACTCCATCCCACTGCCTCAGTCTGTTATAAGCCTCCCAGTCCTGCTTATGAGGTTGCTTCTGGGCAACCTCTGCTAGGAGAGGAGCTGAGGGTGATTCTGCTGCTGTGTTCTGGATGCAACAGAGCAGGAGCTATTGCTCTTTGCTTTTACAGAGGCAGCCCAAAAAGAAGCATGCTACCAGGTGGGAAGAGGGTGAGGAGTAGATACCTAAATCTGCTGGTCAAACTTTGCTCACTCTTCTGTACAAGGAATCAGGCCAAAGACATGAAGCTTAGTGAAACAGAGAGGAATTTGTTCTACTTCTGGCAAAGATATTTTTTGATTTTTTTTTTTAATGTTCAAATAGAAAATAATAACAATAGCCTGTTCTTTTACCACTTTTTAAACTGTCCTAATTCCCCCACGGACTGTCTTTTCCAAATTCAGCTGCTTTAGAAAATTGTGTGGGGTTTTTTTTGCTTTTGTTTTTTTTTTTTTTTCCCCTTTTTATTTCTATTTCTGATACCCTTCAGTGAATTTAACACTCATTTCACTAAGGGCTGGATATAGTGGTCATACATAGCATGTAGAGCTAAGGGAAAAGATCTTCAGCTAGGGGCTATGAGCTCCACTGGCTCACAGCAAGGGAGACGTTATTTTGGCTTTTCTGAGCTTCTCTAGTCAGTAAGACACTAAAAGGATCTGAAGAAATGTTGATACTTAAGGATTTTCATTACTTCATTTGAACTCTCATCATGTCCATGGTTTTCTTTATAATCAATAGCATGGTTTTTGTCTTGGTCTTAAGGGCTTTTAAGTTTTAAAATACTAGAGCCATAATCTGAAAACTGCAGGCTCTTCAGAGCAAAAATAAGCATTATCACATTCAGAGAAAGATTTCTCCTTTTCCTGGCTTTTCAGGATGTGCTAAACTGAATTTAAGTTTTAGGGTTGCACTCATATTTCAATAATGTGCTGTTAGAAAGACTCCAAGAACTGCAGTCAGAATATTTTCTTGTGACTCTTGCCTTTAGCCTGTGCTTGTGGGTCATTATTGACAGAGGGATATTCTCAAGCAAAAGAGGACAAACTAATAATATTCCATTGACTTACAAGGAGCTGTAATGATAAATATGAGCTGAAAAACCAGACCAAGGAAGCAGAATAAAATGCATGAATAAATTATTGGTAGTGGACATGCCCAGGAACTTAGAGCAGTCAGTTCTCTCCACTTTCTCTTCTCTTTCAACTATTAAAAAATCCTCACCTCTGTAGCCAGAGAGCAGGAGCAGTATCATGGGACTTCTGTGGCCAGAAACACAGAAATCAACAGTGCGAGTGGATAATTCATACTTAATCTTTTCAGTGAATTAGTTATCAAAACTATTCTACAGCAACACATATTTATTTGTATGACATTAATGTCCACAGGTCCTAATTGTGGGAAGCAGTGCTCTAACTTAATAGTGTCCCAGCTGGCAAATATGTTCAGAGAAATCCATCTTTGCTGCAGGGTTATTTGACCGAAATATAGCTAACTTCACAGGAAATCATATTAGAAGAGAGTGGTTAAGTGAGTTCTACCTTATAATAGATGTGTAGTTAAACATGTCAGCTAAACTTTTGTCCAATTAAAGCATACTTATTAAAAAAGATAGCTGAATACCTGCTGCATTGTGATTCATTCTGTAGCCACTGGAATGGTGTTAAAGTCTTCTGTGCACAGAATTTGCAGGTGAGGTCAGTGTAATTTTTCACTCACAAAAATGGCTTCCTGGTTCCCTTAAATGAATCAGAAATAGAAGAAAAAACAGGTCTGACCATAACACACAAGAATGTCTTATGTGTAAGAACAGCATGGTATCAGGCATAACACAGAATATCACAATTCTTTAAAGAAAATAACAGAAAGAAGTAAGAACTAAAAAGTGAGGTATGAAACATTTGCTGGGAGTCATGGGAGACCATACTGTTTGACTTCAGTTATCTTCAGGATAAATTTTGCTCTGAGAATGAAACATCTTTCCCCTGTATTTATGGGTAGGACTGTTGCCAGGAAAATGACCTCTTCTTTGAGCTTTGATTTTCATTTTATTCCTATTCTGTGACTACACTGTCGGAACTACATAAGCTGTTCTCAGCCTTGGTCAGTAGCTATTTTGTGGTTATTCCAGGTTGCTTTCTGCAGCAAGGTTAACAGAGTTTGGAGGGAAAGGTTTTCTTTGTCATCACAGTTTGCAGATACAGATGTGGTGTATCTGTATAAAGAACTGCTAGATGAAAACAGTCTGTCAGCACCTGGTTTGTAAACATCTCTCAACATCTGCTTTTGGATGCTCATTACTAGTTGTTTTCCACCACACAACAATGCTCTAAAATGCTCTCATGTGGACATCCTTTCCAGGAGAACATGTGGATATCAGCTTGCAGTGGAGTGTCAGCTAGCCTGAATCCAAACATAAAGCCTAGTACCTTCCTGTTTTGCAAGTTTTGCAAATGGTCTCATCTTGACATGACTGAATGAGGGAAATATATAAAGTTGTCATCTCTTAACATTTGCTCCTGCCCTATTTTCTGAATCTCTTCAGAACATGCAGGCACACAACCCTGCATTCACACATCCAGCTTTAAATGGGTTACTGGTGGTATTCTGCATTTTGCTGCTTGAGTCTTGCTGCAGCTTCAACCCAGCTCTGAAATGTGTCCCTCCAGGTTAGCTTGCATAAACATAAAGCCCCAAATTAGCATCACAAGCAACCATTGCCCTCAAAAACCAGTAGTTTTTCTGTGCTCAGTGCATATTTGCCATCTGCTAATGCATTAAAAAAAAGAAAAAAAAATCTCGGCCAAGTCCTTAATTTGGAGTAAATCCATGTCTAACTCGAGTAACTTTAAGGAACTGTCATTGCCTTTAGCAGCTAATGAACAGGCCTCTGCAACTGCAAAGCAGAGAATGCTTTGGAGCATTTGGGCTATGCATTGTTTCTGCCTGCCTGAAAGGATGCCAAAAAAGATGGAATACATTTTCATGGAGGCAGCTTCTGGTTGTTGTCCACTGTGCAGAACGGGGCATGTACCTATACACTGCAAGTCTTCTGTACTGCTTGGCTCTAGGCACAGCTCACATACCTCTGTGATATAAATACTCAGGTTTGCTTTCTCAGCTCTAACCCTTCCCATGCAAAGTCAGAAGCGTGGACACTTTGCCAAAAATAGGATGCTGAATCCTAGTTCCTTGCAGAAATGATCTCTTTAAAAGCCACAAGCAAAGAGTGAAAATGATCTGGAACCATCTCACACCATAAAGGATATTTTGGTTGTCTAGTGGATTTTTTATTCTATTTGGCAAAAAAAAACCCCACCCCCCCAAAAAAACAACAACAACAACAACAACAACAAACCCACCAAAACAAAAACAAAAAAACACACAAACAAACAAACAAACAAAAAAACCAAAACCCGAGCACAATTAAAAGATTGAAACTATAATGCCAGTTCTTGTAGACACAGGAATGAGCATTTTACTCAGAGTCCTGCTCAGGAGAAATAGTGTGTGACTGTCTAGCTTATGCTACACCATTATTATTCAGGCCACTGGCACTGGAAAAAATACACAATGTCAACACAAGAAATGTAGAAGGGTAAGAATTTGTAGAGAATATGATTGTATTTTGCATCTAAAATTCTGTCTATTTTCAAAAAGGAAAAGAGAGACTCCTAGAATTTTTTTTTTCCCCACAGTATAGTGGACTGATAAATCACTTTGGGCGAGCGACATTTTTGGTCAGAATAAAATACTCTCCAAAAGTTTTTAAATAATGCTACCTGGACAAGGTAGTTCAGTAAGTGTTTTAAAAGGGCTCACAAGAAATTACACATCTTTATTTCACAGCTCACCCTCACATGCCCGTCTCTTTCAATGAAGTGTTACTCCCCCATTGAGAGTACCTGGCGTGCTGACTGGTGTCACGTATCTTTCAGTATGTTGATACCGATGTAGTTGTTATTCCTCAGGGGCTTGGCAAGCAAACGGGTGTTTGAAAGCCCTCTACCTTCAAGGCCCCTACTCGAACCCCATCTAGAGCAGATGCCAGCAGTCAAAAGCACCATTAGTACCACCTAATGGCTCTTCACAGGACTGTGTAAGCAAAACAAGTATTTTATTCTCTTTCATACAGAAAGAAAGATAAATAGTAGTGGGTTGTGCTAATAGCATCATCTGTTGAGAACTTCAGTGGCACTGGCCCATGAACCAGAAGTAGAAGTGGCATGGAGGATGGCACTGCCAAGTGATCTCTAGGCTCCTTGGTGAGGTGGGCTGAATAAACCCTCATTGCTGCTGTTTACCCATTATCTGTTCTATGGACAAATAAACCCTGAGCCTCTGAAGCTGACAGTGTCTACATTGCAGAAACATTGCACCAATAAAAGTATTCAAAAGAGGAGGGGAGAGGGAAAAGCACATTCTAAGGTAGCTGATTTATCATGGGAAAATGTCCTATAATTTTGGACCCCCAAGTTGCTCAAAGAGCCTGTGGCCTATGTTTTCTCATATTTGCAGTGAACTGCAGGGGAGTCTCTAATCTCAGGGTGGAATACACTTGTCTCACATTCTAGTCATACAGTGAAAGACCCACAAAATATAAATATATACCTGCTGCATTTAGGCTACATTTTTAAATTGTAGAACTTTGACTTGTGATATCTCCTCTGATGGAGAAGGAACAGGAAAGGAGCACAAAAGATACAGTTTTGCAACCACCCATTAGAGACCCCTTTTTAAAGAAGGAATTGTATAACTCGAAGTTTGAGTGTCAGTGCCCTTCCTTTCATGAGTGATCTCATGCTGAGTTCAATTTTTTTTTCCTAAAGTGCATTTTATCACTGCCTTTTAAGGTCTTTATACCCCAGAGCAGACCACTTGCAAGTTTGCAATGGAAAATTATTTCATGAAGCTGGTGATGACTCATGGGAATAGGTATTTGCAAACCTGGGGTTTGAAGATTGTCTGAGCGCGCAAGCTTTTTAGATATGCACCCTAACAGAAGCACAGGCATGTAAAAAAAAGACTACATGGCATGCAATTGTAAGTAGAATTGATTCTTGCACTCACACAAATAGATGTATATGCACCTAGAATGAATGTATGTGTTCATTCCATACAGACGTCTTTTTCTTCCACTTAAACCCAAGTCAGATCTAAAACTCAGCCTTAAGTTTCATTTAATCAGACAGGCACATCACTATTCTTCCAAGGAAAAAGCAAAGCCAAACCCAATGGAATTTATAAAAGGACACGATCCTGTTTTCTGTCATTTAGATTGTCTGGCCAAATGACAGGACCTACAATCAATCTTAGTTAAATCGAATTGTTGGTCCTCCCTCTCTGCTGGAGATCCTGGTGACATTTTCAGTGGACTTCTATGAATTTGCAAGGTTGAGATATTAACTCATAGATTTTAAGGATATTGTCAGCTTATGTGACTAGAATTAATGAATATTTTATATTTTAGGGTTTTAGTAGTGTTTGTTTCTTCTGAAAATTTATTGTGTATGCCAATCCTTGTTGTCCACTCTTAGCATTGATTGTTGTCCGCTCTTAGCATTGATTCTTTAAAACTCTGACCTGTTAAGGAAAGGATGTTATTATACATGAATTTTACTAAAAAAGTTAAATCTGTAGCTCTTGCATGTGAAGAAGGCCTTGAAAACATGCAGTCTACTTAAGGAAAAAAATATAAAAGAACAATCTTAAGTTATTTTTAAGTCAGTCCATCTTACTATTAATTTGGGGTTGGCAATACAGTACATTCAATTACAAACTTTTATAACTTCCTTGCTAACTGCCAGCATACTCATCTCTCAGCTTTCTGGAGCAAGGCATATTTCTGGGCTCCACTTTTCCATTCCTGTGGTCTCACTAGTTCACCCATGTGCAGCCTGGCTAAAGGCATGCGGATGCCTTGGTCACAAGTAGCTAAATAAAACAGAAATTTATTAAGTAAAGGTGAATGATAATGACTGTAACACTTAACCACTTGCATGTTCCTCTGTGTCCAAGTGCTTCACAAGCAGGAACTAATTACAATACATTCAGTAATAATGGTGTGTTCAAAGAGATGCTAAACTGGGCTGTTCTTGAAAATAAGCTGCTGTGTTGGGAAAGGAAATCACTAGATTACAAAATAGAAGGTAACCTCTTTTGGCTGATCCCTCTGTAACATCACCCACCCATGTCCCTCCTATGAGATGGCACACATTTCCCCACTAACACCTATGGGAGAGGTGCCTGTATTGCCTTTTCTTCAGTTTTGTTGGTTCAAAGGCTACAGGGCTGCTGGAACTTCTGCCTTTGTCTATTTGTGATAGGACACAGGAAAAAGGTTGGGAAAACATTTTTTAATGGCCCTGGCTTTAAAGAAAGCTGACTAATCCCTAAAGCATTTTCAGTTACATATTGCAGAGCAAGACAAAAAAAACCCTCTTTGCTGCTCTGCTGTATTGCTGTAGCAGTCATCCCATGTTTTCTCCTTGAAGTATGTGATGTCACCAAAAATTGATTACTTGGGCAAAAAGAAATGGGATTGCAGGGAAAAAGCAGATTTGTTATATTAACCTGATTATAGCTTCAGGTAATAGATAACCTTATGCTTTATCTTGTGGGAAAAAAAAATAGCTTTTTTAAACACTTAAAAAATTTCCCATTTCTAATGAGGTGTCTAGAAACAAAGTAAAAAGCATCAACCTTTTTTTTTTTTTTTTCCCCTGCATTTGCATTTGCATTTGCATTTGCATTTACATTTGCTTAAAAAACCTTCAGGGGACAATTCACATTTCAATATAATCTTTTTTTAACTTTAGCCAGTAACCCTTTCCAGGAATTAAGTCCATTGCATGGGAGAAGTAGTGGCAGATACTTTCTAAGAAGTAACTAAGTTGTGCATGTTGTGCTTTCTCAGTACTGAACTCCAGGCTTTGTGCAGCTGCCCTGGAGCTGCTTCTTGGGGGTGCCAGGACATGGTGATGCAAGTGCTGTGGCCCCTCAGGGACCAAAGTCATCCTGGATAAGAGGGATCATACAAAGTTTTAGGCATTAAATGAACTTTGGAAATGAGCAGGAGTTTCTGTTGTCCTGGCCATGCTTCCAAACAACATGTTCGTGGCATTTCTGAGCTTGCCCAGCACACATCGCTGCAGGCAATTTTGCCTTTCCTTGTAAGGGATGGTGCAGAGATGAGCTTTCCTATCCATAGATGCTTCAGGCATGGATGTTCTTAAAAATATATACAGTCACTAAACAGCAGTGGTGGATATCTTAGTTACTGGAAATGTTCAGGGTTATAGAAGAACGCCCACCCCCAACTTTAGTTTCTTGACATTAAAAATTGATCTTGAGACACCAGCCCTGTAAAACCCTGTAAAATCCATTGATCACTCCTTCTAATGCAAGAGATAAGGCATCCTGAACCTCTTCAGTGTTTATAATATAGATTTAATGAAGGTGGATGTTGCAAGTTTCATAGGTGGTAACAGCTTGGGTTGTATTCTTTCTGCTTCTTGTTCTTAAAGCAGCATTTGATGGCATTTGATTCCCCAGGCTAAGATGCTGAATGTCTTTTTCTCCTCTCAACTTTCTAAAAATTAAGTGTAATTCAACTCCTGTGAATGATAGCCTGCAGATAACAACCTAGCCAAAATTCCAACTGGAGCTCATTTAAAGAAGTCGTTATTCCTTTTAATTAAATTAAAAATAGGAAATTGGTCCTTTCTTATTGGCGAGGAGTATGAATACTTTTCTCATTGATCTATGTTCAGTAAATCCTATAACTTACATGAATTCTAAAAGCCATTTTTAAAGGTACTACAGCACAATTTTTTCACAAATAGCATACATGCTGAAACCTTATCCCCTTTTTTTTTTTCTGTCTTTTTTTCCCAAAACCTTCTGAAACCAGTATCTGTTTGACCTAAGCTTTCACAGTTATCAAAGCACTAAAAACATGGAAGTTATTAGATTATTGGCAGAGCTAGCATAGCTCATGATCTATTTAACTAGAAGTTAATTTTCTAAAATGCTGATTTAAGAAAACAACAGCAAACAGAAGGTGTTTACACTCAGATGAGAGTAATACATTAAAAAGAAAAAAAAAAAAACAAAACAAAGAAGGGTCAAAAGCAAATAAACAAAAAAATCCCCAGCTACCCAAATAGACTGTGGAAATGGAAATGATTAAAAAAAAAATCTCTGATCAAAAAAAAACATCTGCATGCTAATCCTGGTGTTTTCAAGTGGAACAACAGAGTAAGAGGAAAAAACCCACACATTTAAAAAGAAATGTGAGAAGCAAACAAAAATATAATGATGAATGGAAAAATAAGACCAATTCAGAAAAATTCAGAGAAAGAAACAGATTGAATCTGCGTGTTCTTTCACAATAGAGCTTCTGCTGGTGTGACTGCATATTCAGCAGTGTGAATATTATAATTAAAGAATGTCAGCTCAAGCAAAATGTTTTAAAACCTTCCTATTAATAAGCAGATAAACTCCTTAAAAATACTGATTACATTAGGAATAAAAGGAAGTGTTTGGGTTTTATGTTTCCATTCCTTTCATCTGCTAGAATACATTTAAATAGCAGATGTCTCTCCCAGGCAGTGTTTGATAGCGGCAGCGTTTGATTTTGATGCCGAGGTGATAAGACCATCTTTGTGGAGGGGCTCGGCGCTGGCTGGTACCAGCAGGGGCCAGGTCCGGCGCCAGGCAGAGATCCCAGAGGAGCAGCAGCCGCAGCCCATCAGCAGGATGGATGAGGTGCTGCTCCGGCGGGAGCTCTGGGGGCTCCGCAGCGCGCTTGGCTGCGCAGCCCTGCGGGCTCGCCCTTACGAGCGCTGCAGGCAAAGAGAGCGGCTCCTCGGGATGCCAGGCAGCGCCTTATCCCGGCTTGGGACCGGAGCAGGGATGCGTGACAGCGAGCTCCCGGCGCTGGGAGGTGTGCATGAGAGGTCAATGCAAATCTCTCTCATCTCGGGAGTTTGGAGTTTTTCTCCACCCGCGTTGCAAATTCAAGTCACTGCTTCTTTTTGTACTGGCAAGGAAAAGCTATGAATGTACTGGACGAGTGCAAAAAAACATTTTCGCTAGAATGAGAATTAACTCTGGTGCCTGCAAGTTAGACTGGATAAGCCCAATCTTGCAAATAGTTACACACATGGATAAATTTGGAGACACAGATAGTCTGAAGCCTTTACATGTATAGCCAGTTGCTTATCATTCAGATATTTTGGAAAGATCTAATCATTCCATACATCTCAAGGAAGGTCATTATGACAATGTAGCTTAAACCCATACCCTTTTTATGTCTTTTTAAGACATTGTTCCAACATAAATAATTCAAAGTTGGCTGAAGTGTGAAAAAAATAGTTGAAAAATAACCGTTGATGTATATATTCATTCTAGGCTCAAAGGAAAACATTTGTCATTTGGAAAGTCACTCTGAGATTGCTTTCTTAGCACCCAAAAGTATCAGAGTATCTTAAGGTTTTTATCAGGTTCTATATGTGAGGCTGCAATGCACTCTTTTCCCCATTGTGGCCAAGCTCTGTGTTGTGAGCAAGACAGTTTACCTGAGGTGCCATTACAAAGTGTGAGAAAATTGTCATCATAAATCATCAATGTGAAAATAAAGACAGCCTCTGGGATTGCAGTACTTCTTCCAAATTCTTCCCCTAGCTACGAGGACAACTGTAAGCTAGCACTGGGTTTCAGTCTTTTTTAGTTGCTGAAGTGCTGATCTGAATTTCCAGGTTTCCAGAGAGTCACCATGGCAGTTACACTGTTAACCCAACCTTGAAGAGCAAACAACAGCACCAGCAACAGCCTGGTTATGAGTCTGTAAACATTACCTCATCCATTTCAGAGAAATATTAATTCTCTTCTCCATTCCAATGACATACAAACTGCCCACTGCAGTGTCAACTGTTTAGAGAACAAAAACTATTAAACTTTACAAAAAATAATTTAAAAAAATGCAGAGTAATAAAAATGCACATAATCACAGTCTGGTGATACCCTGATTAGGCACTTTTTGAGTCAAAGACAAAACCAAATAAATGTTTCTTACTGTATACTGTATTTTGTAACTTTCTTTTGTATAGAAATCTCAACAAAAGTGACGGAAGTTTGGAGTTTGGCAGATGAGTAGAAAGGAATGCATTCTGCCACACAGTTGTGTAGCAGAGCTATGTGATGCACGTCTAGATGAACAAAAGCTTCCACTTAACGGGTAGGATTTGGAGAGAACAGTGTTTAGTAATGTCAGTTCTGAGCGTAATTTTCCCTCCTCATTCTTTCATCCAGTTGTTACCTTTCCATGTAGTGGTTTTATGGTTTTGTATCAGAAATTTATTTACCTCATGTTCACAGCCAGTCTCTCTTCCTTCCACAGTCTGGGCATCCCTGTTTGGCCACTATTTCTTGCTGTGTGCTGTTCTGTTTGTAGGCTGCCTAATCAGAAATGGTTAATTAGCCCCAGTGTCTTATGTCAGGGAAAACAGCAATCTTTTAACTGTATTAAGCTCCCACAAATATTTCACTTCATGCTAATTTCCCTGTTTCCAGCTGAGCTGTTTAAAAGACTAAAAAAAAAAAAAACCAAAACAAAAACCCCACCTTTTTTGTCACAGGTAAATATGAATCGGTGTAAGGATTAGCTAGCTGCTTGTAGTTTGCAATGCGTATCAGTGAAGGAGATAGGGAGGGTTTGTTTGTTTGTTTTGGGTTTTTTTTTATCGCTGGCGATCCTTTCCCTTTCACTCTCGAACCATTCGCCGATCGGAGCCCCGGTGTAAGTGTTGTGTCCGGAATCCCGGCGGGCCCAGCCTGAGGCCCGGTCGGTCCCGGGCCGCTGCAGGCCTGGAGCTCCCCCGCGTGGCGGCCGGGCCCGAGCGGGGCCGGGGCCCGCGGCTGCCTCCCGCCGGGAATGCCGCACCCGCCGGCCAGAATCCCGGCCTGCCATCCAATGCCAACATTACAAGTGCACCGAAGCACCGCTTTTAATTTTTTTTTTTAAATTTTAATTAAAAAAAACTTATCTTTTGGTTGTTTCTGCTATGCCTCGTTTTGCAAGGTTTTCTCCTAGGGCGGTGAGGAAGGGGAACTACTCCAGAGCGTAGTGCAGTCACGCTTCGGAGCCTGAGCATCCCCTTGGGCTGTGCCTGCAGCCCCAGAGGCTCCGGGTACCGCAGCCCGTAGTGTGACCCAGGGAGTGCCGGTGCCATGGCAATTGTAAGGTCACATCCCTGACAGAAGAGGAGCCTCCATGCAAGGAGAGCTGACAGCGCAGACAGGAGGTGAGGGGCTGAAAATACCTTATTGTTCCATTGAGCATGAGCAGGGGAGACAGCCATGGGACAGGAGAGCACCATGGAAGTGGCTGAAAAGGTTTTTGACACCAGCTGAATGTCACCACGCTGCTGCTACCAGCCATTGCAAGTATTAGAGCACAGTATTAAGTTCGGTGCCTGGACAAACTCAAACTATTCTTCACTGACTTGCAAATGAAGTGTGCTTTGTGGCTCAGTGGTACCTGTGTGGACCTCTCTGCATTTGAGTGTGGGGTCAAAGACTTTTCTGTCTGAAGTCCTGTATCTGACCTGGTCTGAGCCTGCAGAGATGCCTCCACCATCTGACTGCAGCCCTTGCCTGAGCAAGCTCCAGAGCCTATGTGTTGGGACAGCCTGTGCACACCTTGAGGAGTGAAGAGGGTGGGTTTGGCCCTTGTTCACCGCTTACATTAGCAATGTGCAGGCCATGGAAGATTAATTTTATTTTTTTTTGTTGTTCAAGTGCAAAAAACAAGCAAGTTAACAAGCACAAGTAGTCACAAAAGCTGATACCATCAAACTCTTCATCAAGTTTTTCAGTGTTATTTTTTCAATACATATAACAAGGCAGCATACTTTTACCTGAACACACTGCTGCATCTCTCAGCTTCAATTTACAGCTGTCTAGTGTCATTTCAAAATCCTGGCTTTTGAATCACACATACAGCTCAGAGCTTAGAGATTTTCCCTCAAAAATCCCAGCTTTTCTTTGCTTTTTACTAGCCCCAGTGAGAGTATTGAAGGAGTACTATATCATGCTCAGTACATTATGCCCATGTTCAGAGTCAAAGTGCAGTAATATGGACACAATTTTGCCTATCCATTTCTATATGATGGTTCCTTTAACAGCTTGTTAAAGCACTGATGCAATTGAGTTGCATTAACGGGGACTGAAAATGGGTTAACTTAACAGTTTAATGAATGAAAAATCAAATACAAAAAGAAAAAAAAAAAGCCCAGCCTCCAGCCAGCTAGGTCTGAAATATCAGTCTTTGACTTTAAATGATTCTTCTATTGTTATTCCTTTTCCACATTCAGACCCTGTTTGCATTACTGTAGATTTGCACCATTCATCTAGTATAAATCTGCCCTCACTCAGCCCTAGAAGGAAGGCTTATCCCAAAATAGGTGAATTCTCAGACTGAGTAGAGCATTCCTAGCAATTTTTGTATTACCTCCCTGCAGAGAATATAAGTCAGGGCTTGGTCTAAAATGTCTTTTATCACTCTGTTGAATCCCTGCTGTGTTTAGCAGCTGGCACAACTTAAAATAGCCTTCAGACTACTCTAAATATTGCTGAATTTCTAGAGTACTTTCTAGTGCTATGTTCCCATAGCACTAGAAGGAATCATTTGGGACACTGAAGCCAGCTCTTCCATAAGCACAAGTCCCCACATAATACACATCCAGTTTGTGGGAGCGCACAGCGCAGTTCACCCTTCACTACATCCTGTAACCCACTTGAGACCTGAAGTACAAGATGCAGAAGCAGTTTTAAAATGGCAGAAACATTGCAGTAAACAAAAGTGATCAAGGGTATGACCTGGCAGAAATTTACAGAGAACTTGTAGTATATAAGGATGTCATAAAGCCACCTTTAACCTTACCTTTGCTCCCCAAACTGCTGTTAACCCACAATGTGGCATGAGTCAGGCTCCCCTATGCTGCTTTTGTGCAGTGCTAACTTTATAATCTTTTCTAGAAGTCCGAGGCTTTGACAAAAAGATTTGTGGGATTCATTTTAAAGCCAGAGTGCTTTGCAACCATGTAGGAGTTTGTACCGTGTGGTTTCTGCTGAATCATGTAATGTTGTACTGGTGAGATGAAAAATGCATGACAAAATAAGTTGGTTTGATACTGGCCGAAAGCAAGATCTTCCTTACCATGGTTAGGTACTACCCAAATCTTACATCCCTATCAAGCTACCCCCTTCTGAAATAAAGGAAATACATTGTTCTGAAATTTTTGACATGACAATAATGACTTAGGAGTGCATTCCCTCAAACTGTACCTATACTTTTCCTGCTTTATTGCTGCATTTCCACCAAAAAAAACCAACACCACAGACATAGTTAATATCTGATTAATTTTTAGGGCCGACTGAGAAGGATTTGGATCCTTTCAGTCTTTCTGGTTTCTTTTAATGAATAATTAAATACGTGAATGAGAAATAGATTTAGAAATTATTTTCAGGAGCTTGAATTTTACTTGCCAGCTTTTGCGTTGCTTATTAGTTCGATTGACAATGACATGTTATTGCTCACCCAATAAACTTCTATGCAATACTGACACAGTGGCAGTGTTTTTTTCATTTTTCCCAAGAAAGGAGCAGTGCAAAAGCAATAACAATTTATCTTCTTCAGAAGTCTAGTTGTTTGCAAAAGTCTGGAAAAGTTTATGTCCTCATTTAGCAGTATGCCTACAGCTTTGTGTTGCAGCAGAGCCAAAAGAGGCGAATGGAAAGACATGTTTAAGAGCACTAATAGGAATACGCCCAAAAAATAGTCTCATCAGGGCACATAAAACTGTTAGAATCAGTGATAACAAGGGAAGGATCTTGAAATTTTCTACTATATGAAATACAGCAACCAGAAGGTCTTAAGGAAAGACTGGAAAAAAAGCCTGTTAGCAGTATCTGTAACATGCAGGAATCCTGCCCCCGCTTCCATTTCCTTCTCTCCCTCATGTGCTTGCAATATGTTGTAAGGGTGCAAGTGTGAAAAAGAACACATGCAGAGTTACTTGTAGGCAGTGCAGAGACACTTGTGGTTTTTCTCGGTGTGTGTCTTTATTTTTGATGGCCAAACATCACAATTTGGCCATTTTCATGAAGTTAATTGGGCAATAGAGTTTGCATCTGACATGATTTTTTTTTCCCTGAAATCTTGCAAAGGTATTAGAAGTTATGGTCTCACTCGAGGTGGATCACTGGGACCTAATTTTCCCTGTAATTTCAATATGCTTTACACTGAAAGCCCTCCTTATTCACATATTAATATACCCATACACTGCCCCCATTCACTCAAATAAAACCTTGTAAAAACTAGTTTTATATAAGAATATGGGTAATTTCCATATGGATATGGATTTTTTTACTTTTAAAACAAATCAAAAAGTCTTATACTGCTTTGTTTCCTGGACAGGGAGTGAGTAGTGTGGTAGGGTTTTGTTTGGAGTGTTCTGACAAGTGCATATTGTTTCACATGTTGTATGGGCTTGGCTTGTCTTCTATGTTTGTGCAACTGCGTGGGATCACCAGAGACAAGCATAGTTTGTCAGGTATCTGTTTCACTGGTTCTCATTCACATTGTTGTTATAATTCCTGCTGCATTCTACTCTTAGAGCTGCTTTGCAGAGCCTTCCAAGCTTTATGGCCCCATCCCTAAATGTATAAATTCAGATTATAGGAAATGTGGGGTTTTTTTTTCCATCTAACAGGAATATGTATGGCAGGAACTGCTGTTACACATAATCCTGATAAACCTGACTTCACTAGTGTCTGAAAAGGTGTGTGTGTGGACAAACAGTAGACTGGGAATGAGAATTCCTCAGGGTCCCCATAACTACTTTTGGAAAGTGCATACTACCTCAGATTTTTGGAGCTGAAAGAATTCTTTAGCTCTACCACATGAGGCTGCCCATGTGGAAAGCAGATTATCCCCATAACAGCCTATTGGCTGAGATCTTTGACCATTCTTCTAAATGCAGCTCATCCACCAGGTGCTGGCCACCTTCAGAGAAGAGGCACCAGACTCCATCTGCCCTGTGCTCATTCTCACACTGCACAGCAGCTTTAGTCCTATATTCCATATATCTTTTTCAGTGCTTCAGGAGTTCAAATTCTGACTCAGGCTGAACTCTGCTATAATAAAATAGCCATGGCCTGGAAGTGTTCTGATAATCAATCTTTAAACAAACCAGGTAGAAGAGACAGAAGAGCACAGATGTAGCAAATGCCACTGCACAGTGTGCTCTCCCGTTACCTGCAGGTGTTAGGCTGTACAGAAGCATAATGTCAGCAAGCACTTGGTTAATTCAGCTCCTCCTCATCCTCAGTACCACCTTGGTAAGAGGTATAATAGAGCTCTTATTTCTGTTCTTTTCAGATTTTGTTGCTATGTGTTTTTGTAAAGTCAAACAAATAGGAAAATTAATGACAGCATGTGAATATGCCACAGAATAATACTACTTAGGGACTGCTGTGCCCTTGTTTCCAATTAACCTTAGTGTTCATCATAGGTTGCAGTCAGCTGCATCTATCACAGTTACTTGGGTTGGAGGAAAACATCCATCATTATTACAGCCACACAGGTATATACGGTATTTTTCTAAAGCATCATAATCCTCCACTTAGCCAAAGAGGGCCTGGGATAGCTGGGAGGAAATGAAGCTCAATTTTCCCTCACATCTGCTTCAGACTTTGGTATAATCAGCACCACATGCAGTAGGCAAGGTCACAAACTTTGGCAATGTTCATCACAACGTGCAGTTTCTCCATTCTAGTGCCATTAACTGCTCAGCAACCTCTCTGTCTCCATCCCACTGTTTTTAATCTGCTAGAGCACTTCAGAGCAGGAATGGGAGAGCTTGCCTCACAAACCTGTTTCCAAGATCACTGCCACAAACCACACTTTGAGAAAGAGTCAGCAGTGAACCAGTACCCCATTTGTTTCAGTGGAATAGGGAAAAGAACATCACAGTGGGATGCAATTTCAAGATTGCTGGCCAGCACCTGAATCTGAAAAGAGATTATGATGGCACCAGCATTACAGGCATTGCAGTGTCTCCACTGAGTAACATCCTGATAGTTTGTAGGGACCTGTAACTGACATGTAGAGACAACGAGACCAAAAGCATATTTTTTTCCTTTTATTTTTAAAAGGGTAGAGTCATTGTTTTTATTGCCCTCTGTTACAAAGCTGGTTATTTGCAGGATGGCGAGGTCAATGATGCACTATTTCTTAAAGCCTCTGCTTAACCTGCATTGTTTTAGCTAAGTGTTTGTTCAAAGCCTGTAGCTTTTTTGAAGCAGAAATGAATGCAAAGCATATGTCACTTGAGACAGGGGTAGTAGGTTCTTGTGAATCTTGCCTAATACTATTTCATATGGTGCTTTTTGTGCTGCAGTTGCTTCCTTCATAAAAGCAAACCTTTCCCAAGCTACCTCCCTGTAGATGCCATGGGGTAGATGCATTCCCAGGCTTTGCTGACTACCTCTCTCCCAGACATTCATTGTACTCTCCTTCCATGGAGGTCCCTCCCTCCCCATCACACAAGACAGCACCTCCATACCACGCTGCCTCCCTGCCCCTGGGTAAAGGTTTGTTGTGCCCAAGGGTCAGAGCACCCAAACGTCAGCCACTCGTTTTGAAGTTGCCCTTAGCTCAAACAAGGGGATGTGGAAGTGAGTGGAAGCATTATGAAATAGGCAAGATAGGCCACAGGTGCACAGAAGTGAAAAGATAACCAAGTCCCTGTCTTCCAAGCAGCAACATCAGCTCTAAATAGCTCTCTCTGTATGTATCCAGCTGATGAGCTGACAGATACTTCACAACCCTCTGGCTGAGGATTTAGTTCTTATGCAAACCTATGACTTCAGATTGCATTCATGCAAGAGGATCTGGGATTTTTATAGAACCAGATGCATCTTTTGGCAGGAGGTATATAAGCATGTGTGTGGAGGGGGGCGCATTCAAATTCAAATTCTCCACTCCTTTCTCTGTAAGGGAAATTGTTAACCAGGGAAGACATTTATGTTCCCAGAACATTGTATGCTTTTCCTAGTTTCAGAAATGCTACTGTACTTAGCAAATGGTGTGCTGGTCTCCAGCACAGAGGATAAACAGATATCTTATTCCTGGTTTGCCAACATGTAAAACAAAATGTGTCACTGGAGAAAAACTAAGGCTGCTCTGAACTTGCAGGACAATCAGAAGAGTTCATTCACCTTTGTTCCTACCTGACTCAAAAACAAAATGCCTGTGTGGAAAGAATAAGTTAAATAAACTTGCTGGAAACATAAAACCATTTGTTTCAATGAGTGAGAGATAAGATGCAGAAATCCATTCCTCACCTGTAATCCCTACTGTTTTTATGTGCACTGAAAAAGTACTTCTATCAGCATGATGCCAGCCCATAATTTCTTAGATAATGATCAACATTTTCTCTGTTATGCTCTCCTTTTTAGGCCCCGATTCAGCAAAGCATTCAGGTACGTCTTTGTCTTTAGGTCCTCTAGCAGCCTCCAGTAAAAGCATACAGTTTGAAAGTAAAGTGCTCTGCTAAATTGGGTCTTTCACAGAACTAAAGAGAAAGCTCACACAAGAGCAAAGCAGCTTTGCTTTCCTTCCAGTCACACTTGGTTTATTCACTTGTTCTTGCTGTGTACAGCTGTGGATTGCTGGCAGTGTGCTTGGATGGAATTTGCAGGATTCACAGCTTCAAAAACGAGATGTGCCAGCCTTTAGAACAAGCTTGTACAAACACGGGAAACCAAAGCCTCCATGTAAACAAAGGGAGGTAATACATATATTCACACCTGAGCAAACAGACACACTCGTACATGCAGCAGCAATGCTCCAGCAGGTTCTACAGCATTCACTGTATTAGCAGACACAGTTCTCATTTCCGCTATTGCTTTTCTCTTGGCTTCATGATCAGAGAAGCACTGGGGCCAAGCCTGCTAGTTTTGCTGTTTTACACTGTAAAATGTATGAAGAGGTCTCATCTGACAAGGTCTCATCTATACTGAGCTGGGTTTATAGTTGTGCTCAGGGAGTGCAGTACGCTGCATTGAATTCCTACTTTACTTTTTGTTGTCCATGTACTTTTTGTGTTTTCTGTAATTTTTGACTGTAAGTGTGGATTTGCAAGCTGTCTTGCTGAGATCTTGGAGGGAAGGAGATGTTGTTTGATTTTTGAGGAGCCAATGAAATTTTAAAATATATCCTGTAATTTGAAATACTTGCTTTAGAGATTAAACCACTACGTGATGTGTAATCATAGAGACCAAAAGAAGAAAAACAACTTAGCATCACAAATATTGAACATTTCTGAACCCGGGCACAAAAGACCTGCCAGGTATCTCAAGACTTCAGAAGAAGCAGGTTGCTTCATTGTTGTCTTCACTGCCTCAGTGCCTTCCCTGCTCTGCCACTACCTACACCAAGGAGCCCTACCTCATTGCTGGTGTAAGATGAAGTAGACTGTACCTCCTGCTCCATTACAGAGTAGCATGTGCAAGTTACCCCAGATGTGACTTAGTCTTTTGCGGGCCACCCAAGACTACCTCAGTACCAGGTAAATATTGGTCCTGAACAGACGGTCAGAACACGTGGAGTCTTTCATCTCTAAGCACACTTGGCCAGCTAGTGTGGCAGGCTTCTAGATTACCCAGGCTCACTGTCATCTTCTAAGAGTTGGATAGGCTGACCTCTTGTATAGCCACAAGTCCAGTTTACTACTGTGAGAGGTAGAAACATTCAACCATAATCACAGCTGGCTCAGACTTGACATAGTCTTCGGTATAAGATTTACAAAGATCTAACGTTACTTCAAGAGGCTTGGAACAGTCCCTGAGGGAGTTCATCCACAGGAGTTAGATTCCTTCATGGGATGCATTGAAGTCAGATGGGTACCTAATTCCCATTAAGTTAACTTGCACAAGTATTTTTATAAGTCCCTCTCGGCACTATTCCCTCTTGGTTTCCCTTCCCTCTTCTCCTTCCCCCTTCAATCTTTTAAATAAAGATAGCACTTAGCATAAAGATGTATTGCAAGGCTCTTGTCAGTGCCTATAAAGTGGTTTTAAACTCTGGCAGGAGTGCCTAAGTGTACAATGTTCAGTGGAACTGAAAACAGTGGGGATTTTTATGGAGATGTTGTGCAAGCTCTGTTCTATCCGATACATTCATCTCAAATTTCCCAGGTGTCAACGTCAGAAGGCTGAAAGATGGTGCTGATTCCCCAGGGCTCTCCCTATCTTTTGGCACTGCAATTAAATCCCCTAAGTCTGATTCCCATTTCATCCATTTCTGCATGACTGAAGCAGGAGTGGTGGTTTTAACCAGGAACATAAGAGGAGATATTTTAGCTAACGCTATGTAGCTAAGTCTTAGTTATACTTTTTTATCTTCAAAGAAAAGACAGATAATATATGACCAACTGCATTACAAACAAAAAACACAGGAAGAAAGTAGGGAAGGGTGGAAGCAGACAACTGACAAACCAGTAATTTCTTAACAGGGAGATGAAATGCAACAACAGATTTGTTTATCAGACCATTCTATTAACCTCTAATGGAACATTTCATCATTTATAATTAAGCTTTCCATTTTGTTATTAGACCTTAATAGCTAAATTGGCATCTTGCAGACTAGGCCAGAAAATACAAGCAAGCACAGGAGGAGTTCAGGCACAATTCAGTCCCTTCATCAATTCTCCTCAGAAGCTGCATCAGCCCCCATTTTTCTATGTGCCTGATGTCTTGTTCCTATAATCCTCTACTGGCTATGCTGTGCTGGTGGAGGAGACCTCCTCACTCCTCTACCTGCAGGCCACCTTCCCAGAACTGCTTACATAGACCCCCTTCCTGGGAGCCCTCCCTACCTCCTTTGTGTTGATTGTATAGGTTTGCTTTGAGATCTGCAAGCTGAAATGAGTTTATTTCAACTGAGATTGGTTAAGGCATTGTGCATCTTAACAGCCTTCTCTCCTGGCAGGGTGTACAGATGAGCATTTGGTGACAAAAACTACGCCAACACAGCTGCAGCTGAGAGAGAGCATGTGGACAAGACTTTGCTTCTCCATCTGAGCCCATTCAGTTGTGTAAGGTAGAGCTACAGACCTCTTTATCTCCACCCATTTAGGCAGGAGCAGGGAAAAGAAAAACAGACAGGAGACAGAACTTGAGCCAAAACTTTCCCTTTGCTACCATGCCAAAGAAAGGATGGAGAAGGGTCTCAGATGTGGTGGTTGTGCAAGTCAGATAGGCAGCCTGGGTGCTATAAATATTAGAGTGTGGTACTCAGCTTTAGCACAACCCGGCTGGAAAGGATTTTGCTCTGAGGGCCCCACCAGATCACAGTGGCTGGAGGTGGGAAATGGACTTGCATGCCGTTCCAATTTGGTAGACACAGTTTGATGTCCCAGCTGAGGTTCCCGAGGGGAAATAGGAAGATGAGGGTCTGGCTTGTGAATCATGCCAAGTGTTAGCTGCCACATTGCCTGCCTGCATCAGATTTGCATAATTTTCCCCTTTCTCAATAGCAGAAGTGCACCCACCTGGAGGGCTTTGATGACAGAAGTACAAGTGCCTGGGGAATTCTGGCACCACCAGGGTCAGCTGGCAGCTGAGAAAAGGTTCAAAGGCTCTAAATACTGAGCCTTAGGGTCCAAATTCTCTGTCCAGGAACACTGATCATATTGGCTGTTTTATTTCAATGGTTGGACAAATACTACTTCCGTAATCTGAAAAGTTGCTTTTGCACTTTGAGGAAACCGCTTTTTTCGTCAAATGTCACTAATCCATTAAAAATCCCACATAACAGCCACTCTTACTCCATCCATTTATCTCATTCTTCCTGACATGCTCATCCTTTTAAAAACGGACAAATTAATAAAGCTTGTTCCTAAAACTCTGCCAATTATGTAAGTGGAGACTATCAGCCATGTTTGGAAGTTAAAAAGGCATAAATTACCTAATGCCAGGGCAGATACTATGTAAAACTGGTGTGTTTTAACCAATGATTTTATCCAACAAACAAGGTCACTCCATGACTGTCTCCCATTAGTTTGTGGCAGGTTTTATGAGGGAGGGAAGGAACAAAGTACAATTTGCTAATTGGAAATGGATTCCATCCTACTCCTGTTGAAGTCCATGTAAGAAATCCTATGAATTTGAGTAGACATAAGAAAAAGGCAAAATCCAATTAGTAATAAAATGTTATTTTCTGGCCAGTAGGAGGCTTTTATTAAAATACTATTGAGTAGCAAAAAACAAACATGAAAGCAGCAGAACTGCACTTGACATGAATGTCTTTTTAAAAATAAACAGACATGTTTGATTATTTGTAATCCAGTATAATCCACTGTGTAATATTAAATATTTTGAGAGAATTTTTCTTCCATTTGTTCTCAGCATGGTTGGCCTGAAGCCAAAATCTTGTTATTTTTAAAGGCAACACTCCACTAAGGGTTTTGAATTTCTTTCATGTTGGCTCTTTTTATGGCATTTTGAAATTGATTGTGCATAGCAGATTTATAAGACGGGAAAAAAAACCAAAACCCACCAACAAACTATAGCAGCATATTTCTCTCATGTAGGTAAACTCCAGGTCTTGTTCCCCAGGTTTCTGCAGCAGGAGAGACTCTACTTGTAATTGCTAGGAGAAATAGACCTTTAAGTATGGAAGAAAGGTTAAAATCCTGCTTCCATAAAGCCAAAATATAACCAGTTCCTCCCTAAACCACTACCAGAGAAGGAGAAGCAGATGCCTTTCTTAAAACCCTTCAGAGCTGAGAGTGCCAGTGTTGAAAGAACTTGCCTGAGCCTCAGCCAGATAGAGGTCTGGGGAGAATACAGCTTGTCTACAGACTGAAACCAGAACCTTCATTTCATACCGTTTTGAATGCACTGTTTAATGGCATTTTGATGCCAAAAGATCACATAAATCAGTCTCTGCAAGAAACTGGATTCTGCAGTAGAAGGTGACAGAGCAATTTTTCTCTGATAGCATTTCACTCCCTGGCAGAAAGCGTGCTTTTGCTCTGTCCTGGATGTACACCTAGGAGATTGAGTTTGCTACGACTGTTCTGTTCCTCCTGGTCACAAAAGGTATTTTGCACCCCTACCACATCCTTATTCCCATGACAGCCTCTTCCACCTGTCATTCTCAATCTCAGCACAATTCAGGTCTTGAATTTAAACATCCATTATTACCCATGCTGCATTTGAAAGTCTAGGGCCCAGCCCCAACGTGTATTAATTTGGCTTTCCACTCAAGAGGTGTTTTGTCTCAAACAATGAAAACACATTGTACATTCAGATTAGCTTTCATTGCATTTGAGCCCTGCTAGGACACAGGTTATGTTTCCAAATATTGTTTGGCAAACATCAGATTAGAAACATGCTTGCCTAAAAGAAAATGGAATTTCTCCAACATTAACCCATCTCCAAGAGCTGGAACTTTAATTAAAATAGCAATTACTGCAAGACTTGTAATCAGATTGCTAGTCTGATCATCTCGCAATCCTGCCCTACTCAGGCTTCTAAGGTGACATCTCTTTCTTCCTAAAACTTCCTGCAATGTAAAAAACGACCTGCAGGAGCAGCCCAATTCTCTTGTAAGATATCTGTATAGGCCTATAACCTCTTTTGGGGATTTCTTCTTAATTTGTATTCATTCGCAACCAGCAGAGAGAATGAAAAGTGTGGCAGGGAGAAACTCATTCCAGCAGTTCTGCAGCACCCTGCAGCTTAGCAAAGGTAATTTGTGTAGTTACAGCTCTGCTTTTATTGAACACATCTGCAGCAGTCATTGGATTGGGATGTTTCCTTTATGCCTCCTTGAGAGCTAGTACATGTCCTGGGTGGAAGGCTGAATTTGAGAAATGTTCATATAGCCTGTGACCAGCTATGAGAATACAAAGTCAGATGACTTTGATCCTATTAAACCACAGAGATACTATAACCCACACATACACACACACAAAAGAGAAACAATAGAAAGGACTCCCAGGTAAACAGCTATTTATTTGTTATGATCTCACCCTAAAGATTTTCACGTTAAGGCTTAATGTGGTTTGGTACAGAGGTGAGCTGGGGCATGGGGTTGGAGATCAAGCTTGTAAATAAAGAGAAAGTATAAAAAGCACTTTGAAATTTTGTTCAGATCATTTTTCCTTGTCTAAAATAGAATTTATGGATTTTGCCCTTCTACTATTAGGATGAAAATAAAGTAGGATAAAACAGCCTTTAAGTGCAATTAGAAGCAATTCAGGATAAAAAGCTAATCATGACTAAACAAGTGCAGCTGCAGGCAAAAGGCAGAAAAGGACTGACCCACAGCCACAAGGTTGATTTTACCCAGCCAAGGGGATGAGGAGTAGGGTTAGATACATGGAGTGTTCATGGGTTACCATCCCCTCAGAGTGGGTGAAGGAGATGCAAATGGAAGCACGGACTCCCTTTTAAACCCAGAAGGAAATTCTGTTTGACCCAACCAAAGTTGTCTGCTATCCCTTTCCCATCTCTCCCAGGCTCTGAAATGTTCAGAAGCAAAATAGTGACCCATTTGACTTCTGATTTTCTTCCTGCAGTTTTGCATTTTAATATCATTCCTGCTGCACCTAGCACTACAAGTATTGTCTTCACATATACCCAGAGAAAGAAAAAGACATTTAAAAAGTGTAGATTCCTCACTACACTACATAGAAATCTGTCAAAATTTTGCACAATAGACCAACTGACAATTAATCTTCTTTTCACCCCCAGCCACAAGCTGTGCTTACATCCCTCCACATCAGAAAAAGCACATTCATCCATTATCTGCCTCTTTCTCATCCCACTCACCAAACAACTGTAATAAAAAATCCCACCTTATAAAGTACTTCAGTACACAAAGGGAAATCTCTCCATTTTGTAACAACTTGGCTAATTTAAAATGGAATGGGGATTCTTTTTCCCTCATGTTTTATGCTAGTGTATACTTTCTAGGACATCATGTCTTGTTATCAATTTACAGCAAGTATTCATCCAGATTACTACAGGGTCCTCCAGAAAATGCAGAAACAAATTGACATTAAGAAGCCACACATTTTCTGTAGGGAGTCACCTTCTGCAAACCTTGCCTGCCCATAAGTATGCATAAAAATGCGGCTTCTGGGAAAAAAAAAAAAGATTGAATTCTTATCTTGGGGGAATGGAGCAGGGAAGTTGCATTATTAATAAATTCAAATGTTAGGCTTAAAAAATTATGCAGAATTTAAACAGGGGTGATATATTGTACTCTCCCATTTGAGAAGGAATGGCAAGGCAGGCCAGACACTGCCATTTTTTCCTTGAAGACAACTCATTTTCTTTCATATGCTTATTCAGGACTCATGACTTGAGTGCCTTTTAAGTGGAAGTCCCCACAGGAACTGCATCCTGGCCCTTTCCCCACCATGTCAGTTCAATGGGTATGCAATTCCACTGAAATGAAATGCTCTTTTTCCCTGTTTAGCTTTCAAGAGCAGTGAGGCATGTTACTTTTTATTTTTTTATGACTGAAGAAACCAACTTGTCTGTCACACCTTTTTCTGCAATTGGATATGAATAGGGACCCAGCCATCACTCCCAGATCCCCTGTATTTACCAGAGTCTGTTTAAGGAGCTGATAAAGGAACTTTAGAAGCCCCAGACACCATCAGGAAGGACACATTCCCTCTGACTTCATTGCACAAGAACTAAATTTCAGCAGCTCTGCTCACATACTTTATCATCCATGGGTCCAAGGATGGACTAGGATTTGGAGAGGTGGAGTCTAAACGTCAAAACCCAGGCTGGTGTGGTGACTACAGAGCTCCTCAGGACTGCCTAGGCTTTGTCAGAAGCCACTTCAGTCCTCAGAGCATGGCAGAAAGCAAGGCTGCCTAAAGTCACCCTCATCCACATTTCCCTCAGGCATCCATACAGACTGCACCTCTGAGATGTGGCTCCAAATTTCAGTCAGCCTTGACTAATGAATTGACGCTGTCTGTTTTGGCATGGGGCTTGTCCCTGCAGTGCAAAACTGCTGAGAATAGGGGCTGCTTCAAGAGCAAAAATTATCTTGTGACCAAGAGAGCAATCACAGCCCTCATGAATGCACACAGTGCCCTTCCTTCAGTGCTGCTCTGAGAGGATGGCACAGGGGAGGGACACCCACTCAAATAATTTGCTGGGCTGGAACCCAACTGCTGCATTGATGGTCGGCATGACAGAGTGCTGCTGGCATGAGATTAATATAAATGCGTGAAAAGGTACATCTGAGGGGTGTGCCCTGAGTCTTCCTTGCTGGCTGCATCCCAGGATCACAGCTGGATAACCAGCTGTGTCCCAGCTCTGAAGCGCTGCCAAGCTGGAAGCCTCTTTGCTGCCACTCCTCTTTCTCCTTGCTGCTACTTATTATTTTCCCTTTTCCCATACTTCTGCCGCATAAAAATTGCCCATCTGACAAAGAGCATTACAGTCAAAATCCTGTTATGGGCACAGGAGGACACAGCTTTTATGCAGAGCTGACAATTAGAGTATATTGTTAGTCTAATTATTATTTCAACAGTAAAATCAAAATTAATTGAACAGTAATTCCAAGTCCAGTTACAATGATGCTAATATTTATAGTTCATATTATCTAATTATTGTTAATTCCTATTAATAGTACAACTGAGTTTGTTACTTACAAACCTCCTGGTATCTACCTCTTTTTGTTAAATCACACTCACCTTTCTTATGAGTAGCAACAGCAAATAATTAGCACCTTAAATTCTTCGCTGGGAGGAGTGTCTTTGTCGTGGCTACTTGAGTTTTTTATGCAGTCTGCTAATACCACTTTTTTAATTGGTGCCCAACTTTAGTTACCAGTTACTCACTTAAGAGATGTTGGAGCAACATGCATGCTGTAATTTCTTTAGGATAAAACCGTGAAATTTTACAGAGTGAAGGTAACACCCAAAATAAGTTGAATATTAGTCATCTGTTGGGCAAATGCTGATTCAGCCAAAACAGGCTAATGTAAGCTCAGGACCAGGCAAAGCATAAAGTACCCTGTGTTAAGGTAAAACAAAATCTGCAATTTTTTGGTACCAGTGGTAACATCTTACTTCCTAAGATGTGGAGCTATAAAAGCTGTGCTCACACTGGTACAGGTGATGCAGTCTTGTACATGCCAATTACATCAATGCTTGTGTCAGTAAAACTCTTCTTTTTCCAACTACAGCCAAATAAACCGCAGTCAAAGTGTTCCATGTTATTCCCCCAAACACCTGAGGTTTTCTTTCAAGCTGTTCACATCTGATAGAGTCACATTCCATTTCAGGGAACAGTGACTTGTAGTTCTAAGCCTTCATCCTATTCTGGATACTAACGTCTAGGAATCACTTGAGCTATAATTCAGCACTAAAATTAAAGTCCATTTCCTACTGACAATAGTAGGATTAAAATAGTGGTTATCAGGGTAATAGTATATAGCACACAAGTACAGGCTTAAATATATATATATATATTTAAATATATATACTCACATGTAAGATATACACACATGTAAGCTCAACACTTGGAATATGGTACTAAGTGACAATGTATCACATTTCCGACAAACATCAGCATTTATAAACAGAAAGGAATGAACATCTAAAACCATAAATCTTAGACTGAAGTAGATTGAATCTTGTTTTTCCATAGACAGACTGAATCTTGGGTAATCCCTACTGCTTTACAAGTGCCCATACCTGGAAAACAGTCATATTACCACCTACAAGCTAAAACAGCTTGCAGTAAATCAGAAGAAAGGGGTATTGGTTAGTGATTCTGTGAAGGGAGAATAGGCAGATAACGCTGGGAAATAATTCCCTTCGCATTACCTCTGTGTATCCAACACCTGTGTGGTGGCTAAGTTGGAAGGGTTTTAAGTAGGACAAAGAATCTAATTTCTGGTTTAAAACAGAAAAATTATGGATTTGTTATGCAACTGAAGAAACAGCATTTTGTCACAAGACAATTCAATAAATAATGTGTAGATAGAGCTGATAAACTGCTGGTGTACTCAGTTTTGTTTTTAAACTTGTCTTCATCCAGCAGGCAAGAAACATCATGAAACTGTAAATGACTTACAGCTTCTTTAAGAAGAGATCATTAAAAGCAAAGTTGTCAAGACTTATGTAGAAAACCTTAAATCTTACAGAGTAATGAAAAAGAAACGTATATGTATTTATGAGTTTATCCATGTTCAGTTTATAATGATTTCTCAGATTTTTTTTGTGTCCATATAGTCTTCTGTTTCTGCATTAGGTCTAAAATGCCAGGGTATAAGAGGCTAAAATGCCATTGACTTTATTGCAGTAAGAGTTAGGTTTTTAAATGTGGTTGAAGGTCTGGTCTTTGCATTCACTTGCTATGTTCGGAAATGATAGCTTTACAATTCTTACAGAACTACACTGAGAATAAATACTGTAAAGATGATTAAGTGATCAAACTCCATGGTAATTGAGACTATGTGGGTACCTTAGGTGAATAAACACTCATGTTTGCAGGGCAATTGGACAATTTTCGGCTTACATCAGTTTGCCCATAAATAGAGGTGAGAAGCAACCAGGAAAGCAGAAATTCAGAGGACTTTAGGATCAAAGCTAAGTGACCTTGACAGGAAGAAGGCCTTTATCTCTCCAGAACGAAACAGCTCAAGCTGATGGCAACCAGAATGTGCTAGAAGCGCGTGTAATATTTAAGATACTGAAGTGCAAATAAGTCCAATTTTTAAAAAATGTTTGAGATTTAATTAATTGCATTCTTTGTTGTAAAAGCATGGATTTCTCTAGATATAATCAGCAAACATTTGGTCACTTCAAGTCAAACAAAAATTGAAAGAAGCAATAGTAAAATTAAGAAACATTTTTGAAAAATTAGGAGTGACTTGCTGGCTCTACTGACACAAAATTCTTAACAGTTTCAGCAAGACTGAGGCTGATGGTTTCTGTTCACTGCTTTCTGTAAGAGTATCAGAGAAGTTTAGATTTGGCTCAAGAAAATACTTAAGATACATGGAGTCTTTCCATTAATAGAAGAACAGATGATTTACCCCTCTCTGATGTGAAGCATCAGAGATTGTACTGGCACCTTAGGTGGTCATGTTTCTTTTCTTACTGTAAATAATGTTCTTGAGCATTAACTGCTATGGGGAATGCCTGATGAAAAGGATTTCTGAAACAGAAGTAAGTCTTTATTGTCCAGATTAGTATCTCCTTGGTTTTTTAAACAGAGACACCTGTTTACAGGCATAACAGCTCAAATGGTACGATTTTTTTTTTTTTTTTAATTCTGATGCTCCCAGACTAATTCTTCAGTGTTTTTGATCTTGACTATCAATCCTGGCAACTCCACAGAATTAATTCAGAATCAAAACCAAAAACTCTGGTGAGCAAAGGCCAATTTTGCTGTCTTCATTGGCTTGCGCAGAGCAATGTTCCACTGAATCCTGGACTGAGAAGAACCACTTGAATCATACATTCTGTATTTTTAGGATTAGCTCCTTCAATTGTCTAAAACATAAAAGCAGAGCTGTCCTAGAAGCTTCTAATCCCCAATTTGCTGCATATGATGATTACATAATTATTTAGCATTAAAAATATAGTTAAGAGTTGCAGGATGGCTCCAGTTCCCTTACATGAAAAACAATAGAGAAGAGTCTGTCTGGAACGGATTTTAAAAATAAAGCACCATATTAAAATCTCCATTACACATGGGGAAGATTTCAATAATTCCATTATAAACTCCACTCACAAAAAACCCAAACTCTCAATATCCCAAAGAGATTCCACATATAATCACAAAGAATTTAGCAATACCAGAAACACCAATTGTTTTAAGTCAGATTGCAGTCTTTCCTGACTTTTGCTGATGTTGTTTTTTGGTTTTTTTCCATTCCTAAGAAGAAATATTTTTACAGGGATTTAATCGCATACATGTTATTGGTTTCAATGCCCAGAGAAAACTCCTCAGCAGAAGGAGTATGGTTTAACAGTAAAAGTAAAGGGGTCAGTCACCTGCAAAATATTTGATTTTCACAATGTATGTACACAGAGCTGTATGAACCAAGAGAAAAAAAAAATGTGCCATTCAAATTTCCACAGTATTTCTAATTAATCAATTCATTAAGGTTTTTCAAAGAAATAGTGACATAAGTGGCATTATGAAATACTTCAGAAGCTATTCAGTCACAAGTAACATTATTCTTTTATACATTTTCATATCCTGAGAAACATAAAATTACTAGCAAAAATATATTAAAAGGCCCTTCTCAAAGAAGAAAGCCACCTCTCAGATTAGTGATTTGAAAAGCAAGTATGCATGTTTCCTATTCAAGAAACTTCAAGAGTTTCAAAACCATCACTCACTGCTCACAAAACCGCAGTTAAATAATGAGTCATCACACTGAAGTGGTAAAGTTTATCGCCTCACCTGAAGTTACAGGTTGAGTGTAGCTGCTTCTGCCATGCACTTGAACAACGAATAAATATCATCCTTCTGGAAACAGAATGCCCTATTTGTCAAATTGCTAGAACATCCCTGCCAGCATGGCATGGTATTTATTCACCCCAAATGAACCACAAGCATGCCTTATTCCCATTTTAATACTCATTATTCAGTCCTAATAACTGTGAATTCACTCAGAAATGGTCAGGCCTTCTTGCTGCTGCAGCTGCTTCCTCATGCTAGTCCTCCTGGGCTATCCTTGTGGCTATCTCAATCCTCTGCCATCCAGTCTAGCCCTGCTTGAGAAGATCTCCTAGATCCTTAACAGGATCGAAAGATCTAAGAAGAGAGGCCAGCCCATCTTCATTAGCTCTCTCTTAAGCTACAGCTTCTTAGGCTGTGTAGTTAATAAGAGCAACATTAAGAAATTTTTAGAGAATCTATAGTGATTTTAGTGTAGCCAGTTACTATCATGATCAGAGAAATAACAGACCTTTTCATCAGAAAAGAGACATGACCTCCTAATCTACAGTTCTTTTAATAGCATATTCATAATGAAATCAGTCTTCATGGGCATCTCTGTATTTTCTAGCTGACTTCTCCTATTGGAGCATATTTGCACAAATGGAGTTCGCTGGCCCACAAGGAGCTGAGACTTGCAGGCATTTCTGATTGGGTAGCACTCTGCACCCATTTCACATTGGTAAATGGCCAAGAAAGTCTCTGAGAGATAAGAAAGCTCCTGACAATCAAATGCAAAGTCAAAGTTTCTATAGCTATTTCTATCATGCCCAGGTTCCAGTACCTTATGTCCCACCTCATTTGTTTTCACCTAAGTTCAGAATGGGAAATTAGCATATGTTTCTGTCAAGAAGTCAGGAAAAATGTACTGAGCACTGAGCCTCTAGCAGAGAGGAAGATGCAAACAGCAGCTGGTGAATAGAAAACTGCTTAAGAAAGACAACTGCTTTGCTCTATCACAGATGAAAAGGGCACACTGGGAGTAGGGGTAGTGAGGAGAGGCACTGTAGCAGGGAACTATTAAACATAGGCAAAAAATATATTAGGGTCACTAAAAGGAAAAAAGGAAAATAAGACAGCAGCCATCCCATTTAGCATTGTGGCTATCCTAGAAATGTGAAGTTACAGACAGTTGTAAAGAAAAAATAAAAAGGAATAATATCTTCTGTACACAGGAAAACGGGTGAGTTCTAACATGCCTAAATTAGAATTGTGAGAACTCTGCTTACCTGTTTGCCCTCACTTGCTAAAATGGTTCTGTTATTAGAGTATCTGTGTTTCTTCTGAAAGAAATAAATCAGGATTTTAGCAATTAATATCATATTTTTGCAACAACATACACTCTGCCCAAAGCACATCCAAAACACCCCTGTCAAAGAATTTTCTTTTCCTTGTGTCTGTTATTGAACTGCCAAATTGCTACTGTCAAAAATAGTCAGTCTTTGATGAGAAGATATGCCTGTGCTTATTGAAAAAGACGCCTTACCTCCTCCTTTCTTTTATTCCTGGCTATGCATGTAGCAGTATAGCCTCTGCCTACATTATCACACTACAATACTTGAGGGAGAACTGCAATACTACTAAAGCATCTGCAAGCCCAGATTTCTCTCCTGTGTTTGGAGAGTATCGCTGACACTTTGGCTTTGAGTAATTGCTGATCAGCACTGAAAGGATCTGTTGCCTGTGATTCTGTCTTATTTATGGGAGTTTGTGGATAATTTTCCTCAGATGGCATGAGGGTAGATACCTAATAAATTATTGGCTGAGTGTGTGTGGAATAAAGCAAAACAGGGCAAAGGAAACAGTTTTAAGGGAGAACCTGACCAGATTTTTTTCTTTAATGTATCCAAAGATTTTTAACAGTTTTCTTATCAGGTATTTTTTGAGTGGTGGTATCCCATACATTTCTCAGACTAGAGCCTTGTTTAAAATAGCTCTATTTTTTGTACAATAAAAAGCGTAAAATGTCACTGATCACTTCTAAGAGCCTGTCTAGGAGATTTCCAAATTCCAATGTCTAAACAGAAATAAAACAACAAGTATTCACACCACATAGCTTTTTCACTGGGAGACAAAACACTTTAAATTAGGCACTTGATGGTCACCTAAGAGTATTTCTATTATCTGGATAGGAAGGCTAGGCTCCTTTTCTGACATCGAATTTTGATGCATAGTGTAGACTGAATTTCTTTGTGACAACATGCCCAAACATCCTGTTTGGAAGTACCTGCTAGTTCTCTATTCTAACATACCTAAATAAATAAATAAAAAGGGTTAGAGAAAACCACAACCTTATAATTTGCTAGTAGCATGTCTGAGAAAAACAATAACTTGCACAAGGCGATTACAGCACTGTGGATTACTTAAATCAAGTACTGCAACAAGAAACAAGATTTTCCTACAGCATTTTCATGGCTTCAGGGTTACTTTGAGTACTGCTGGAAACTCTGGCTGTATTTCCATGCACATCTGCTACTCTCTGCCATTGAAGTACTCAGCAAGAATAAAAAATACACGTATCAGATATGTATAACAGTAGGAGCACTACTGATTTGTTCTTCTACTAAACATAGTTGATTGTTTGTCTGCTTTAGTCTTCTATCAAGGAACAGCTTAAATGTAATTTACAGTATTAGTCTGTACTGTCTGCTAGTCACATACCTGTCCCTGGTTTAGATTAGAACACAGCATTACCAGGGTTCTTCCTGATGCAGGGGGACATTGAAATGCTGTGGTGGCCTGTCCCCACATCACCTGCAAAAGGCCGAAGAAGCTGGAAGCAAGACCAGCTCCTGCTCTGTGTTAGTGCCACCCAGAGGTAGCTCACAAAGAGGATAGGATCAGCTCGGGCTGTGTCTATCCTTCCTCTCCCATATCACTCTTCACAGAGGTGACCTGTGATACCTACGTAAGGCTGCTGGTCTTGCCTTTACACCCAGGGAATGTCAGATCCTTTTCCAGGTGCTCTAGCTACAGTGTCCATGTACCCTCCAGCTCACACCAGTGTCCAGCACTGTGCAGCAACGTTGCTCGTGGTGCTTAAAGCACAGGTAGGATGACTTGGACTTCCATCAGAAAGGGAGAGTAATCTGGTGATTACAATACTACTGTGAGCCTCAAGAATCTAGGTCCAGGTTCCACTCTTCTACAGATGTTCTTGAATGACCACAGAAATGTCACTTAATGCAGCCATACGATGAAAGCAAGATTTCCTTTTCTGTGCCATTCCTCTGTCTTGTGGGTTGAGAATGTTTTTGCATAGTGGATGAAAGATACATTCTCAGTGTGGCTAACTACAGAGACTGAGAGTGGGCATCTATGGAAAAAGATGACCCTAAGGCTTCTTTCAAATGCCAGGTGAAAAAAAAAAAAAAAAAATCAGTGGGAACAGACAAATACCATCACCAGTTCACTCACCAGCTATTAAATAAATTTGTACATCATCCTTTGCCATGGCCGTTCATAAACTTAAGAAGGAGATACACTTCTCTCTTCCCCTCATGCTCTCACTAGGTCCACTGGGATTAAATCAATTGTATTGTGCAAAACCTCCATGTTACTAGCTCCCAGTGCAGGATGGAGGTAGTAGTTATCTTAGTATTTCTGCTGCATTTAGTTATTTTTATAGTTCTGCACCTTTTTTCCTGCTGAGGGAACTGAATGAAAAAAATGACTTTGAAAGACATTATAATCAACGGCTGCTAGCTGCAATTACATTGTGTACTTGATGTCTTCATAAAGCACCTCTAGCTTAAACCCACAAATCTTTCAGTTTGAATTCTCTCTTGGCTCTGTTCTGTTTTGTTATTTCAATGGTTTATTTGCAGGAATGATCACTAGAGTGTATGGGTTTATGTAACAAAGATACAAAAAAAAGTTATCAGAAGATTAAAATTTCATCAGCTATCTGTACACTAGAAAAGGGGCATTTTGTTCCGTTTATGACTGGTATTTATAAAGGCAAGCCTTGTGGACAATAGAGGAAAAAAACATTTGAGTTTCAGTGCTGTAAAAGCTTATTCACACTTGAGAAAATTATTAGATGAAGACTTTCAGATTTAAATGGTCATAAGAGAGACATAATTGTAAAGTAAGCTCAAACTTAACAAAGGCGTTTTAAGTCCAAGTCAATTATGGACAAGTCTGCAGTGTTACAGCTTCTGAGCACATGAAACTTAGCTATTACTGAAAATATCCAGCCAGAGATTCTTTGCTATATATGAAAATGCATTAATATGATTTATTAAAATATATTAATATGACACTGAAAATAAGTGACTATGATAAATTTGGAAGCTTCTATTTTTTGAAGTTAGCTGGAATACTTTTTTTTTTTTTTGGGCAACTAATGTCACTTTAACCTTTCCCCCTCCATGGCAAGAAAGTAATTTTTTTGCAGATTTTCCTTAGAGACTTAATAATTTCCTTGCAGTTTTGTCTCCAGGCTGGCAGAATCACATTCCTCACATTAGATAGGACAGCCCCAAGGACACCCTAGGGTCCTGGCTTCTCTGACTCATTCAAATTCTCCTAGAGACTTGGATATTGCTCCTTTGTCTTGCAATGCGGTAAAATCCAAATAGCAGATCACCAAATCCTTACCTAGAATGCCTCAATCCATACCCCAGATTCTCACATCTGATGCTGTAAGTCTATTTACTTAGCCATTTTGCTCCTCCCCCATTAATGCTTACTTCACCTTTGGTTCCTCAAACTTTGACAATGGGTTGTTGATGTTTTCCCCTGTTGCAGACCTGAGATTTAACACTTGCACATGATGTTTGAGCCAGGGGGGAGTCCTTCCAGCAAGACTGCCTGAGTACAGAGAGTTCCTCTCGCTGCAGGGTCTTGCTGGGGATTAGGAAGTGACTCTCCTGCATAGGGAAGCTGTGAATCCAGAGCCTGCAGTCCAGGTACTGCCCCTGCCAGTTGGCTCTGTAGAATTGCTTGGGATTTAAGCAGGCTTAGTTTGGCTGGCAGACTTTATTGGTGCTGGTTGGGTAAGCATCTAGAAAATGATGTCAGAATATTTCTAATGTGTTCCCACATCATCTACAAAATAAAATATAAATTATAAAATATAAATTAGAGCTTCCAAGGTAGAGCCCTTCTTCTCTTCCAAACGTACTGCTGGTAAACACTTCATATGATGATGAAGCCAGGGAGTAGTTTGTATCTTTCTAGCAACAACCCTAAATTAGACCTGGTTTGGGGGCAGTAAAGGTACATTTACTTGTGCATTCACAGTGTAATCTGCTAGAAAGAGAGAGTAGGGTCTATTCTCTGTCTTTTTGCATCTTTTTCTAAGAACCTAAGCAAACTCTGTAAGGATAGAGTCAATCTGTTGTGTCACAGGAATAAATAAATAAATAAATAAGCATGCCTCAAGCCTTAAAACATTTCCCAGTTCAGTTTCCTATCTGCTATGCCAAAACGAATACTAACTTTTACCTCCTCCTTCAGTTCCTGTGTGAGAATAGCAGTACACTACCAGTTCTTCAAAACACAGTTATGTTCATTCCAGTGTACCAAAGGACCTTAATCCAAATCTGCAAAGCTTTGTATGCAGTGCTTGAACAATGAAACTGTACCCCGATGACCAGGGAAAAAGGATCTATTAAACTGACACTTCTGTTTGAATAAAGGTTGAATTGGAAACTTTAGAGACGGTGATGGTTTCTAGCCTATTTAGAAGCTTTTTAAAATCTAATTATCAGCAGCCCATAACATCCAGGATGCATAAATTCACAAAGAAACATAATGGAATGCATGGGTTCAGAAGAGAAATCATCCTGAAGTCCGGACTCTAGTACACTTTAGAAAGCATATTCCTTTGAGAGTCTGTTGATGGAGTGAGTACTATGGGGCTGAACAGAAAGGAATGAGGAAAAGCTCTTTTCCCTCTCCTTGCTGATGCCTCTCATGGGAAGGGTCTTTTCTAGTCTGGTTTATTTAACAACCAGCTGGGAAGTCCATTACAACCTGCAGTGCTGAGCAGGAGCAGAGGAGGAACCTCTTTGGGGCTCCTCATGTCGGGAATCACTGTGCCAGAAAGACATCTCCAGAGCAGGGCTCCCTGATTCATAGTAGTAACTCCAATAGATGCATTTCCTTTTTGATTTATAGTTTAAATACTTGGATATTGCTCTGGAAGGATGTAAATTTGCACTGAGTTCTCACATTAAGGCATTACATTAATGAAGCATTGGAGAGGGTGAATAGAAAGGCTGACTATGACCACCATCACCTGGGGAAATAATTTTGAAATTGATATTTATAGTGATTAAGCAATTGTCTGAGGTTTAAATCTTTCAAAGAGGCATGAACATAAACTTCAGATCTGCAACTTGTCTCACTGAATAAAGTCCTGTGCCTGCAGGTGACATTGCTTTTATCTTAACAATGACCATAGCCAAAGTTACACTGGGATTTTTTTTAAGCTTGGATGTGCACATTCCTTCATTTCTTGTAAAAAGCCCAGAATTGCTATATATTTGAGCTGGCAGAGCTAAGCCAGTTGTCTGAGGCTGTTGTACACCAAAATTGTTTTTCACTCCTGACAGTTGATTACACAGCAAGTTCCCCAGCCGCCTGACCAGCTGATGGGTGAGAAAAGTGCTGTGTTTAAAGTGCCTCTTTTTACCTGTCTTTGTGCAATGTGAAGAAAACCAATTTTAGCCCCCTTCCCCGGGTCCCGTCAGTTATATTTGCACATCTACATTTAAAGAAAATAAAATCTCCCTGGTGAATGACCTGTTTTCAGAATAAAGAGAGATTGCACGAGAAAAACTATTCCATTGCAGAGACCTCTCTGGAGCATGAGACCCTGGGATTGGAGCACAAAATGGCGTTTAAGAGCCACAAGAGCTCGCTCTACTAAAGGCTCAGCTCAGAGTGTAGTGCTCTGTCCTTTTTATTCACTCTACTGAATTTATCACTATGACCTATAGAGGAGTAATCAGCACTGACAGGGTAGAGACACCCTGGATGTAGTTGGTACTTACCCCAGTTGCACGCTTAAGCCAGGGTCTGTAAAGGTGTGTCTCCTCTCTTGCCACTCACAGGGAAGCTGCTGAGCTGCTCTGCTGCATCATGAAAGCTATGCAGTCAAGAAGGACATTACGGGATCATGCCCTTATTTCAGCAGTTTGGACACATCTCTGCGGGCAAGAGTAAAGGGCCGTATTTCACAGCTATGATATCATTCTTGTAAGCTATAATTCAACATGAGCCACTATAAAACCTTTCCCATGACATCAGAGCTGTGAAATATAGCTGACTTCAAGTGCAGAAAATTCCCCCACAGGAATAATTGTTTCCTGGCAATTGGTGTTTGAAGGACTGATCCTTTAAAAGGCTGGCACAAATCCCATCTAGGTAATGCTGCTCCAGACAGCACTTCTTAAGAAATGTTATGTGCAGGAGCAGAGGTATGGAGCCCTACCACAAGATCTGGCCATGGAAGTGATGGGATGAACACTAGAGAAACCTGTCAGATGATGATTTTCACTCCCTTATGCCTCAACAATCCATGCAGACCTTGCTAATAAAAAAGCAGTGGGTCTGCTCATGTGCTGCATTCCCTGCCTCAGACCCTGCCTCCCCAGTAAGGGAAGACACATGTGCACAGCCAGAACCACTGTCTAATCCATCTTTCGACATCTGCCCTTCAAACACAGATGGTACATCCATCCTGATACATGGCAGGTCACCAGGTCTGCCCTGTCTTGGGGCAGTACTCACCTAGGCAAGTCCCCACCTCCCCCCACAGCAACCTGGCAAGAAAATGGATGTCAAAAATGTTGTGTGAGACACAATTTCCATTTCCATATCACATGAAGGAAGGTGTTCACTTGAAGACAGTCCAATGAGAGCCAGGGTAATAATCCATGTTGGCAGAGCCGTAAAGGACAAGAGTTTACACAGGTCAGAAGGGTACAGAAGGAGAAGAAAAGGTACTATAGACATGGAGAGGGTTAAAGCCACCTCAGCTCTCCCTGTCATAGTGCCTGAATCTGCTGAATCTGCTGCCAGTGTCCTGCTCTAGCAACCTGCACACTAGTTTGCCACTGCTCCATCAGCTGCACTGGAAGCAATTGTTGAACACATTGAAAAGCTTAGTCATGCTAGCTTTTCCTGTTCCTCCTCTGGGAAGGTCTTATGAAGGCAGCTCTGTTCTTGTTGTTTCTTCTGTGTATATGGTTACATGTCTGTGTGAATACATCCAGTGGTTTGTGTCTCTCACAAACTCTGAAAGCTGTGTGTCGACACAGTTCCCATGACCTGCAGGACAGAGTTGTCTTTCCCTGGCTAATAAGAAAGCTAACTACAACCCTTTCCTATTCTCTAGTCAGAAGTACACTGTCAGAATTATTTACATTCTTCCTCTTAATTCTAAAAATCTTACTCCTTCTAACACAGAAGTTACCTCTTAACAGTATTTTATCTTTTGAAACAGCAAAATAATATTTTTGAATAATCCTGTTCCCTTACCTGCCATTCATATAAAAGATAAGTGGTATTTCTTTATAGAAAATTATTTACTTACAGGAGCTCTACAAGACTTGAGGTTACTTCATACAATTTATTGCCAAGATTAACAGCAGCCAGAAGGTAGCTAACCCAAGGCATTGCAGCTTTTGTACAGCACAGCGTAGCTCAAATGCTAAATTCTGTCTAATGTACACCTTTAAGTAGACAAACACATATTGTAAGAGAAAAAATGGTCTTTGATGTAGAATATGATCCAAGTAGTGTTTCATGAAACACAATGAAACAAACAAAAAATTTTCTCTTCAGTTTCATAGAGTTAGTTTGTCATTCCCCAGTCTTTGTTTACAAATACTGAGAGATGCTGTATTGAATTTTGAGCTGGTTCAGAATGATTTATTGGGTTATGATCACAATACTAAAAAAAACCCTCCAAACTTTTTTTAAAAGAGCATCAGTGAGAAAGCAAATGAAAATTAATCAAATTATCCTTCTCTGAGGATATAGATTTGTTTGAACTAAAAATTTAATGAAGTGCTTGCAATAAAAATATATGTTATGAAATGTTTCTGTCAACTAATTCTGATTTCTTCACATTATAAAGTGTTTCAAAGCTGTTCATAAGGCATTTTGTATGATTAGTTACTTGAGACACATAGTATATTTTCTTCCTTTTGAATAGAAGCTTTCAACTTTTTTAAAAACAGAAGAACTGTCCACAGTACGTGGGGTACTGTATCTGTAGCTTTTTGGATGTTAAAAATTATGCAGTATTCAGAGATAGAGATTACTTTTGTAATTATTTTGTAGGTGCACTGATATTTAGTATTAACAATAGTAGGAAGCAGCAGCTAGTAAAAACTCAGAGGTAGCAATGAACTAGTGCTGACTTGTTTTCTATTTTTAGAATTTATTAGTGAAAGCATTTGCATATATAACTATGTATTTAAAGATTTAAAACTCTGGCCGTAGATAATGAGAAAACCAAAATGTCCATTTCATTTTCTATGCAATAACAAGCAGTTCTATTATGTGTGAGATATTGACAGATACAGATATTTATTTCACTAACCTGTTAAGCCAGGCCTTTCTAAATGGAGTCAAAGTCAAAACTCTTAAATGTGAGGGGAAAATCCTGGAGTTAAGTCCAGTCTCTTCAATCCATAACGCTAACAACAGAATGCCTCCTGGGAAGATAGTGTGCAGTTTTGCTAGCACTTCTTTCATGTAATACGGTAATCTCATCAAGATCCCCAATCAGAAAGTAATCAGTGACATCCCAAAGATTAGGCAGTAAAAAGAGAAACATCTGACTTGCCCTTATCAGCGAAGGGAAGCAGTTAGGGTTAAAGGGGCCCCACACATACCCTAAATCCAAACACCATGACTCCTTCCCCGTACTCGATACAGATTCACTTAGATCATTTGAAGGACCATTTGCAAAATTTTGAATCCGAAATAGGCCAGTTTTTCAACAGTCACTGTTATCCACCCACTTTGTGGACTTACTGCAGTGATGACAGTAAAGTACCTTTGGGAATGCTAAAACAATTGTTATTTTTCTTTTCAGAGATCCTTTGAGACGGCAAAGCAGGAAGACGGCATGAGATTGGATTTAGTGCAGTAAAGTAGGTTAATTTGAGGACAAGACAAAAAATCATTATTTAGACCTTCTTGTGTTGCCGTGATGAGAACTTACCATTGCTTCTGGCTGCTGTTTTGGGCTGGTCAGTCCCACCAAAGTTTCTTAACTCTGTTATCCAAAAGGACTAGTGGTTTTCCAGAAAAGGAAAAGGTTTTGGTGTTGTCTGGAAACAGCAGGCAAGACCTCCATCGTTCCAAAAGGAGCTGGATGTGGAATCAGTTCTTTTTATTGGAGGAATACACAGGAACTGACTACCAATATGTTGGCAAGGTAAGTTTCTTTCGTATGCATGTGTGTTTTGATCTTAGAAGCACTGGAAAGCCAGCAGTAGCAAGTGGGGAAGAACATTGCCTGCTACAACTTTTAGTTTGTGTTCCTGTTTGTCCAGCTTCTGATGAGGAGTAATTCAGTGGAAAGGTTAGTGTGCTTCAGCTTCAGATTGTAATCAACAAGTCTTCATTTAACCAGGAAGTCCCATAGCAAATCATTCTCAATTCTGTTAAAGATTCTGCGTTTTATTTTGTGTCTGGAAAAAATGCAGCGTAATTATAGGCCAGATTTCTAGCTTTAAACCGAGATGTGTTTTCCCTCACTAATTTTGCTGCATTCAAACTATATAAAGCAGGAGAGGTTTAGATCTAAGGATTCATGGTACCTACATTTTTGGTGAGGGTCCTCTCTACCCAGCAAAAGGTAATTGTTTCCATTTTATTACCCACTGCACACAACAAAGCTGCAGCCATTTTCTGACAAGGTTTCGTGGTGCCACTGAGGACTGTGTGACATGATCATCACATCACCAGCCATGGTACTACAAGGCATGTTTGAAGCAGAGTGTGCAAATATACTAAGAAGCAACAGGCAGCTGAAATTTTCTAATCTCAAAACATGCTGTCAGTTGGGAAAGGGTCAAAAAAAATTTAAAAATGAAAAGTCACAGCTTAATTCTGAGAACATCTGCCTCCCTGAGTAGCAGACCCCCATGTAGGTAACAAACTTTATGGAGCTGTAGAGTTAATGCTCCTGTGTTAAGAGCCTAAAGAGAGTTGATACTGCCTGATGTGCCACAGTCTATAGGAATATGTCTTGCAGAATGCAGAAATTATGCTACTAATGATGACATTCAAAGCAGAAACAATACAGCAGCTTGATTTTCCAAACTAAAATGGTATTGTGTCTGATCTAGTTTGATCCCTCAAGCCTCTTAGCAAAGGCTGCAGATCACAGTGGTTTGACATTTTATCTCCCTCTGCAAGCTTCTGAGCATTCCCATGAGAGATGGTGGCTGCTTTTCTTGCCTGCCAGTCAGCTGTCAGTCAAAGCTGGGTGCGACACTCCTTTCCTGCTAAATGGCTGCAAGGCATAATTCAAATGAAGAGCTACTCAGCTGGTGTAATACTCATAGAACTCCAGACAGGATAATCAGCATTCATGAAAGGTACCTTGAACCCAATCTACTGGTAAAGGCTAAAGGCAGAGAGTCCTCAGAGAGGAGAAGTAGAGAAGGAAGATAAGAGGGTTAGGAAGAGATACCAAAACAGAAGAGAGTAAGAGGAATGAATTAGAAAGACAGACATGGAAGGAATGGAAGCTTTACAAAGAAGAATCAAGAGGGGAAGGAGGGAGAAATGACATTAAATGGGGGTAGAGGATGAGCTGGGAGAAAATTTACAAAAAGACAGCAAAAACAAAAGCAGAAGATGAGAATGTGAAGGAAAAAAATACATGTATGAAACATGGAGTCAAGGATGAAAAAAAGGGCAACAAATTGAAAGACAGCAGTCCTCACAGACTCTCCTGAGTCTTCTGAGGGTGGCCAGGCTAATGGGGATCTTTTTGTCTAAAAATAAAGTGTATGATCCTGAGATGATCCTACAGCTTCTCATTGTCACTGTGAATTTTGACATTAAATCTGATCAGCCCCCTATTCTTTCCACTGCAGAATTAGAGTAAAAGCTATTGACTTCAGAGGGACTGATGGGGAAGTGAATATTCCTACAGGATAAGTTTGCTGAGAGAGACAGGTAAAAGATGGTCTTGTTGGACCAGAAAAGCAAGTAAGTTTCAGCAGAAGTCAGAGAGAGAAAAAAATGTACATTATTTTTAAAAGTTGTTCTTCTATCTATTTGTACTTTATTACACTTTCTGTTGTAAAGCATAGAAACAACACATAATGTATAAATGTCATTGATTCTGTGTTCCTAAGCCATTCACAAGTGGCCTTTCGCACATCTTTCAAATGCCAGAACTGCTCACACTTTTGTAACTGAACAATTAGCCAAGAGGCATGGAAGAGCTGCCTTTTATTATTAAAGTTGAGGATTGGTGTGAAGGGAAATGATAGAAACATCTAAATGTCTCCAAATTGAAGTAACCAGGCAATTTAACTAAGCAATTAAACTTGATTGATGTGGGCAAATGAGGATCATGAACATTTTTATGAAGCATGTTTTTTTCCTCAGAGGACAAAAGGTTAACCTTAAATATGGACTTAAAAATGGTAGGAATATAGAGAAGAAATGTGAACAGCAAAATATTTTATAACAATAGCAATATATGTATATAAAAGGGAATTGGGCATACTATATAAACAGGCAGACATGAATCTTCTGGGGTTTTTGTGTTTAGGTGTTAAAGCTGGTGGGCCTTAACATCATAGCCATAAAGAGAAAAGATTTTATATAAAATTGAAAAAAGTTGAAAAAAAACCAACGTTTTACTCACGCTGGTTTCACTTTTGCCTCATCATTTTTTTAACATCTGTTTAATCCAAACATCTACATCAAATTTGAGATGTAAGAAGTCTGTTGTGAAAGATTCTAAAAACCAGTATTATTTGTATAAGCCGCCCAAATTACAGTTGTAAAATCCTGTAACTGTTTAAACTATGAAAAACACATCAAATAATTTTAGAGAGTAGGGAAAAAACAGTGAAAGAGAATGCATTCAGGTTTGGGATAATAAAAGAGAAAGGTAGTTTCTCTGAAGGCAGAGCTCAAGGTAGTTCTGAAGACAATGCTGTGGTATCATCTGAGTCACAGACCAGAGCACTGTTGTCTATACCCTGTTTAGCCTTTATCCATTGAACCCAGAGCTTTCCATCCTTCAGGAGTTAATTGTCCAAGCACAAACCTTTTCTGGTTTTTTTTTTGTTTGTTTGTTTGTTTGTTTTGGGGTTTTTTTTGTAGCCATGGGTACTGTGAGCTATTCAAAAGTGCTCCCTAGTTTTGTATGGACACTTCATTGTCAGCCCAGTCATGCAGCTGTATCTCACTGGATAAGGATGTGCAGCTGCCAATGAGACGCTTGCAGTGTTATAAACACAAGCTGATGTTTGCTGTGGTGCTGGCACCAGATCGATCACTTTATTACCCATCCTGGTATTCCTGAATTTCATGCTTGTATATTTGTGAAATAAAGTCTTTTTAAAAAGAGTTTAAATTTATGCCTCCAGTCACTCTAGTCTCAGACCTAATAATAGAGAACTTGAAGAAAAGTTCTAGACTGGAATTATTCATTGCACTGCTAAATAACTTGTGAGCTATAGCTATGCATTGAAGTGTGACTGATGGGCACACTGACATCTTAACCTGAAGATATCTTTTCTTCTGGTTCAGAAATTATAGCACATGGCAGGGACTCAATCCAAAAATAAAATAAAATAATTACATGAGCATCAAAGTAGAGAAGTGTCTAGCACTACTACCTAGCCAAAATTTGCAACATGTGAGTTGGGTTTTAGAAGAGATCTAGTTGTACATGTGGCTGTTTATTACAATTTGAAAAGGCTGAGGTGAATGCAGCTTTAAAACACAGGTAAACAATGAAGTGCTAGTGCAAGTGTATATAAAAAAAAATACACTTTTTCCTAGAGATCTTCAGATATTCGGGGGAGGTCAGGGCAGGGGGTCGGGGCGGGGTGGGTGGGAAAGAAAAAGGAAACATCCGACCTGTTCCAAGATTATACTCACAGGTACAGTTACTATTTGTATGCACTTGACAGCTTTGACATGGCAGTCCCACTGCCTACATAAAATCCATGTACTGGCATCCATCACCGAGTTTAGAGCACAAACCTAGAATGATTGTTACATAAAGGGATAGGATTCCTCTTTCTTTAGGACTAAAGAAATATCTGAACAAGTCTTAAATCTTACTCATTAACCCAGGAACAGCTTCTGGCAGTCTGCAATGGAAAGGACCAGCTTGCTTTCCTGGTAACAACAGGGACAGCTATGGAATGGTTTTGTAACACTCTGGCTGGCTGGCACTAACAGGAAACTTCCAGACATACTTTTCATTTTTGCTGTGTCTTATTGATGTTCATATAGTTCAAGCAGTATGCTCGCCTGGAAGCTATCTGATGTTACTACCTGTACAACCCATCATAAACAATCAACCTCTGCTGACAACTCAATTTTTCAAGAAAGATAAAGTCAAATTCCTGCTGGTATGTGGCTTGGCAAAGCAAAAAGGAAACTGTATTACTGTAGGCAAACTCAGAATCTTTTTGTTTGGTGTTGAAAGAACCTCTTGGAAAGATGAATTCCCCTCTGTCAAGGAATGATTTAAGGTACTGTTGACCCTGCTTTTGAGGAGGGGATGAACTAAATTTTATCACAGTATAGTTTCAGCAGTGTTCTTCTTTCTTTTGTCTGATTTTACTTCTGGCTACAACTATTCTTAAGGCAAGCACAGCAGTGTATTTCAGCAGAAGCAAATGAAACAAGAGGCAGAATTTCTCCAAGCCATTGCAACAAACCGAGGCAAAATTATCTGGCTGTGAGCACACACAAGGGGCTACTTAAACAAAGAAAACTACTGTCGTGTAATACAGTCCATGCCTTTTCAGCATTTTAGGAAGCTATGGGTAACATTACTCCAATGGTTAAAAGGTATCATATCTTAATTGGATGGCTTGATAACTAGCAAGAGAAATCTTCACTTTCTCTCGGATTTTAGTGTGCTACTGTTCTGTACTTACCTTTAAAAGTTTTGTTCCCCAAAAAAAGCAAAGATATGAAAAGTCACAGTAAAATGGCTCCCCCATCTGCACTTTTAACTTCCTTTATGCAGCTTTATTGGCAGACACTTGCTCAGTATTTGTTTTCCTTGCCTTGTCTACAATACATGCTTGATGCCTTCAGTTTTCTGTTCCAAGCACAGTGACTGTTTGATATTTTTGCAATGCCTAAAGTTAAAAGTTGCCCTTGTAACTTCTGTTTATGCAGAGGGTATCTCAAAGCGATTTTCCATTCATTTTTTATTATTAGAATAGCCTCTCTCAGATTCTAGATTTTCAATTCTGCATCCAGAAGAACTGTTAGCGTTAAGACCAGCCTTTTGCATGTGACAAAACTGATGTATGGGGAGGTTAAGTGTCCTTCTGCACAGCTAATAGTCAGGAATTTCAAAACAGTGGTTGGAAAACAAAAAAAAAAATCAGAGTCTTTAGCCCCTCCCTTCCCCCCTCCTCCCCCCCACAATTTCTATGATTAGGTCACCTGCCTCCCTCTTCTATAGGCCACTATTTGTCATTCTCTTAAAAAGTAGAACAAATGCTGTGGCACATCTGCGCTTCCATTATTCCTCATCCATCAGTCATATTTTATGTTCCACCACTTGACTTTCCCAAGTGCCCTTCATTTCTGTATTGAATTGCACACACATACACACACTTGTCTTGTATTCCTCTTTGAAAGATTTACTGGCGCTGATAGAAGTTCTCTGTGCTGTCGGTCTCTGTGGAATAGAGATAACTCTGTAATGAGGGACAGCTGAGAGGTTAGAGGCCCAGGACGACAATCCAGAAACAGCTTGCAGGTTTTGAACCATCATATGGGGGCTAAGAAAGGAGATAATGAGCAATGGGTGGGATGGGCAAGGATGTTATTCAGAAATTGAAAAGGCAGGAAATACAGCATGGTTAATGTTTACGATCATCATAATTGTGAATCTACTTGGCATCAACCTTGTATCCAAATATATTGCACAAAAAAAGAGCCTTACAACCATCTGTTTCAAACCACATTTCCTACATTATGGCACATGATGGTACTTACAGTGTAACGATACAGAACCTCCTCCCCTTCTTCCCATTCCACCTACAGAAGCAAGCAAATCCTGGGACCCTCAAGGCAATATTTATGTTAATTCTTATTTTTCATTTTTGTGTCCCAAACAAAACAATTTTGTTTTCCACATGCTAATTACCCACTCATACCAGTGCTTACATTTTGGATCACATCTTTTCCAGATTATCTCTTCTGCTCTTGTTAGCAGTCTGCACATAGCCCTGAATTGCATGTCCCTAGACTTCCAGCTATTGAAAAGCAGTCGAACATATTAATCTTCCTCTCTAGGGAGAGACTACGTGTGAAGTTCATGCTTGATTATGGATTATTTAGATCACTGTTATTTGGATATTTTTTAAAATTTTTTTTATAGCAGCTATGAAGCTGCAGCATCATAAATTTTGAAGGCTAGGGACAGCTAAAAAAAACTCTATTTTAGGCCTAGGACAACCATTGTTACTCTACCACTTACTGTTTACAGCTGGTTTACCAAATACAGTAAACCATAAAGCTTAGAGAAATCTCTTTATTAAATTAAACATATTGTCTGTGCCTCCCTTTTCTTTTGCTGCCATTTCCCTCACTGGTGAACATCAGTTCACAGTGGGGCAGCAGCAGGTTGAGAGCTGTGGCCAGTCAGTGTAACATTTCAAAACACAAACTGAAAATGTGTTGTGATGTGAATGCCTACTGTTGATCCGTATGCGCTAATGCAGACTGTGGCTTGCTTTCACCATTAATGGGGTGAAAGAAACCTCAGCATGCACTTGCAAGTACTTCAGGATGCAGTGAAGCTTGTAGTTGTCATCAAAGTCAGAGGTGGCAGATAAAGAAATGGAAAGAATTGCCCTCTGGAAGGAAAAGAGAAGGGTAAAAAATATCAGTCCTTTCTCTCCTGTCTTCTAATTTCATCTAAAAAAGACCCCAAAACAGAAAAACAAAGGTTGTTAAGAAATAAAATACTGAGTGTGTTGAGAGTTAAAAACTTGCATTAAAGGACAAGGGGAAAACATTAGCAAATGCTTCTGTTAGAATTACAATTCCCACTGTTTTCTCGACAGAGTTGTTTATTTTGGAGTTGTATCATTTGATGAAGACTGCAATCCTTCTATTCCCAGCTTGTTTATGCCATGTGGTACAGGGCAGGTCTTCTGGAGAGCTCAGCTGAAATAGTCTCTCTTTATAGGAATATTGTCCCTCTGGCATTATTTCATACTTTGTCTCTTTGAGAAACATCAAATGATGTTTCACATTAGATGTCTGCTGGAACAAAGGAGGTTTTAATGTGTTGCACAGGCTCTCATAATGATCATTTAGTCATCTTTAGCATATTGGTCATCTCTGCCCATTCTGTATCTTCATGTTGGAAGGCAGCATCAAGTTTAGTCAAGTCATTTTTATAACTTTTTGTTTAGCATCATGTCATTAGTGGAAGGTCATGTTCTCCCCAAAAGACAGAACCAAACAACATATGTGTACCTTTGGCTCTTTAATATACTTCCTTGTACCTAAAAGCCCTTGCAATCAAACTGATTGGGGCACTGGCAAAGGATTTAAAGACCATGCAAACTGACGTGTCAGAGCATTTATTCATAGTTCTTTTCAACTTCGTGTAGTTTTACACATTTCAGGTCAGTTGTTTAAAGCACAGTTAATGCTGTTTACTACAGCTAAAATTACTCAGAGAATGCGAACAACATCATTCCTACATCTTGGGAATAACAACTGCCGAGGGCAGGCAAAGAGTTAATGCCTGTGGAAGAAAACTCTTGCATGTATATTTGTGGTATTTGTAAATTCAGGTAAGCTTGACCCTCATACTACTTTTACGTAGATCCTGTCAGGATCTACACCATTCACCTTATAAGTATCTGTTATTTTACCTACAGAAATATTTTATGAACAATTTCCTTTAGAATTTTTAGATTGATAGTATCACAGCAATTATATGTGCTTCAGAGAGAATACTTTCCTTTCATGAATACAAGATATTGTATAATTAGGAGAGCATAGACACAAATATTCTCACCAAAAGAATTCCAGATTCTCCAGTCAAAATTACTGTGCATTTGTAGATAGGCTATGTTGGATCTTGAACCTGAATTGGTGTGACTTTCTCTATTTTCAGAATTTAGGTGCCTTCTCCAAAGACTATAGCTTTTCAGACATTATAGAAAGAAACATTTCATCACTGTCACCGTCCTTAGATGCATCCAATTTTTTCTTTTTATGGAACTGAGTGTGTCCAATTTACTTAAAAGGCTCCTGATTTATTGGTTTTTCTCTGCTGTGGATAATGCTTCATTCTACCAGAATGTTCTGCCTGACTCAAGGCTCTTTGGGGCCAATGGGCAAAGTGCCGTTCCATATCCCTGAGCAGTTCTCCTTTATTCATGACGAATGGGTCCAGCATAACACAGCCTCTGGTCAGCTCATCAATCACCTGGGTGAAGAAGTTGTCTTAGGACATTCTGCAGAAACCTGGGTTGCTTGCACACAGACATATTGCCCTTCCAGCAAACATAAGAATGATTAAAGTCCCCCAAGAGTACTATGACCAGCAATCACAGGGTTTCCTCCATCTGTCTAAAGGAGGCTGCATCTGCTTCATCTCTTTGAGCAGACAGTCTGTAGCAGATATCTAATGTGATGTCTTGTGTTGGCTTGTCTTCTTGTCCTCAAGATCTCAACTGGTTTGTCACCTGTTTCAACGCAAAGCTCCACCTACATGTGCTGATTATTTGCTAATGCACCTCCTTGCCTTCCTGACCTGCCCTCTGTAAGGGTCTACATTCTGCTGCTGCATTCAGGTCACAGGACCTGTCCCTTCACAGCCTCACTAATGGCACTTTGAGGAATAGTTATTTGAAAGAAGAATGTACTCAATGCCAGACTTGCCTAACATAAAATAACATAAAATAGCATAAACATTATTCCCATAAATATTTTTCTAGTTGAGGAGTCCTGGGTCCTGTTGAGAGATAGGTTGTGGCCTTTCATATTGCATCTACTGTCCCACAAACCCTTGATTATCTGGTTATGTTCTGTTTAGAAACAAAGGTGGAGAACATGACAGAATGGAAATATTTCTCCTTTTCCCAGCTTCTGACCTATAGAACTAAATAACAGGGCATGAAAACAGATCAATGACTCAATTAAACTTGTGGATATGAATTAATATCCTTTTTGTTAAGTCTCCATTTAAATCTGAATGTGAATTCTCATTTGTTTTAGCATTTTTCTGTATCTTCACTTCTCCATCCCCCTTCTTCCTCCCTGACACACACCAGTTTTATACAACATATAAAATTCATACGCACATTTCAGGGTTTGATTGTCAGCATCAAGCACTCAGAATATCAAAGGGTCACCTTTGTCAGTAAGCAAAGGATGAGCATTTGCTTTCAAGCGCATCCATCAGGGAGTAGTCAGAAGCTGTTACTTGCCGAAGAAGCCTGATGTTTTATTCAACTATGTCCCAGTAAAAACATTTCTGGATATTAGGCCAAGGGTTTTCTTTTTTTTATTTTGTTTTGTTTTGCTGTTCATCTTTCAGATAGATTCTCCCTTAGCCCCATGGGAGAATAGAGGTTTTCACAGAATTAGAAATGTATGTGCTCATATACCTTAATTAAGGTGCCGTATTTCTTACAATTTAATCGTGAAGCATTTTTCAAAGTTCATGATTCCAAAGAAAATATTTCGTCTGTGATTAAATAGATAATTCTGACCACTGATAAAGAGTAATCAACTGCCTCTGGGCAAATTCCCAGAGAAATCAAAGATAAATAAAGCTAGGTATATAATACAGACCTATTTCACTAACTATACACATCACATAATTTAAAGACTAAGGGGCATATACTAAAATTATTATTGAAGTTCATGTTTGCTGAATGTACTCTTCAAAAAAATATTTTCTCTTAATTCCAACAGAATACCTGTTGCCATCTTCTACTATATTAATTCCCTTTTCTAATTGATTAATTCAATACAGGATAAAAGTCCCATTATAGTCAGTGGAAGGATATGAGGATATTGGAATTCATTTCCTCTGACTTGGAAAAAAGCTGTAAAGAAAGTTGGTGCTCTTGAATTGTAGGCACAGTTCTAATTGAAAAATAGGGTTTAGGCATGAATCCCTTCATGAACTCACTGTATTCCCATTGAATGTCCTCACAAGTTAGGCACTTTATTTCCTTTAACCTCCCATATGAAAGCACACATATTCCTTTTCAAGGAATTTTTAAGATATCTTGAAATTCTATTTTAGCTAACGTAGACAACCTTGGAATGCAGAAACCCCCACTATCTACCCATTCAAACCTTTGGTGACAGTAACCTTCAGCTGGGGGATGATAACAAAAACTTGAGAACAATTGGATTTTCTACCATTGCAGCTGCATTAAGGAAGGGCCATCTACCCCACCCTCTAAATACAGCAAGCTGTGGTAAAGCCCCAGTATTGCTATTCTGGATTCCAGTTAAATGATACCCACTCTTTCCATGAACACAGAACAAATTAGAACCAAGGTTCTCAAATCATGTTATAATCAGTACATACAGAACTGGACATTATTAACATTCTACTGCAGGGAGAATGTAGAAGCATCAAATAGTGATCTGTCTAAGATCAGACAGAAAGACTATGACAAAGGCCATATTAAAACTTGACAGTGTATTTGCGGCTACAAGCCTGTCTTTCCCTTGTATATCTTGTGTTTCTATCAGAAATACTCTTAAAGGTTCTTCACTCCTTGTTTGTATTTTTTCACACATCAAGAAGATCATCAGTCGTCTCAAACTAAGTCTCCTGTTTAGTCTTTAAGACTCAATGCTTGAAGCCAATGTCTGACTATCCAGTTAATGTGGTAGATTTGCAGTGCTAGCAGTGTCTGTCTCCTAAAATTATTCGGACTGCTCTTTCAAGAATTCAGAGGCTTGAATTTTTATTCCTGATCACTGAATTGTATACACTAGATAAAATAATTTTAAAAATCTATTTTAATATTCTGCTCAGCTATTCAAGAGCTATTCCTAGCTAAGGCTAGGAAATGGCTAAGCCATTTATACTTTTTAGTAAGTTAATGCTGATGTCTCAACTAAAGCAAATCCTCATGTCTACCAGGTCTTTTTGCTACCCCACAGTTTGAAAACACTGGCAAGAAGAAATAATTCTTGCTTTGACAAAGAAATCCACATGTTTAAATAGATGGACCAAAAGCATAAAACAGGGATTTTAAACTGCTTTGGCCTTCCTTGAGAGAAGAACAAGATCTTTGCGCTTTTGTGAGGGTAATTGCAGAAGTCTGTATAATGCTCTATTGTTACCATCACTACTGTTTAGCTGAAGAGAGCTCTTTGATCTTTCAAAGGCATAATGAAACCCAACTGCTCTAAGTAAAACAGGGAAAATTCAGTATATATCCATGGAGTTTTAATTTTTTTTATTTAAAGTAAGAGGTCAGTTATTACTCAGAGTCAGAATTGTTTTGAGTTCCTTAGAGTCTGAAAGGAAGACTGCTTCTTTCTAGTGTTATACAGTAGTTCAAAGAAAAGCAAGAAGTTTGATAAAAGGACATGAAACTCAAGGGCCCATATGTATAGAGATCAGACTTGACTCCATGGTCTCTTGTTCGTTACGAATTAAAGACCTATTTGTCTTTGTAAGGGCAAACTTTGTAAATTCCTGCTGTAATTTGGCTTAGAGATAATAGGAAGAGGGACAAATAAAGTGCAATACCACAGAAGTACTAAGCAGCACTCAGCTCAAGAGAACATGGAGATACCTTTACCTAGTTTTCAACTTTGCCAGATATTCATTAAGATCTGATAATCAGTTGCCCCTAGAGAAAAGGGCTGTCAGAATAAGATACTTTGCTAGTTTAGTGTACTGCAGAGCAGGACAAAAGCTCTTGTGCCACTGTCCCTGTTTAATCACAATGAAGAGCAGAAGCAGCTGGGGAACCCAAGGGGGAGACTTGAGAGGTCCAAGGCAATGTTGAAAGGATTGACATATTCCAGTTGATTTTTTGCAAAGCTGATTAACTGTGCCTGCATGTTTGCACTTCAGATTAGAAAACCCATTTGTGATTTTGAAGGGTGTGTAATAAAGGTGTGAATAACCAGAGTATGGATGTTTATTCTTAGCTCCATACACTTAGAGGAACAGGTTCCCAACTCACTTTGGGCAGCCTATTCCTTAAACCAAGGATCCCAACATTAGCCAAACTGTAGTCCCTGTCTCTCTCAGGCGATGTTGCCTCCCATATGGCCCTCACAGAAAGAGACTTCCAGCCTGCCTGAAGGGTGTGAGCCTGAGGATCTAAAGTGAGAGAACATATTACATCTTGTCTCTGATCTAATGAAAAATTCTTATTCCATTGCCCTTTATATTTCTTACTATTTTTTTTTTCACTCCAGCACCCTTTATTCTTATTATAGTGACTCTTCAGTGTTTTATTTGTTTTGAAATCAAATGCCACCATCTTTTATATTCAGTTTGCCTTTTGAGTAACTGGTTGCTTCTGAATCTTGAAATATGGTTACTGCATTTTGTTCTGTTCATTTTCTGAATTTGTTCATCTCTACAAAACTGGTATTAGCCTCTCTTGATGTCATTCATTTACAGGGAACAGATTGTCGTGCTACTTTTGCAAATGAATGAGAAAGTCCACTGACATTTTGATACTCTCAAGAAACAGAAAGACAGCATCACTGTGATTTTTTTTTAATTCTCCTGCAATTCTTAATATCAAGATGATATGTTTTGCAGAAGATAGTCCTGTTGGCTGAATGCTTACAGCTTTTTTCTCTGTTAGCAGTGGGTGCAATTTTAGCTTTTTATTGTTTTTTCTTGGATCTCATGACTGCTTTCTTTTTTGTTTTCTTTTAAAAAGCCAGCACTTAGGTTAAAGGCTACCCTTAGAGGATATTTTTGTTCTATCCTTTGCGTGTTATGCACTGAAGTGGTTATCTTAATAAAGCATTTGACATATGTTTAATAGTTCAAGTATTGAATTCTGATATCCTTTACTGTTTTCTATTATTTCAATATTTACTGAGTTTTTCTGCTAATCTGCCTGTTTGAATGCAACCAGGATCAATATGTTTTTTGTAAACAACATATCTTGCAGATATCTTCCTTCTTAAAAGCACAACCTGCTATTTATTATTATATTAATAGGATTCTGCAGCTGAATGAGCCAAGTTTTTGAGGTATTCTTGGGTTTGCTATACTAACTCTTATGGATCAAAAATGTGAGCACACTCAAATAGACATAGTATATTTTTCAATAACGCCAAAGAAAACAACTCACTAATTGCAGGAATCTCCTATAACCTCAGTAATTCTTGAGTGCTCTATTTCATTATTTTTTTTAATAGATTGTATATTTTCAATCAGGATTTGGACTACTCAATGATCCTGTTAAATCCCTTCCAACTCAGCATATTCAGTGATTCGATGATTCTTGATTTCAGTCTTACCCTTTATTATGAGAACATACTACAGAAGAAAAAGAGAGCTATTGAAAATCAAAGAAATAGAAACAAGAAAAAATGAAATGTTCATGAAATGGGAGTTATTAAGAAAAAAATCCAATAGACAATACATGGTCATAAAACGGAGGGAAAAGGAACAAAAGACAGAGAAAAACCAGAGTGTTTTAGTCGGGAAGAACTAGTTTGATATAGCAATGAAAATTTGTACTCATTTATAATGCAGATAGGAAAATATTAATATTGTTGTTCCAAGATCTGTGTCCACTTGTACAGAAGGAGAGCCAATTGAAATGCAGCAATTACAGAAAACCAGCTAGGAGCATCAGCCCTTCATATCTGGCCTTTTCTTCACTGACTCTTTCTGGAATCCACTTGACCACTGGACTTGAAAACAAGATACTGAGATTGTAAACAGGTTTTCAGCTGAGGACTCAGAAGGGCCTATTTTGCAAGCAAACGCTGTATATAGGCAGGAAGACTAGGAAAAAAACAAACAAACAAACAAAAAAACCAGAAAAGCCAACAACAAAACAAGAGCGTATGGAATTATTATCTGTAAATGCAGGATGAGGAAGAATTTATGTGTGTGGGAGGAGGCTCTTAGAAACAGAAACATAATGCTGGCACAAGAACAGCACATCTACAGTAATTTCATGACCATAAGGTGCACCAGACTATAAGGCGCACCTCTGGGAGCCGGCAAATTTCACAACTTTGTACATTATATAAGGCACACTGGACTATAAGGCGCACTTTTTTTTTGCCGCGAAGATCTGTGCCGCACACAACAAAAATAACTAATTAATGATGAAATCCCTCAGTCGTGGAGTTTACTGGCAGGTGTTCAATTTGCAAACATTTTTCACAGATTGGTGTAGCCTTTAAATGCAACCCCAAGTTCCTCCCCATGCGCGGGGCCTGGCACTCCTGCCTGGCACTGGCTGGCACAGCTCGGCTTATTCTTCCCCCTGCGCCCAGCACCGCCTGGCTTCTTCTTCCCCTGGGGCTGAGGCTGGGGCTGGCAGCTCCCTCCCCCACCCGCTCCCGGCCCCCCTTCGCGGCTCGGCACTCCTGCGGCACCGCCCCCCCATTGCGGCTCACACTTCCGGGTTGGCAAGTTTCGCAACTTTGTACATTATATAAGGTGCACCGGACTATAAGGCGCACTTCCAGGTTCAGGCCAAAATTTTAGTCAAAAGGGTGCACCTTGTAGTTGTGAAATTACTGTAGTTTGGGAAACAAGATATTTTCTACTCTCCAGAACAGCTATTTCTTTGAAAAGGAACTGTGAACCTGTTGTATCTTTTTCTTTGCTAGGTATGGTGAGAGCCAAGCAAGATAAAGCTACATTAATAAACTCAAACACCCAGTAATCAGTAACACTGAACTATATTCAGGTTTACTATATTAACTATGATATAGGAAATGTACTTACCATACTAAACCAATCACTGACTAGTTAACCAGCTCAGTTACTCCATAAACTGTGACATCTGTATGGGCAAGAAAGTGATGAAAAATGAAGCATGCTTATGACCTAGGACAGCAGATCTCAGGTTAGTGAGGAGATACAAAAGAGTGCAAATCTGTTTTAAGTATCTATGGTAACATTTTCAACACAGCCTCTGTGTGAAAGCATTGGTCCTGACAGCTGTACATCAGGCATCATGGTGCTGTGATTTGCTAGCACAAGGTCTGTTTGCCTTTATTTTTAATCTTGTCCATTTTTTATATTGTTTTACTTTCTTTGAAAATGGCTGTGTTTGAATCTTACTTTGAAGTCTGTCTCTTGATTTTGGAGGCTATAAAGTATAGATCTTATTATAATCTTCAAATTGCTTTCTATGATAATGGAAAGAAATCATCTTTTCTAGTTTCAGTAAGCACCAAGATTTGGAATCACTGTAGAATCTTTCTCCCATTGTTTTCAAAATTATTTTGAAGCATCTAATCATCATGTTCAGCAGTCTAGCCTCTATCTCTGCCGATTGGCCTCCTCTACATAGCTCTATAGTTCACTAACGTATTTGAGTTTAATTTTATAGAGGAATAAAGGTGTCAAAATCACTAATCTCATGTACATGTTGAAGAGCAGTAACTACATCAGGCAAATAAACCTACTTTTTACCTTGACTGGCTGGTCAGGTGGCTGTTGCATAGACACATATAAACCACCACCAACTGTGGCCCATGGTGGTTCTTCTCCAGGAAGTATGTAAGGAACTTAAGAAGTAGCACCATTTTTGCAGCTTCTAGAGGATTTAAGGACAGGGGCCAGAGCAGGAAGTATCCAGCACCATGCAGTGAGGTGAGTGATATGAGGGAGACAGGAGGCTTTGGCTTAGGCCTGAGTTAGATAGGTTATGTGGTGTATGGAAGAATCTAGAGCTTAGAATGAATGTGACCAAAAAAATATGGCACACACATCCATAGGAAATGTGGCATTTCTGGTGTTGCTGGATCTCTTTGTGGACCTTCTGGAATATCTTCTGAAAGAAAGGATTTTTTTATGTCTTGAAATAAATTATTTGTGTGGATGTTTGCCCTGATGTTATGTGATATATTTTGTGTATATGGAACCCCTATGTAGTGTTTTGGGGTTATGTTTGGGCATTTGAAAGAAGTGCTTACCTAAACCTCACCAAAACTCATAAAAATGCTTATTACCTAATGTGCAAAAACAGTGACATTTTCCTTTTAACACAGTCACCAAGTAGAATGAAAAGTCTGGTGCTGATTATTTGATGATACTAAAGGAGTTAGTTATTATAGAAATTGAGGGGGTTTGTTGATGCTGTAGAGGTAAAGAGCACCAGGAGAGCCAAGGAAGAGTGCAGGGTTGTTACTACTTTTACTATTACAGTATTAGCAGTCCCTTTTTGCATACTTTGTTTTTTCTAAATGTTTTAGTATTGGACCATGTAACTTTAAGCAATACATGTAGTTGAATTTGTTCATTACTAGACAGTATTTTGGTGTTTGGATATAGTAAATTTGGAGCTAAATCATGTGCTATGAATATTCCCAGGAGTAAAAACATTATTCTCCTCGTTAGCTAAATACCAACTGCTTGCTTACTATTTTAATAGTTGGTCTCTATAACATTAATGTGTTAGGAGATAAAATTTGACCACACCAAGCCCAGAATATCAAGTCACTCTTAAAAACACGAAAAAAAATAAGACTCAACAGACAGCTGATTTGTGCATAATTGTAGGTTGATGGTTCAGTGTGAACATCCCAAGGTCAATTGACTTTGATCTTTGCAGAGATTCAGTAACTGCTCTGAAATTCAGTGATGAGCATGCAATATTCACAAAAGGGAAAGGAACTTGGTCTATAGGGTGAATAGAAAACCATTTTACCAACTGAATTGCCAGGTATCGTAACCAGCAATATGATATTAGTGGGAGCTAAACTGCAATTTACAGCTGTCTTTCATAACCTAAAGCCACTTCATAAATGAGATTAACTATGCTGTTTAAATCAGTGTTACAGAATGAGGTAGAGGAGGGGTGTTATTTAACTCTGGAGAATAGTCATGGCCTGCAATTTCGTTTTTTTGAAATTTAATTACCACAGCTATGAAAGTACATTTTCAGTACAACCTTGTTACAAATATCCATGCTAGAAAGCTGCTTCTCTCTAGTGTATTCCATTTAAACACACAAAAAAGTTAGTGGTTAGTTTTATCCTATTAAAACACATGAGATCTCACTTGGATTATTCAGTTTTGGTCCTGATGTTTCATACAGTTTCACATCAAGGTGAATTCACCATGTTGAGAAAAGGGCCCTGAGTTCACCACCCAGGCCTGACTGCTGTCCCTGTCCTCCTGGCCAGAGCCCAAGGCCCCAGGTCAGCCACATGGCCCTGCCCCAGAAACACCACATCAGGGTCAGTCTCCAGCTCCTGACAGCCCTGCCCAGCCATCACCATTCCCAGGAGGTTCCCAGAATCCAGCACTGGGGCTCTCCTGGTCACCTGTGGCTGCCCTGCTCCTGTCTGGGGTGGTGGGACAGGGAAGGGCTGCCAAGTCCTGCCATTGCCCACCTGGGGAGACACTATTCCCTGCACCACAGCTGTTTTCCAAGGGCAAAAGCACTTGGAAGATGCCCTCTAATTCTTCCCATATGCTTTGATGAAGGAATTCCTTCCTGAGTGTGTAGAATAGATCCAACTTAATTCTTAAAAATCCCAGTAAAATTTTCCTGGAGTATTACTTTAAAATGAAGCAATGCTATCTGTTAGAGATGAACACATGCTATCAATATATTCAGTCTGGAAATAAATTAAAAACTAAAATGTGTAAAAATACTTTGAGCAGAGATTTCACTTCCCTTTTCTTTGGTGCTGTGCCGAAGACAGTCCATTGCCACTACCCTTGGATATTTTGGAAGTCTTTGCCAGAGATACTGTGGAGAGCAAGGCTACTCTGGATTGTGGCTAATTTTAAGAGAGGGGAAAAAAAAAGACAAAAAGCAAACAGCTCTCGCTTTAATATAATTGTGTATATGACAGCAAGCAGAATGTCCAATCCAAGGGGCTATTGCAGCAATCCTGAGTGCAGTTTACACACCTCTTCCATCAGGAGGAATGCAGCCTTCCCCATGTCCAGGCGGATGCATTTGAATCGTTTGGGCCTGGACATTTGGGAGGAACAGGAGAAAGACAGAGGCTGCAGAGTTTTTATCTGACTGTAAGTCATTAAAAACCAGATGGTTCACTTTACAGTGGTATTAAAGTAAAATGAGTGGAAGTGTGCCTAGGGCATAGTAAAATCTTTAATTTGTCGTTCATCCTCAGCCTTAGCCAGTGATTGATGGACAATGTCAGAAGAGTGTCCAGATTAGATTCTGAATGAATCAATTTGTTATAATATTAATACAGTGCAATTGCTGATGCGTTTACTTTTTATTGCATAGACTTAGTTCTTCACCATTTTGCTTACCTTTGGGGTATTGCTCAGTTCAGCCATCAACTGAAAAGAAGGAAAGTGGGTTCCAGTGAAAGTAAAAAGTCTGTCCTAGAGTGGAGTACTTAAAAAATTGGCTGCACAAACTTTGTCTTGAGGAATGGTTATATGATACAGCCCAGATTACATGAGGGCTGTGTCCCAGACATTTTATTCTATCCCATGACTGTCTGACATGGCCCTTTTATTTGACTATGTTTATGCAGAGGCTAATGAGCACCTTTTTGCAATATGGGAAAGTAAACAGAGTGAATCTAAAATATCTTGTATTGGCTAGCAACAGTCCTGCTAAAAGCATCTGCAGTATAATTTATCCACATACTTCATTACAGAAAACTTTCTTTGCAACAAGATGTCCGGGTAGTGAAAAATAACATTAACCTAAAAGTTGACAGCGGGGTTGTTATTGCCATTCATTTCATCCTCATAACCTCACAATGATGTTAAGTTTTATATGCAACACATCAGCTATATTTTTAAGTACATCTCATCTCCAGGCCTTTCTTCAGGACTCAATTTGCACTCTTTTTTGTCCTTTAATTTTATTTGCAAATTTATTTTTTTACCTGGTAATAGCTGAAATTTCCCTCTTCATATAGGTCACACAAACAAAATATTACTTCCAAGATAATCTGACACTTAACAAAAAAAAAAAAAATTCTTTTCTACCAAGCAAACAGTCAAGTACAGATAAAGTAATTTTTTTAAAAATTTTCCTTACAAGGGAATGTTGCATATTTGTCACCTGTGAGAAACTTCGGGATCTGCTTGAATCCAAGCTATTTAACTATTTTGAACTATTTTGGTAATACAGTTATTGTCCCACCAGTTATGCAGGTGGTGTGTTACAGGTCTATCCCACATAAACCCTGTGACGAGAGCTGTCCTCCTTTACTGAAATTAAATAAATACTTTTAGAGACGCTTTGTGAACCAGGTTGATGAGGCCACATGTGATGATACGCTGTACAGTCATTGTTGGTTTGAAGAGCAAGTATTCAGCCAGCCTTAACTCTCTGCAATATACATGTAGGGCATGATCTCCCGTAGGTCAGACTCTCAGTAAATAATCCACATACAGCCTGGCTACCCGAGCTCTTAGTTTGTTCTGTCATGTCTTAAGAAAGTTGTAAAACTAAGATGTTGAAGCTGGAAAGGATGTTGTCAGAAGGAGCATTTATTTTTCAAAAGATCATGATTTAGGTGGAGGTGTAAAGATTGAACCATGGATCAGGATCACCTCATTCTCAGTGTTGATAACGCTGAGATGTACTTTGTCTTGGTATCCAGCATTATAATGGGTTTTAAACAAGTGGGTTAATTTTGGAGTAGAAGTGGAAATTTAATAAACAATTGACGTGAAAAAATCATGTAAGGTTCCAGTTTTAGTTTTTTAAGTAGTCTAGGCTAGCTATAGAGCATTATAGAAAACTATTCCCAGTGCTTCCAACACCTTTTTTATCTTGACCTTTTTTTGCAACTTTGTTCGTGGAAACCAAGTTTAATTAAAATGATGATAAAAATGAGCTTGGGAGTTCAGCCTTTACCAAGTCTCCAAACAGCACTATTTCATGACTCATCCAAATTAATGATAGTCTCTTACTGAGGGCTGGTTTTGTCCCATTTGATACAGACAAAGTTAAACAGGCTTTCAAGGCAAGCAGAAGTTGAATTTTTGATGTGAGAAAATCATAAAAATACACGGTTTTCAAACAAAATTATTTTCATGCCTTTTCTGTTGCAGGTTGCCTTTGAGGAAAGTTCTATTCAAATAACCTATTGAAATTACTTCCAGCAGTAGATTTCTAGTCTGACTACTTAACAAGCTGGTCTGATAGATGTTTCTTAGAGTCTGAAGTTATGTCTATTAAATAATATAATTCCTCTAGGCCCCCTGACCAAGGAAATTGGCCAACTAAATAGTACTCAAGAGACGTAAATTCTGTTCCAAATTTCAAGACTAGCCTTCTGGGAAACTTCGTTATCCAAAAAACAGAGCAAATGGTATTGACTGCTTTTGTGAAGGGATGTAAAATCTGTTTATGAAAAATTCTGCACAGAACCAGCTTATTGCTATTCTTTTTATCAAGAGAAAGGGCTCCATGCAAAATCACACAAAATGCCCAATTTTATCCCTGAAGGAGAAAATTAAGAAGAGTGCTTCAGCATGTCTGCTAATGATTAACCATGCCGCAGTTATGATATTTTGTATTATTGGGCAGTCTTGGAATATGTGGTGACAGACAGTTTTGCCCTTAAAGGCAGACTTTTTTGCACAGACGATGCTTTCTCTGGGGAGCATTGGCATATGCACACACAGTGGAGCACTGTGCCACCAAGTGTGTTGTGTGTGAATTTCTGATTTGAGCAGAAAGTTGGAGGAAACCCAAAATATTGACCATATGGTCGTGCTGGAGGCTTCCCTTCCAGCATGGTAGGGGCATAGCCAGGCACAGCTGGAATATATGCCAAGATTCTTTAAATCTACATATCTTACTGCCCTCTGCATGCCATCCAGCAATGCTAAGTGCTTTGCAAAACACTCAACCAGGGTTTTTTTTTCTCCTAACTCTTGTTCAGAGAAAGATAAGCAAAGAGTTGGTTGAGAAAATCCTGCTCTCCTGACTCACAAACATGTTTTCTCTATGAAAGAAATTATTTTCGGGAATCTGCTACCTAACAGATTTTTTTTCCCCATTAACTTCATTACCTATGCTGTCACACTGAAAACCATATTAATGTTTAATTTTTTTAAATTTTTATTTTCTCGAAAGTAACAATAAATAAGTCATAGGCAGATCTGTGAATGCATGTATTTATCTGTTGTTTGTGTATGTATTTGGTAGGTTATTTTATTGTGCACTATATGATATATTGCATAATGTCCATGGGACATGAGAGCCAAGCACCTAGAATTTAAACTCAAGAAGTGGCTTGACTGGCCACTTTTTAATTTTTTGCTTACTGCAATTCCCAAACCCACTGGTTTTTTACTGTAGGATATCATCGCCCTATATATTCCTAGGATTCCACCTAAGTCACTAGCATTTGGATTTGATTGATGTATATTTAGCTTGGGAAAGGATCTGCAGCTTCAGTTCATGGTTATCCTCAGGCAATTTCTTATAATATTGCAGACCATTTCAATTCTGCCATCAAGATACAACTCAATCTATTCACTGCTCCTACTGTAGTATCAACTCATTTCCCAAAAGCAGTGTACAGCCTTCTGGCTGAGTATTACTGATAGGAAAGCATATATCATGGTATCAGTTAAAGTATCTAGAATTGTGTCCCAAATATTTATTTATTTTCCTTTTTTTTTTTTTTTTTTTTATTCCCATTTCACCACCAGCTGCATTCAGACCAGGATAAAGGAGATGGATCACTTAAATACATCCTTTCTGGAGATGGAGCAGGAGACCTCTTCATTATCAATGAAAACACTGGTGACATCCAGGCCACAAAGAGACTAGACAGGGAAGAAAAACCTGTATACATACTGCGTGCCCAGGCTATAAACAGAAGGACTGGAAGACCAGTGGAACCAGAATCTGAGTTCATCATAAAGATCCATGATATCAATGACAATGAGCCAATGTTTACAAAGGATGTTTACAATGCCAGCATTCCCGAAATGTCAGATGTTGGTAGGTGCTAACTAATAACTGGTTTCAGTGTCTGGTCTGGCTTCTTTCCGTGGAGTTTTTGAAGGGCCCAGAGTTTACAGGTGTTGAATAGAGACATCTGCTGTTTGAGTCTGGTCTAAAAAAAAAAAAAATCCAGGAAAATAGCTAAAATAGCTTCTGGAATCAGAGGCGTCAGCTGATTGAAACATGCTCCCACTGTTGTACCACAAAAAAAAAAAAAAAAAAAAAANCTCTGTTACACGATACCGGAGTTTAATACATGTTACTAATATGGTGTTTCATGGTCTTGTGTGTCAATACCACTCCTAGATCTGTTCAGCAACCCTTATTTAGTTCAGGAAGGTAAACAAAATGGAAAAGGGCAGGAACAGAAGGGGTTGTACACATTTCTGTCACCTAAGTGGTTCTGAGATTTGCCATTAACTTCCTATGACCTTTGCTGTTTCCATGCAAAAAGAAAAGAACTCCAAAGTCCCTTGAAGTCCTCTGAAATCTTTCTATTGATTTAAAATATATTGAGGTATAAAAAAATATAATAAAAGAACCCCAACAACTTCCTTGGAAAATTATTTTGAGATCTTTTCCTGAGAAGCTGACAGGTTTTGATTCTTAGGGAGATCATTTTGATTTCTTTGTCAGAGAGCAATGGATGGTTGAATTCCAAGAAGCACATTTCTAATTTGAAATAATATCCGGAGAGAGAAGCACTAATTAATCATGATCAAGAATGAGATTAAAATAAAGCTCAAACAATATGAAAATAAAGACTTTGGGGCATACATTCTCCCCTCATTCATGGCACATGTCACAAAGATGAAAACTCATCTGGTGAAGTGAGAACCTAATATTCACATTTTAATATGCAAACACTTTATTCACAAATGGTTTTAAATGCCAAAATCTAAGCTAATTTTTTATGTTTCTTAACCCTTTGCATAAGATTCAACACCATTTCTTTCTCTAGAAGACACGTGAAGAACCATATTCACATTCCTCTGTCAAATACCTTAGGAGCATGAGTAGATTTGCAAGAGTATATTCTTGACTGAGATTCAAATTCTGAATGCTTATGATGTCTGGAGAGGGTGCATTTCTGTTTCCTTCATGAGAGACACGAGGAAGGATCTACATACCTAATCAATAATTGTGTTTGATTTTGTTGAGAATAAGACAGGTATAATTTTGAGTTTATGCCCTTCATGAACAGAGAAATTTCTACAAAATAAGATTATGTCTAATTTCCTGCCACAAGTCCAACCTGAACATTAGTTATCTTTTTCTCTACATCATAAACTGTCTCAGCCATGAAAAAACCTAATGATTTTTGTTTTCTTTAATTTTTCATTGCAGGTACCTTTGTTGTGCAAGTCACTGCAACTGATGCTGATGATCCTACATATGGGAACAGTGCTAAAGTTGTCTACAGCATTCTCCAGGGACAACCATATTTCTCTGTCGAATCTGAGACAGGTCAGGGGACCTTATCTGTCATTCTGGGACAATGTCTGTAATTCAAAGTGACGCACTAAGCCGAGCTAGGATTTATTACTAAAAAAACTTTGAATAGATTGCATTTTACTCAGTGCAAAATCTGACATATTTAATAGAGCAATACATCTGTAAACATGACACCTACATTGTTTTAATCTTACCAGTAAAGTCTAATAAATACAATTAGTACTGGATGTGAACCAGTTTTCAATCATTTTTAACAAGCAGTGGGTACGGAGACTGCAGTGGATGCTTAAATTAAACCAAATAGGTTGGCTTTTAGATGAGAGAAAGAAACAGGTGGGTGTGGAAAAAAGTGCTTAATCCTCATAGATCTTCATAATGGCTAAATTAAGACTGAGGGTTTGTTCAGGTGAGTTTTTTTCCTCCGTCTGCTTCTTCAAAACTTGTTTAAAGTAATTATAATTTCTGTACATCTGCAACATACCACTTTAATGCTAATTTTATGAAAGAAATCTTAATTAAGAGTAATGATAGAAGAGGTAAAATTGACTGTTGCGCTAAAGTAGAAGATCACAAATAGAATCCCAAAGTTCTGAGTTCTGTTTTTGGAAGATGTTTAAATTATACACAGTGACTGGAATTTTTAATGGTCTGACTATTGGACAGCTTTGGAAGCTGTGCACGTACAACATATGCATTCTGTCTGACTGAATCTGGTGTACTGCTGACTACCTGGCTACATAGATAGTGTGGTCCTAAGCTTTTGGACTAAGTTTTCCAAAAAGAAACAAACTATCTCAACATCCACATCCACTGTGTTGCCTTGCAGGAAGCTAGGGAAACCAGTTCTCCTCAGCATCCTTACAGGAAAGAAATAGATTATCCCAGACAATTCATCAGGTTTAGGATTGTTTCTTACATAAATCTTACAGACTCAGGCAGCGAAGAGGAAGGAGAGACTATATGTCTCAAAGTGAAACCTGAGTTGAAAGGGTGTACACAATACTGAAAAGAGGGAGAGCCAAGATCAAAGGGAGCTTCCCTTTAAGCATAAGATATTAGATAACAGAAGCCAGGATTTTTGCACTGAAGGACTCTCTCTGACTTGGACAGTACAGTATGTGCTCTTCTAGAGTTATAATGAGGACAAAGCAGCTGGGAGTTCACCAGTAATAAACTTCTATCGAGAGGTTTGTGTGGGGGACGGGAAGCTAAGTAAACCACAGTCTTGATCTTCCTGCCATGGAAATCAATTGCAGAACTCCTAGAGTGAAACATGTCTCTTTCAAAGCCTCTGTGAATTTTGTCATGGATTTCAGTACTTGAATTTCACCCCTTTTGCCTACAAAGGAGTCAGTTCTTACCTTGAGAGACCCAGTGAGAATGCAAACATTTTGTTTCATGGTAAATCTGAGTGATTGAATTTCAGCAGTTTGCCTTATAACTGGTATTTGTGCCTTTGAAGAAGGAAATAACTGGCAAATCATTTCAATCAATGTATAAATAGAAGTATATATACTCAGGCATGTTTTGGTGCTCATAATTTTCTTAATTTCTCTTCTTCCATTTAATGTTGCTACACTCTTTAATGGTGTCTTGCTGAAGTTAGCTTTTCTCTTTTTTTTTCCCACATCTGTCAAAACAATGAACAAACAGCCTTTTTCCAGTTCAGTGAGAGATTTTAGCATGGAACTGAAAGAGGGTAAATAGTTATGTAAAATAGCATGGCTCACAAATAACTAGTACATCTTTCTGTGGGTAGCACTTACACTGTCTCTGTCACATAGGCAGGAGCCTGAGATGTGACATGACAAGTCTGTAATTTAATGAACCATCTCATAACAGTAAATATTTGTACTGGGCAAAGTTTACTTACTACACAGAGATTATTTTGTTCTTTTAATAAGAATTTCCATCAAAGTCACTACCTGTGAACTCTTCTCTCTTTAATTTTCATGTTTGCAGGCATTATTAAAACTGCTTTATTGAACATGGACCGTGAAAATAGGGAGCAATACCAAGTGGTCATCCAGGCTAAAGACATGGGAGGCCAGATGGGCGGATTATCAGGAACCACCACCGTGAACATCACGTTGACTGACGTAAATGACAATCCACCTCGCTTCCCCCAAAGTATGGAATATTTACACTCTATGTTCTAACACTAAAATGGTCAAAAATGGTCCTTGTTTTGTTTCTTGTTCACCTTAGATATTGTTTCTTCTCTTGTGAATTTACTGAGTATCAAACTTACTTTAGGAAAGCAAACGAGAGCACATAATTAAGCAATAGCATCATACCAAGGTAAATTGCAATAACTGGGAAATTAATATTTAATATTTTTACTCCAGTTGCAGTTGACAGTCTGGTTTTCCTACCTATCAAATAACTGATCAATGAAATCTGTATTTCTTGTTCACTAATATTTCTTTCCAACTTTGTGATTGATTGCATTTTAAGGTATATATTGTACTCTAATATATTGAAATTTTGAAACAAATTTATTTAGGTATGCAAAAATATCCCAAAAAGTAATTCTATAGAAATTAGCATTTATAACCAGAAATAATTTGCTACAATGAACTTTCCTGTATTCTTTGCTCCAGAAACAAAAGCACTTATATAAATATACCAGGTATTTCTGCATATTTACTTCCCTTATCTCAAATAGTTTGGTAGATATCTGTGTGATGCTTATGGGAATCAATTGCACAAGCTCTCTTAGAAAGTAATTTCTATTAATGACCATTCATTGCTGTAAGGGATTTAAAGTGATTCAGTTTTCATTCTCTTCTCTTTTCCTCTGTCTTTACTTCCTTCTGTCTATCTCTCTATTTTTTTCTTTTTTTACTTTGTCTAACCACTGCTGTCTGTATGTTGTGTCTGTATCAGAGTGCCAGTGTATGTCAAAGTCAACAGCAGCTGTTACAGAAAATAATTGCAGATACTATCAGACAAATCAGTGAGCTTTGGCAGTTAAGTCACTGGGAAAGTTATTGGAAGCAACTTGTCATTTAGGTTCAAAGTCTATTCTTAGCTGTGGGCAAAGAGTTTCCATTTAAATCAGAGCAACTTAAGAAAAAATATAACACTCTGCACCCAATGAGTTAATTGCACATCTCTGGCCATAAGTGTCTTCAATGCAAAAGCCAAAGATACAGCTTCATAATGCCAACACTTGAAAAGTAGAGGGTTTTTTCTGACAAAAGTTCAATGTAGTACATTTTTAATAGGTATTTGAGCTGGATTCAGCTTTAGTGTTACTAAGCTGCACTAGCTTCTGATAATTCTTAATATTTGCCCTTTGGCCTCAAGACATTTTTCATACACATTCTAATACGGCCAACAGAGACCATGAGAACATCCAGCAAGGGACATCTGTTGCTAAAGTTACATGTTTGTAGCAAAGCAAAATACCCATTCTAACAGACAGAAAAGTAACTTTTACCCACGTGAAAGTGCGGCAGAAGCTGAAGGCTTTTGCCCCAGGAAGACGTGTACTCCCAGTGGTCACTAACTCACCTGCACATGCCCAGCATGGACAGTGGACTGAGAGATGGTGTCCAAAGCACCTTGATGACTAACCAGACTTCCCTCTCTGTCTGCTGTAGGCACATACCAGTTCAGGGCTCCTGAGTCTACACCGCTCGACTCCCCGGTTGGCAGGATAAAAGCTAATGATGCTGACGTGGATGAAAATGCAGAGATTGAATACAGCATCACTGAGGGGGATGGATATGACATGTTTGGAATTACCACGGACAAGGACACACAGGAAGGAATTATAACTGTGAAAAAGGTACACATCTTAACACATTTAATCCCAACCTCTGAAACATAGGCAAACCTTTATCTAGCACATATTTGTTTTTCATTTTGTGTGCAACCAGTATGTTTTTGTTAATTTGAATTCTGTCTGTTAGGTATCTCTGCAAATGTAAAGTTTCTTTTAGGCAAGCAATTGATATCCTTCTTCTTATACCTCCTTCACTAAACCAATGCACAAACTTTGGAGGACCTGACAGAGAAAATTACCTAAGGAGTCGGGTGCAACTCAGAAAAATTTCCACAGCCTGAATAAACTCAGAAAAACTAAAGGAAGCTCCACCATCCAACTGTGATTTTTCTCCCAATAGTGCTTACAGGTTTTGCTCACTTAGTGGAGGATACTGTATTAAAACCACAGAAATTACGAGTCACATTGCCTATTTTTCATTATAAGAGAATGTTGATTCTGCAGCTATAATTTTTTAAAATATATAGGCAAATGTGTTTTGATTCACATTTTGTAAAAGTTTAATGCATCTATCAGGATGCTTTTGCTTTAGAAAAAAAAACAACAGTGCCTTGCGAGATCATAGTGGACATCATCTACTAGGCTGCACATTGGTTGTCAGAAAAGGTTTGAGAAATATTGTTTACAGTGGGTTATCAGGCAAACTTGATAAGGTTACAGATATCATCCTTCATCAATTCAAGTTCAGTCATCACTAGATAGACATTGTGTAGATTTTCCAAACATGCACTTGCTTGTTGATATCAGTGCGACACCTGTCATTACTTGTTTTTTAGGAGATGCCTTCCAGGGTCTGATTATGATATCAGTCTAACTCCGTTTGCATTTCTGTCTGTTGCTGACAGAAGCTGTGAATTTTCTATAATCTAATGGCAAAACAGGGTGACTTGTCTGTCCCCACATTTCTCCAAGTAGTAAAAAGAGTCTCTAAATGCTGTTTCTTTGTAGTTTTAACAGTTTGTGCTATAGACATAGCCTGTCATAAAATTGTGTTTGGCTTTGTGGCTGGTCCAGGATATCCAGACACTAGATGCCACAGTGTTTCATTTCGGTGATGGAATGCTGAACAACAGCATCTAAACAAGCAACACCTAGGAAATCTTCCCTCCTTTAGTGTGTGATGCTTATGGGCAAGAAATACGTAAGAAATCATCAAAATGCCAAAAATGACAGAATATCAGAACATGAAAAGTTAAGACTGTATGAGAAAACTGCTTGGTTTCAGGCATAGAATTCCTTGTAAAAATGGTTTGCTTCCAAATGTATATCTGGGCACAGAGCACTTTCTCTTTCTGTTGGAATTTTAATTCCAGTTCAAGCTCCTGTTACCTAGCACAGGCCTCTCCATGACTTCCCACCATTCATCCGGCTCATCGGGCTGAGAATCACAGCAATCCCCACAGACTTCTTAAACTTTATATTTCCTTCCCAGGCCTTGGATTTCGAAAGTAAAAACTTGTATATTCTCAAAGTGGAAGCTACCAATACTCATGTGGACCCTCGATTCCTGTACTTGGGACCATTCAAGGACTCAGCTACAGTCAGAATTCAGGTGGAGGATGTAGATGAACCCCCCATGTTCAGCAGACCAGCATACATAATGGAAGTGAAAGAAGATGTTCCATTAAACACTGTTATAGGAACAGTAACTGCTCAGGATCCAGATGCTGCCAAGAACCCTGTCAAGTAAGCATATACTACTTCAGCTTGCCTGTAAATTTTTTACAGCCTTGATTTTGCTTTTATCTTGTCAGCACACACACACACACACAAAAAATCCTCACTTGAAACAATGTGAATTGTAGGGCATGCTTGAATATGGAGTATTGTACATGGTAAATGATCTCTCACGCTTGAGCATATTTAGGTATGTGTGAATGTGTTTGCATGGCTTTTGCATCTTGAATAATATCCTAATGCCTTCAATAACTAATGTATGTGGTAATTTCTACCATGAAAAAATTTACTGCATAAAGACCACTGAGAAAATCTTAGTGTTTTCCTTCCACCTTTAACATTTTCCCGTGCAGCAAGGTGCATCCTCCTGGCTATATGACAGGGGGTGATTCAGCAGCCTTTTCTTCTTCCATCTGTCCAGACCTGCTTAACAGAGGCCACATTCATCTTTTCTAAATCACACATAGAAATGCCTCAAAATCAGCTCATGTGCACACCCAGGTCTGATCTCACCTGTATCAGTGCAAAGCTTGTAAGATACGAGCTTCATAAATTCAACTTGCCATGAATCAATAAACTGGTCTTAGAGGAAGTAGAGAAAATGTTAAGGTTGGAGTAACTATACCTATGTCTTCTTTTTTTGTAAATTGTGTATTGTTGCAGTGCATACTGGTGCACTTCAGTCATACTGGATGTTGTATTAAAGAACTTTTAAATAGTTGTGTTCTTTAATTAAAGTTCATTGCTACTGACAAGGCAGAAAGAGGAGGATTTGAAAAGTGCAGCAATATTAAATCCAGGTCTATTTTCAGCAGGTTTCTGAGTTAGGCACCTTGGAAATTCAATAGTAGTCTTTGATCAATATAGAACAGTGCAGGTTTAATAAAAATCTAGTCCATCAATACTTTACACTTCTGTAAACAATTATGTTTCATCAAGATTTCTTACAGTAATGAGTAAGTTTTAAGCTATTAGCTTGTGAGAGCAGTAAATAGTATAATTGTGTAATTTTAATTTCCTAGATGAACAAGCTAAATCTGAAATGTTTCTGACAGAAACTACCTTCAGTTTGCATTGCATGCCCTACACATGAATTCTTGTTCAAGACTAAGCTTTCTAAATTTAATTAAAGTTTTCTTAAATTCGTATCATGACATCCAGCAATTCTCTGGGATTCTGGGCCAGTAGAGCACAGATGCTTCAATAGCAGTATAATGTTTTGCTGACTTTGGTGAAGCCCCAGGACAGAATGAACATCTTTTGTAGCACATTTTCATGGGCATGGGCATGGTAGCATGAAGATGAAAAATTGGTTGGGGTGAAACCCAGGCCCCTTGCAGTCTTCGTAGGAACCTGGTTTTTTTATATCTAATGTCACTGCAGAGTAAGTGGAGTGCTTCCCTCCTTCCCTGTGGTGATAACTACAACCATTTGCATTTCACACCAGCACCAGCTCCTAATTATAAGAGATTTACAGTGGATAGGGACTAGGCTGTTCATTGTTGAGTACTGCCTACCGGCTCTTTGCTATTAATTGAATGTGTGTGCTAAAACTTATCCAACTTTCAAAGGGCAGTTCTTTAATACCGTATAAGTACTTTGCATATTTTAGTATCAGGTAGTTATTGAGCAATATTTAGTAGAAGTGTCAAAACCAATGCAGTGCAGCAGAAAGCTTGTCTACCTTTTACCTTAATAGCATGCAACAGCCAAGTGCAAGGAGAAGAAAAATGAAAATCAAAAAAAGATTTGAGTAATAGAAATAAACATAGCAATAAAAAACATGAAAATCAGTAAGAGAAAAAGGAAATCGGCAGAGAGCAGTGGCCTGAGAGATGTTAACTTGCAATAAATGTAATTTTATGGTGCTAATATCTTGGGTATCTGCTAGAATTTAGGGGCATGGGTTGAGTCTGCATCTTTTTGACAGGGTAATTTTTTTTTCTATCATGCAATAGAGATGCTAAATCCGATTTTCACTCTGAGCTTTGGGGAAGATGCAATTAGGCTGTATATATATGACTTGTCACTTGCTTGTCAATTTTTTTGACGGTTAAAAATAAAATCTTTAGACACTTGATATTACAATGAAAACCTTCCATTTTCTCCACTCCTCGAGTGAAGATTTCTCCTCTTAAACAAACCGAGCCCTAACTCTGTTAGATGAAAGCCCCTTTGATCTTCCATTAAAGGAAACCTTCACAATATCATTATGAAAATGCATTATGAAAAATTCACACACACATCCCTTCCTGACCCACAAATCTTCCTGACTTGTGGTTACATTAGACAGCAAGCTGCTGAGCATCAGAAGACCATGAAGCGATAGCAAAATATGAAGTGGATATCTGCCCTGGTTGTAAGGCTGCATAACCATTTGTGACCTGTGTATTGGTAGAGCTAAATTGCATGAGTCTAAACCTTTTAAGTAAATTTTGCTCTGATATGATTTTGAGAAAATACAAAAACACACCAATACATGTTTGGCTATATTTGAATATGTGTCCAAGTGTAGTAACAATAGGACGCTCCCAAGTAGCACTTTACAGTCCAGAGGTGTTTTTAAAAAAAGTTTTGCATTCTACTTGTGTTTGATCTACACAGAAATAATATGAATCTCTGCATACTGATTAAAAAAAACCAAAAAACAATGCTGAAACTGGCGCTGCTGTATTGTACATCAGATCTTTTTAAATTGCTAGCTGAGTTTTTTTGCTATAGTAACTCCTCAGAGGCATAATGGAGTTCATCAGTCACTGGAACTGTCTTCCTGCTGTGATTTGATTATTTGATTTACTAAAGTACCCCAGATGAAAATGATCTGCAAACAAATGTAAGGCTAAATTTTGTTTGTGTACTTTACTGACAACATATTTGCATGTGTTAGATTCTCTGTTTTACCCTTCCCTTCTTCCTGTTATGTAAAGGAGAGACTGGAGTCTACTTTTTAACTTCCTAGCTTGTCAATTCCTCAAAGCTTGAAAGAGATGAAGTCCTGAAGTGTGACAAATACACACCCGTAATTTCATTAAATAAATGTAAAAATTAGTTTGATGTTGTCTACTTAATTCTTACTAGGTTGTGATCCAGAAGTCAGAATCAGCACCAATTCAACATAATTAAAAATCCTTGATCAAAAGAGACTGGATTATGCAAACTGAGAACAGAAGTGACAGTCTAGCTTATTAAAATCATCCTTCTAGACCAGATTTAATGGTATAATTGGAATATACTTTAAATGCACTGACCTTGTATGTATTTTCTTTGGGATATGAAGAAATAAAATTAACATTCCATTAAGAAACTGTCTCTGCTGGTTTTATTTTTATGAGTTTGAGTTTCCACTTTACAAATTACTGAATATACATATGGCTTTACATGTACTTTAAAATCCTTAATATCTTGAAGAAGAAGCTCTCAATATTACAGCCCTGGTAATCTAAGAAAAAAGCCCAGAACCCTTTTTTTTTTTTCTTCCGGATACTGTACCACAGATTGAATTTGGGAAATCTTACAAAGATAGTGATTGCAAAACACCAAGGCATTAAAATGTGCTAAGACAGTAAGATATTTAAAGTCCATTCAAAATATGAAGCTGGAGTGAAAGTAAAATTGAAGAAAAAACACCCCAATGAACAGACAGCTCATGCCTAAAGCTAGTTGCTTATTTAAATGTCTTGCTGAATAAGAGTCTGAAACATAGTATTACAGTTAGCTGGAACAGCTAATCTATGAAAAATCCTGATATTTCATTTCAAAGAAGAATACAGAATCCAGATTTAACTGCAAAATGGAAATACCAAAGTATTTCAGCTGAAAGGTGTGGAAATGAGCTACAGAATATCTGAAAATAATTGAAATCACAAGATACCAGCATAATATCATATAAAAGCCCAAATGAATGAAAGTTAAAATTAAATGTTTTCCATATCAAATACTTACTTTGTCAAAATATAAGAGTCAGACCAGTTTGTATAAACTTATTCCCATTAAGCATTTCAGCAAAGTCAACAGTTTCACACGTGCTGTTTAGATTTGGGCCAGGCAGCTCTTTTCAAGCTGATGTTAACGTCACAATGCTGCATAAAGGAACTAAGTATGTGACACCACAGCTGACTTCCTGCAGCAAAATTCCAGTTCTCTCGGTGAAGTGACAGTGATGAATAAAAACTAAATCTGAACTCCTGAAGAATTAAAAAAGTGTGCCCATGCAAGTCCTACCAAAATATGCTAGCTTATTGTGCTAGTACCTGTGAATTCATTTGGGTGCCCTAGGAATTCAGTTTAGTGTAAATAAGTAATACTTGCCATTGTTGTTTTTGGGTTTTTTCTAGAAAGGTAGGCATCACTTAAATTCTTATTTTGGAATAAGATGTAATAAGTCTAATTTGATGTAGGCATTATATCCCACATTTTTATTTACAAAGAAGAAAAAAAAAAATCACAATATAATTAGCAAGTTAGTTCTTTTTAAAATTTTGGCAGAACCACATTTCAATTAGTTTCTTACTTTCCTTCCTTCTTTCCTAAAAGGTCTTTCTCAGAATTTAAGAGACACTGCACAGGCACTAGGAAATCTGTGCAGAATAGAGGATGTGCCGTGCAGCTGCTTCAGGGCAGAGCAGGGGAAAGAAATTTCTGTTCAGCCTCTGCATGCCCCTGAATTCTGTGGTGGCAGTAAACTCTGCCAGTCATTCTCCTGGCCCAGTTTTCATCTGACTGCTCACCAGCTCAGCTGTTATCTTTACCCTTGTCTGGACACAAGGGACAGCAGCAGCTGCCTGGTCTCCATCGACATGACCTGCAAGGAGGCCAAGGGAGCATACTGGGCTTCCTAATGATGTGTCCTGCACTGTACATGAGCACACCGTTGGGCTGGAAACAAGAACAGAATAATGCAATTGCAGTCTTGCTTTGGCAAGATCAGAGACATATTTCTGTCAAAAGTCCATAATTTATGCAAGAATTTTCTCTTCAGGGAAGATGAAACCAAGTCACAGCATTTGGATCAAGGTGGTAGCGTAGCACTCTCTGGGGAATTGGAGAGTTCTGCTTTTAAACTTGGATTTAGTTCAGCTGAAAAAGCAAAAGATCAGATTGAAAATTTGAATCTGTATTTAGACTCTGAGCTCATCCAGAGCTTGTTAGCATCCCTTTTCACATATAGATACCATCAAGCAGGGCTGAGAATGTTAGTTTTAATGAGTTACAACAAACCTTTGTGTGATATGTACCGTGGGATAATGAATCTCTGTTCCGTGCTGACTTGGTTTGGGCGGGCAGCCTTTTTAAATGCGGGGAAGTGAAAGGTACAAATGGACCCCAGCTGTCAAATTTTGTACCAGAAATTATTTGAAACAGTCGAGATATCAAACCACAAAAAGAAGGTTTTGTAAAGGAAAAGCCAACTCAGCCTTAAAATAAACTTCGTATCTTTCAGGGCACAGACTTCACATTTTTCACTAAAAACAAAGCTTTGATGATTCTCAGAGGTATGTAAATTCTGCAGCAATTCATTTATTCAGTGACAATACTCCACCTTCTAAATCAAACCTCCAATGTGTCATTATCCAGTAGCTCAGAACTAGCTCTTTGTGTGAATACATAAAGGCTCTGAAGTCTGTGCTGAAAACAGAAGGAAACCCATTTACTAGCTGTTTGATGTCTAGTTTTAGAAAATGGTTTCAGAACATAGAAATTAGAAGGAAAGCATTCCTCTAACCCCTGTCTCTGTATTTGCAGGTACTCTGTAGATCGTCACACTGATATGGACAGAGTATTCAACATCAATTCAGGAAATGGTTCGATATTCACTTCAAAACCCCTTGACCGGGAAACGCTTCTGTGGCACAACATTACAGTAATAGCAGCAGAGATCAGTAAGTTAAACCCAAATACGACTCCTGTCCCTGATGTAATGAATTTACCATCTAGCTGAGTGTGTGGAAAGCACAGCTGGGCACATGTCAGGTTTATGGATAGCCCACTCAATACTAATGAAGAAGCAGTAACTCTGCAAGAGGTCGTCCTCAGTTCTGTGTTTATTAGGGACACAGTTCATGAAGAGGTAACTTAGCAGGGAGAAAAGGTGACAGTTCTGTGTTCTCTGAGCAGTTATAGCCACTTTAAATTTTGAACATGGTTGTTGAATTCTGAAACTGGCATGCAGCAAAACAGATGTTTTAAAGCCAAACTGCACTCCTTGGCTGAGTTCAGTCTCATTCAGACTGGATGTTTTCAAATAAGTCTAAAGTGGCTGGGCTGAGCTGGGTGCCCAGGTCTTAGTCAATTTTATACATCTTCATTTTTTTACTTGAGTGCATCCTTTGAAATTACAAACTGCAGCTACAAATCAGTCTGTCACTTAGTTTAGGATTGTTCCAAAGTAGTAATCTTGTGATAATGTAGACACGCTGATTTTAGAAGTCAAAATGCCAAGGGTTAGACGGCATTAATAAACAATCCACTTCGTTTTAATACATTATCTGTAAGTACATCACATGCTTGAATATCAGGGAATGCAATTCTGTTTGCTCTTGCAGAGTCACAGAGCCTATGTTTATGGTGGAATGGTAGATAAGTTTAATATAAACATCAGTTCTGTGACTGTCACAATGTCTCTGCAACTCAGATGCTCAAGAGCTTTTCATTTTTCTGAGACAATGTAAGGTCTACTTTCTTTCTTTGTATATGTGTGTATGGCTCAATTACCTGCTTAACAGTGAGAATAGCGTAAAAAGCTCAAGACAACTCAACTTTATTGTGTGAGTCTTCTTTAAAACTGGAAATCAATGTAAAACAATGCTACTGAGGCAAGCAAATGGGGTTATATGTAGGAGTATTGGGCATGAGCCTATAGGAATGTCAGGACTTAATTAGTTTTCTCTCTCTCATGAAAGTTTGCACCTTTTAGTGCTAGGTATGGGATTTCAGCACACCAACACTGTTGGTCATGTGGCTGTGTTTCTATAAAGTTCTTGAAGGTGGGCTCCAGGATCAAGAAATGTACACATTAGGCAGCTCTTGGGTAGAGCGGAAGGGAAAAATAAATGCCTAAAAAGGAAAGAATAGCAAGAACATTTAGCATTGACAATAGCAAGAATATTTGCATTGACCCCAGCTGGCCTGAAATAACATGCTGTATAGAAAACTGTCTGAAAGCCTGCTTAGCATCTTATAGGAAGTACTCATTTGGTTTCTTGCTTCCTCCCCTAAGCACAGATCTACTGCACCAAACCCTCTCAACTTAACCTCTGTATCTGACACAGGCTTGTATTAATTACCATTCCTCTTTAGTATGAATCCTTTCAGACTGCAACAAACTGCTTCCCAGGGTGTACTTTACTAAGCCTAGACCAAATTTGGAGTAACTAGGATAGATGTCTACCAAAGGCAATCTTTTTTGGTTGAAATGTAATTTTCTGATCCAGGACACTTCACTAATTTTAGTCTCAAGGGACTAGACTGGAATGTACCACTGCTTATTATTCCTGGCAAACGCAGAGATTTCTAGCAAGGCTACTTAAAGTCCCATTCCACTGAATTCCATGGAATCACTTATTACTCTCAGTGACATTATCTCATCAAGCTCCAAGTATATTTCACTGAAGTAATCTGAAAAAAATCCGGTCAGGTGACATGCAGGATACGTCTTCAAATGGGTGGGTGCTCCCTTTGATATAGAAAAAAGAATTATAAATTCATAAAAAGAAACACCTTTCAGTGATGACTGCTCTTGATTTTGTTTTACAGTAAAAAAAATAAATACAGAAGTTGTTTTGCCTTTGTCTAGAATTGTCAGTAAGTGTAGATTACTCCATTTCTAAATGTTCTTGTTTTTCACCAGTATGAGCTGCAATTGCTCAGCAGCCCAGAGAATCAATCACGCTGTGACTGCTGCACATAAATAGTTGGTGAAATACCAGGTCAGTACATCTGCCACAGCCAGACAGCAAACTGGCATTAAAACATGGGCCACAGGTCTAGTGAGTCACAGCTGCAGAATTACAGCTGATTTACCAAAGACAATTCCCAGAGTGTTTTTAAATATTTGTGCTTAACACTTATGGGTAAGTCAAACCTTGGCAGGACTTTGAGGCTGTATTCTGGAAAAAAACACCACGTTAACAGTTTTGTTGCTGGCTCAGCAGAAAACATATCCCCATACAGAGAAATAGATTTAAGCAGTTGTTGAGTCTATGGAGACGCAACCCAGCAGTAATTAAAGGATAATGCAAACAAATGAATCTACACGAATTAATTTGCACAAATAATTTGAAAGATGATGACACAGAATATCCAAAAAAGCAAAAAAATACTTGAAGTTGTATATTAATTTCCATTAAATCAAAGAAAAGGCGTATGTTCACAGAGCCTAGAGTTTATATGAAGCTTCTGTTTATTATAGCATGATTTTAAATTGGGAGGACCTTAAGCATCTAGAAGTAAAATGAAAATATGTAAGTTTAGGCTTAAAAAGCAGGAAATAAAATAATTCTCCTTCTTCAGAGGAGAAGAAACATGTCTGTCAATATATTTGAATGTATTTGTTAGAAAAGTATGCCCTACAAAATAGTCTTGCCAATAGTCCTGTGACTTCAAATGAAAAACTTTGATTTCTGCCTGTTATAAAAATTCAACTCTTTTATTGATGCATTTTAGCAAAGAATTCAGCCTAGTCCATATCATACATAAACTGTTATTTTATACATCAAATTAATTTAGCCCCATGGCTGATATTGGAAAAAGGTTTATGCCTAATGGAATCGTATTAACTTCAATGGGACTGTGGAGCCTTAAAGCACAATATTTTGCCCAAATGACTGAGCTCTGCAATACAAATAAGCAGTGCCAATTTTGAAGAAGGCATTTTCACATTTACAAAATGATGATAAACACATTAATAGGACTTTAATAAAAGTCAACAAGCTACTATAATGAATAAATAGAATATATTATAATGAATAAATATAATAATAAAACCAACAAGCTACTATAATGAATGCTTGTAGAAGAATATAGGGGCTTAGATCTGCTATATTTTATTGCACTATTTTTTCACTTGAATGATAGGTTAAAATGCATTGATAAAGTATTTTAACGTGGGTAGAAAATCAACATGGGAAAATTCAGTGTGAGCCCTCATGTAGGAGAGGGGAAGGTATTTATTTTAAACGAAACTTATCTCAGTCACACTCATTCCATCAGATTTCTCTCTCACATTCCCATACCCACATACTCCTAGGTGGATATTGTGTGATATGGAGCACAAAGGAGACAGATCAACAGCAGTGTCTCTGGGTTTCTTTTGATTAGTGATGACAAATTTCTCTGGGACCAGATCTTGTACGTTTTAGGAATCAGTGGCTGTTGTGTTGTGACTTTTTGCCTCAGAATCTTGCCTATTTCACCATGCATGGCTCTAGGCAAGGTTACTGCCACTGGTTTTCTTCCTTATTCTGTGTATCATTTTGACCATAGCCTGCTTCCTCCCAGGAGGAAAAGGAGTGGTCTATACAGTATGCTTCACTTCCAGATGTTTCTTTGGTTTTTTATCCAGAAAGATAACAATACTTTCATTAATATTCTATGCTTAGGAATATCTTTGTCAATTTCAATCTCTTGGCATTATGCAGTCCTTATAGGGAAAAAAAAAAAAAAAGATTGTTTACATAGGGTCATCTGCAGGTTTTATATAGTGCTTATGTTTTTCAGCTGAAACACTTCAGTATTTACTCTCGAACATCCAACAAAACATTTCACAACAGGTTAGAAAGCATCTGCGATCACAGCTGCAGTTACTATTTCTGTAAAATAATGATAATCATGGTAGCTTAAGAAACTGTGCCACAAGATTTGTAGGGCACAGAGTATTATATTTAACAAGTGGAGAAGAAAAAACGCACTTAATCTCATCCTCATGACTCTTCCTGTTAGACAGCTAAAGAAGGGAATATGTTCTAGATACTTCACTGCCACCAAACAATATCAGTCAGGCTAATAAATATATTTTATTTAGTTCCAGTATTATATTTACATTTATCACACATACATTCATAATCAAAGTTGGAATAATCAAAGGAATTTTTAAATCCTGGATTCCTACTCCACCTTAACTCTTTAGTTTACATGAATTAGAGCAATGATACTGCATTCACTGGAAATCAACAGAAAGTAAGTGAAGTGCTCTGAGTGAGAAAAATTAATGCAATGAGCCTCCAAGTCTGTCCTTTTCTTCCACTGCACTGTGTTAATAACTGGGCTAAATAAAATCTCCATTCTGGTTTTGTCATTTCAGACAACCCAAAACAAAGCAGCCGGGTCCCAGTATTCATTAAAGTTTTGGATGTAAATGACAATGCTCCAGAATTTGCCATGTTTTACGAGACCTTCGTCTGTGAAAACGCAAAGGCAGAACAGGTGTGTTGTCTGCTCGTACTAAGAAAATATTCCAAATTAAATGAGTTTTGCTACTACACTTGCATTACCTCATCAAGCCGTATACTTTGCACTGCAACAAACTTAATTGCAAAATTAAACAGTGGCTGCACAGTATCTGATTTCACTCAGTATTCTTCCAGCTGACATGATGGTATGTTTTTGAATGTTCTTTTCTGTACTGCACCTTGTTGCCCCTGATTATTTTCATTCTTTCATCCTTTGCTTTATTCAGGCACCTTCACTGTCTCCTTCAAAAACAATTTAATGTCTGTAAATGTTACAGGTCCTTTCTGTGATACAACTATATCCTGCTAGATTACTTTCAGACTACCACTCCTATTGTGAAATAGTTCAAAGTTGCAGATGATTCGGAAGATTCAGCCAAACGATTTCTGTGACATGAGACTGGGGTAGATAAATATAAATTCAGCTTGAACTGTCTCACCTTTTATCTCTATTCCTTGTCACATGCAAAGGTTTCCTATCCATCTGCAGTGGCATTAACCCAAGCCTTCTGGTGAAATCAACATGATTTTCCTGCAACTCTCAAATTCATTATGTTGCTCCCTGATGGTATAGGATATAATAGTATGGTGACCCTAAACAGCATCAGCAGCATGTGGATGACTTTTCTTAAGCTCACCATAGCAACATCATCTCCCTTGAAGCAGAAGAAAAAAATTAATACAAAAGACTGCTTTTACAGTTTTTTTAGAGTACATAAATAAAAATAAAGTTCACTGACTTAGGACATAATTTTGTTCTTATTGTTTCAGCTGATACAAACATTAAGTGCTGTTGATAAAGATGACTCTTACAATGGACATCAGTTTTCATTCTCCTTAGCTCCTGAGGCAGCCAGCAGCTCAAACTTTACACTACAGGACAACAGAGGTGAATTTCTAGGAAGACTTTTCTTTATTATCTTATCCTTGCTTTCAGTCTTCAGATGAAGATCTAATGCATGCTTTGTGTTTCCAGACAACACAGCAGGGATTTTCACTCGAAAAACCAGATATAACCGGCATGAAACAAGTACCTACTTCTTGCCAGTGGTAATATCAGACAATGATTACCCCATCCAGAGCAGCACTGAAACGGTGACTATTCGAGTGTGTGCTTGTGACCACCGAGGAAAGATGCTGTCCTGTAATGCAGAAGCCTTGATTCATCCTACTGGTCTCAGCACTGGGGCTCTTATTGCCATTCTCCTCTGCATCATTATATTACTTGGTAAGTAGCTCAGGGGAATTTTATTCCTTTCATAGTTATTTTGGATTGCTATAATGATTATTCCAAGACTAGAACAAAGGAAAAGTAAAGACATGATTGCCTTGTCCTGTACATATATTATTGTATTTCCTCCTCTGTGGGCTGCTACAGAGGGGGTGTATAGGGCACAGCCAATCTAACTTTAGTTATCTAAAAGTTAGCAATATATGAGGAAGAGGAGACAGCTGGACTCCACACTGGTCAATGGAAAGAGACACCTGTAGACATTTCATCCCATCCCATCCCATCCCATCCTTTACTGATGTCTGAGGAGGACCAGACACATTATTCATAACCTCCTGCAGGTGTCCATCCCTTTCTGTTGACCATAGAAAGAGGGCAGATAACTTGGTTTTGAAGAATTAACTTCCCATTTCTAAACTGAGGGGAAACAAATCTCAGTGCTTATTTTCTGTTGGAAAAGGATGCTGAATGATACTGAGGAACTCTCAAGAGCTGCAGGGTCCTCCATTTCAGCCACCTGTGATTAGAAAGAGGTTGGATCCTGAGTGTGGAGGATGTGCAGAGCTCTGGCTATGGCACTTACAGGTGGCCAATTTTTGTTATATATATTTATAAATGAGGACAGTTTGCAACATCTCTCACATACCCGTCAGGTTCCACACCTCTTGTACAGCAAACAGAGACAGGTGGTCACTCCACCATTATCTGTACGTGTTCACTTGGAGACAACTGTAAAATACAACATAGGCTGCTCTCTAGGGGATGTTATTAGGATGTTAGGAGGAAAGGAGTCAGACCAATTTTACAGCAGTAGGGTCAGACAGGGGAGAAAATGTTTTCTTCATGATTCTACTTCTTTTTACCATACTCCTATCTTCCTTGGACATGCTTATCACCACTGCAGCGTCATCCTGATCTTTACTTTTAACAAAATTTCCCTCTCCAGTAATGAGTCGAAGATGAGGTTGTGGTTCAATATAGTCATGGCTTGCTCAAATAAGCTCTATCCTATTTTCAGAAAAGATTCCCACAATAACAATCTGATCTTTAACTCACCATAAAATTCATTTTTCAAAACATGGTATCATTGCCCCTAAGGGCTGAGCTTACTTTGTATTAAGTTCCTTACCAGAAAAAGTAATGTAATGCTGCAGGTAGTCTTGCACTCGTTAGTACAACTGTGCTCATTAATATCAATCTGACATTAAACGATTTCCTGTTTTATGTCAATCGAAAATAATTGATTCTGTGTGCTAAGCAGCACTTTATGTCAATTACTGCTCATGCCACCATGCACCATAAGCAGATTTTCAATTAACTCAGCTATATAATTTTCTATTTTCAGGTTGGTTTCAGGGTTTGAATGTGCAGCCACTACTGAGTGAAAAACAATACTCTGGGCAGACCTGAACCACAACTCAAAGTTTAGCAGCAACAAAAAGTGACTGTAAATTGCTAGGTTTATATGCAGTTTGAGTAAGTTTAGTATCTTATCAGGAGGTTTCAGATACTGCTGAACACAGACATGTAAATAAAGGTGAAGTACAGTAATTTCACGATTATAAGCCGCACCATTTTGACTAAAATTTTGGTCCGAACCCGAAATGCGGCTTATAATCAGGTGCAGCTTAT
>PYHW01010392.1:2979767-2992498 GCA_013186435.1 Turdus rufiventris | reverse complement strand
GCTCCTGTAGAAAGTGCAGTTTCCCTCTAAAGGTCCAGTGGTGATGTGGAGAAATCTGGTTTTCCTCTGGAGTCCAGAGGAGAAAGGGACTGCTTTAAGTGTCCCAAAATGTCTATTTTTTCTAGATAAGAAATGTTGGGCTCTTCCTCCTGGCTGGAGCAACTTCCAATGGGATGCAGTAATTTTATCAGTCACACAGTGGGACTCAATGAGCCATTAGCAGAAAATGACTCCTGGAGGAAGGATGGGTTGTGAAAAGATAAAGAACAATGCCCCGCCTGGTTTCAATGGATGGCCCATTAGCAGAACATCTCCCGCAGAGATAAGGATCACTGCCCCTGCCCTCAACAGATGGTGATAGAGTAGATACCTTTGATCACACTCTGTATTGTAACATGCGGCTTATAATCAGATGCGGCTTATATATGGACAAAGAACAAAAAGTTGCCGACACCCAGAAGTGCAATTTATAATCAAGTGCAGCTTATAATTGTGAAATTACTGTACTTCAACATGCAGTTTATGATGGGCTCTTTTTTGCAAGTTCAGCACAAAGCAGTAAAAAACATGGATCACATATGTTATGTATATATCAAAGTCTCATCCTTGCATGTTCTGTGTAACACTGCTTTTGTAATGAGATACTTCAGCAACTCTTTGATGCAAAATCTATCATTCCTATGCTTTCTCAGACCATTCTATCATCACTGTTCCAGAAGCCCATTCCAAATTGACATTGTGTTTTTCAAGTTCTCCAAAATGTTCTCCAGCTATCTCTCTTCTTTCATACACACCTTTCACCAGTCCTTGAAAATAGTACCACAGCTTTTTCCTCTTGAGGAAGACAATTGTCTCTAACAGCATTTTTGCACAGCAGCACAAAGAGGCATCACTCAAACTAGCACCCTTCTGTGATACCATAAGTAAATGCTCATCATTAGGCTGAGATTGTAATCTGAATCACCTCTCCTGATCCTTCAACTTCACCATCCATTTCCTTTCAACTCATATTGACAGATGTTCTTCCTTATTCACACTATTCCTGTGGTAAAACACATTTTCATACTTTATCCTGTCTTTTTGGTGACCTTCCATAGTCAATCTACAAGATGCTGAGGCACTCCTAACAGAAAGTATTTTGCTCTAAGCAATCCTGCAGCAGAACTAAGAAACAACCAACCAAATCTAAAAAACAAACAAGCAAAAATAAACAAAAAACAACCACCTTCCCTGACCAAATAAAAAACCTACCAGAATTTGTCTATCAAAGGAAACTAAGAATGGTAAGGTTCAATTGAATAAAGTTTTGGATTGGGACACCCTTAGTCCTTGATGTTGACCTTGAAAGGTTACAACTGAGGAAAGGACTGAAAAAAATTTCTTTAACAGTTAAAGTGCTTGACTCATGCCATTTTAGATGCAAAGCTGACATGAGGAATCATTGCAATCCACCTTATCATCTCACATCAATGAGTTTAGGCATTTCTGCTTTGCTTTGCTATGAAAAAACTGTAAAGACAGCAAGATGTATCCTTCATTGGAGTTTGCACAGCAGAGCTGGAATGTTGGACACTGCAGACCTCAGACTACTAAACAACGCTGACAGCAAAAATACATCCCCGTTCCTTGCTATCGTTCATTTGTCAATATTCAGCCATTTACATCTTAATGTAGAATCCAGCTAAGAAATCTGGAACTAGCTTCTATAGAAAAGTGTTGACCATATCCCTTTCCACGCTCTGTGTCCACTTCTCCATCACTATGGAAAATCATTACTGAGTAAAAGTATTAAAATGTGCATCAGGGCCATGAAAAGAATTCCTTCCCTACAAATAAATGAAAAATATTTGCATTCTAACATACACTTTAAAATGAAGGACAAAAAAAATGTTCTAGAAATCTGCCTTTGTCAGATTAAAAAACACCTTTATCATATCTCACCAGTCCATTATTCAATTTGTGTGCTTTTGAAGGTGATGTACCTTGTAAAAACATTACAGGGAAGTTAATAAAACTCAGACTTTGTGCCAGCTGAAATCCACTCCATATTCCATGCTTTTTTCCCAGAGGAAGATTGATTTAGTTATCTTGAAATTCAGCTTTGCTAAACTCAGTAGATACTGTCCTTGTCCATAGCAGAAGCTCCATATTGTCCAAGGGGTTCAACATAAATAACATCTGATAGTACTTATTCTGGAGAAAGTGTTTCTTCCTTCCCAGGTCTCATGAAACTAGTTCTGTTCTCAAGGTGACAAAATTAGTGTATGGCTCTGGGTAAGAAAGTGCCTACTGGCAAAATGACACTCTGCTTGGCTTCCTGCAAGCTTGACATCTCCTTTCTTCTGTGTATCCATGACATTTCATCTCCCAAGGAACTCACAGGCAGAGCAAGTGCAGCCTGAAAATCTGATGTGCTCATTTTCAGTTTTCCAAAACATCCTCTCAAACTTCAAACTCAAGCAGAGGCTCTGCATTTCTTTTGGGCTTCAATGGAGTTGGGGATTAACCTTCTTTCCCTTTCTCTTTCGCTGTTGTTTTTGTTTGCAGTTACTGTGGTGCTGTTTGCAGCACTGAGACGGCAGCGGAAAAAAGAGCCTTTGATAATTTCCAAAGAAGACATCAGAGACAACATTGTCAGTTATAACGATGAAGGTGGTGGAGAGGAAGACACGCAAGCGTTTGATATTGGCACGCTGAGGAATCCCGAAGCCATAGATGATAACAAATTACGCAGAGACATTGTGCCGGAAACACTTTTTATGCCACGGAGGACTGCAACAGCGCGAGATAACACGGATGTCAGAGATTTCATTAACCAAAGGTTAAAGGAAAATGATACAGATCCAGCAGCACCCCCGTATGACTCATTAGCAACCTACGCGTACGAAGGTAATGGTTCTGTGGCCGAGTCCCTCAGCTCCTTGGAGTCGGTGACTACAGATGGAGACCAGGACTATGATTACCTCAGTGACTGGGGACCTCGGTTTAAAAAGCTGGCAGATATGTATGGCTCGATGGACAGTGACAAAGACTCTTAATATGTTGTCTTTTTTTTTCTCTCTCTTTTTTCTCTTCCTCATTCTCAGAAAGAGCACTGGGATATGTGAAGTGGCTATTTCTTTCTGTTTCTCCACAGCTGTTTGAAAGGGTTCTCTCTTCTACCCATTTGAATTGTCTAATGACTGCAGTCTGTGTGGGTTAGCCATCAGAAAACTTTCTCTGGTATCATTTTATGAGCTTCCAAGAGGCAAAATCCTTATTTTTTGAGTGCATCCAGTTTATCAAGCCAATCTTACAGGCACAGCAGTAGTGGAGGGAAAAAGAAGGATCAGATGGGGAGCAATATTTTTAGTTCTGCTTATAATGTAAATTGGAGTATATTACTATTTAAGCTCACTTGCTTTTTACTTGTCTTCAGACTATTCAGCTCAGACACTGCTCTGTCGATTGTGTATTGCACATCCCAATGTAATGAGGTACCCTAGTTTACCCTATGTATTATAGTCAAAAGTAGTGGTGATGGAATGAAGGTTTATTATACAAGTAGAGTAAGCTGAGAAAAGAACTTCAAACACGCATTTTACTCATGAGGAGGGTAGAGAAGCTTCATGGTCATTTAAACCTGAGCAATTCTCTGGAACTCACCATTGCCCCATTGCACTGAATCATACTAACACACACATATATATAGTTCATTGACTGCTCTGTATATATTCTTTGGACCTAGCATTGCTGGAGAGATGTGTGTGTGTGCACGTGTGTGTGGTCAGTAGCCCCAGTATATAATTCTTAGATGGTTTCCCCGTTCTAACCCAGGCTCGCTTTGCGATACAGGGAAAGGCATCAAATCCAGCTCCAAATTAGGTCATGACTTGGAGGAAGGAACAGATCATAACTGTGCTTTTGTTTGCACTTCCTTAGTCAGCCTCCTGCACATCAGTTCAGTGATGGCCACTGTCCTGGGCTCGTTAGAGTCAGGATGTTCATGTCCAGCTACTTCTGCCTGTTTTCATGTGGAGGTGGGGAGGAGTGACCTCAAGGTGACTGCCATCCTCTGGGGCAAAAGGAGCAACTGCAGAGGAGGAAAGTGCTTTTTTTGTCCTGACCTTCTCTGCCTGGATGTGCAGGGTGGATTCCTGACTGACTCTCTGCCCAGTTTTGCTATCTGTAAAATGGGGAAATAATGCCTACCTCATCAGGATGTTGCAAGAAATATGTAAGACATTTGGAAAATACTTTAGAAATGGAAAACACTGGCATTCTGCCAGAGGAAGTAACTTTTCATGCTTTTGGGTAGTTGTTTTTTTTTTTTTTTTCTTCCAGACTCAAGCCCTGAATGAACAAATAAGTGAGAATTAATGGTCATTCCAGTGGCCTGAAAAGGGTGGTTTATAATTGTAACTCATTTTTTAAAATAAACTCAGCCAGGGTTGTTAAAGACTTCGCCAAAAGGTAAACTTTTAACCACAAGTTTCTCTGTGTGTGTTTATCTGCTTTGCCAAGCTAAGTAATTTTTTCCAGGTATGGGGTGGGGGAAGTTGCCATAACCTTGGGCCAAAACATTTTTCTTTATAACTTGCACACCACTCAATACTTCAGTTAGTTTTTCAAACATATAGTGGCTACTCTTCAAATCCAGCCATCTAGGAAAGGCTCTCTGGAGAAAACCCTAAGGGGCTGCCATGGGACATATCCCAATCCAGAAGTTAAATGCTGCCCTGTGTCCCAAAGCAGGGAACCAGCCTATGGCATTGTGCCAAGGAAATAATGAATTATTAAAATACCTCAGGTGTAACTGTTCTCATTTATTTCATGAAACAGTATTTAATACCAGAATTACAGGAATGGATCTATTTTTGTCCTCCTCCAAATTTTAAGGGAATCATTTTGAAAATTAAACAGCTCTAATTTACTACAGAAATAAAGTGAGATGAGAAAAAAATTCATAAACAGAAAACTAAAAGCAATTAAAAATTAATCTGTGGAATTCATTACTCTTTTTGAGTTAAAGAGAGCAGTAAGAGTCCCAAGTATTAGACTTTTACAATGAAAGAATTTTAGGTTTTGTAGACAGAGGGCAGAGGATGAGCCAGCAATGCTGCAGCACTGGCTGGGCAGGAAAGGACTCATTGAGCAAGCATTGCACACCTGTAGGGGTAGGGTTTGCAGATGCCCAGCACTATACATTGGATGCTTTCAGGGCAGAGGAGCCCAGAGTTTCCAAGGGTCCGAGCCCTCAGTCTCCCTGATGGAGGCGTTTCAGAGTGTTTAAGTCCAACAGAGTGTGGTTCCAAACTCCATCACTTAGTGGGGGCTCAGCTGTTGCACCCATCATAATGGCAATGGCAAGTCTTCTTCTTCAGGGCTCCTAAGTAATTTAAGATGCTAAAAGCCTAGCTCTTCCTTCTATGGCTTCCTAGAAAGTGGAACTTCTAGGAAGCAATCTGTCCAAAAGCTGGCTCTGGCAGACAGGAGAGACCATCTGGATTTCAGATCTGTGGAGGAGCAGCAGATGCTCAGCACCACCTGCCGCAGGTGCCTCCCTTCAGGCTGCTGCCCTCACACAGTCTGTGGGGCCAGCACATCCCTCCAGGGGCTGTCCCCAGCCACTTCCTAACACATCCCTCTCTCACCCCTCACTCTGGGGTTGCCTCCAGCAAATAGCCCCAAGCTCAGAATCCTGCTGGATGCCCAAAGTGAGCCAGTGTACTGTCCCTTCCCTTCCTTAAGCCTCAAGGAAACACAGGTGTGTGGAGGGGATCCAGAGGTGGCTGTGAAGCTACATGGGTGTTCAGCCCTGCACGCCACCTCCAGCTCACTGGGAAGAGGGAGGGAGTCGGTGGTGCTTGGCTAAAGAGAGCCCTGGTGCCCTAAAGGGGCTGGGCCACCCTACAAGTCGGCCTGCATTAGTCACTTCTTGGGTGGGATAACGAGACAGGAGAATCAGTGAACTCCTTGTAACTATTTTCCTATATTTCTACAGTGATTTTGTCTGATTTAGTGTTTGTTAATAGCAGACCAAGCGCAAGTTTTGAGTTGGTTTGGGGTTTTATTCCTTTTAAATCATGCTGGTTTTATCTTGTCCATTGAGTGACACAGTAAATAATAGAGAGTGGCTACTCGTGCCTGTTATGTAAATATATTATATATATAAAATTATGTTATGTCACCACAAATATGGTGCCTGAATAGAAAATGCATTCTTCTAAGAAAATTTGAGGCAAACTTGCATCCAAATTATTATTTGTGCATCTAGGTTTTAAGGTCTATTTCTTTCCTGCAAATGAAACAGATTTAGTATCTCTCACACAGCAAGGAGAGTTCAATTCTTTCTTTTCTTCTTGCTTGGCAGTACCACGAAGTGCAATTTATAAAATCAGTACTGCATTCTAAATATTGAAAGTGCCATATTGCAGTGAAAACAAACCTTTGCAGTAGTATTTCTTTGCACTTTGTTGCATGGTGGCGTGCTAGATGATAGAAATGAGTATTTAACAATGCTTTCACACAGTGCTACAATTGTCATTTGTAGATAACCAATTGTTGGACTATGAGCTATGAAGTGGCTTTCAAGGCTGTTTTAAGCCTGCTCTTCTTACAGCCACACCTATTTTAGAAGAAGAAATATTATTAAGCAGTTTAGCAAAGCCAGGTTGAGAGATAAAAATGCAGTTGGCTTTTAATTTGGAAAAGCATCTGACCTAACAACAGGAAACATATTAAAAGATGCCAAGGAATTCAGTGGAGTCAACATGAAGGAGGGAACTGGGAGTCTATTGCAGCCATGTTACTGCAGAAAATAACATCTCTACACTTGAATGGGAATAAGGTTTCTGCAGTAATTATTTCATTTTAACTCCCAAAGAGAGTCTCTTTACCCCAGAAAATTGGTGGGGAGTTGTTTTTGTATTGTGTTTGCTGGGTTTGGTTTTTTTTACCCCAGGAGAACTACTTCAGGTTCAATCCAGTTCTATCCCACAGCAGCATCAGTGTGGGGAGGCACAGCAGCCTGTGCCTCCAGTGCTGCTGTGACAGGACATCTTTCTGTGCAGACAAGTGCTTGGAAGAGAGCTGAGGCAAAGACTTGCAGAGAGCTCTGCACAAGGCTCTACCAGCAGTGTCACAGGACTGAGATGTGTTCCCAAACCTGACACAGATGGAGTTGTGTCTAACCATGAGAAAACCAAATTGTCTCTATTTCTCAGTTATTTCTGTTGAAAATGTGCTGGAAAAGATAGGTAGTAGAAGAATATTTCACCTGTACCAACAGAAATATTTTCTAAATTTTTCCTAAGGAACAGATATATTTTTTCTGGTTTTGCTTCATTCTGTGGACAGCTTTTTCTTCACTGTTAAATGCGGATGGAAGAAGCAACCTTCAAATAATCCACTTTAGGAAGTAGCAGTCTACACTACAAGTTACGGCTTTTCCATTTCTCTGTTACAGAAACAAAAAAAAATTATCCCACAAACCCAGAAAATTAATATCTACAGTACCATAAAAAAAAACCAAAACAGTCATAAAGAAATATAGCAGAGAGAAATGGCTTTTGAAATGTGTATCTACACATTTACAGTTTCAAAACCAGAAATTATCCATGTTGAGCAGAGCCAAGAGTGGACTTCTAACACTCAGATTTACTGACATACCAGTGGGCGATCTGCATGGATAAGGAGAAAAACATCTCTTTTAGACAAAGCAACTTAAAGCCAGGCCATTTCCATGTAGATCTCTTGGAAAGAAAGGCTCAGTTAAATTTCTGCAGCAGAACTATTTCGATGGTCTTCTGCAGGGTGAATTCCTGACAGTGGTTCTGTCAGAGCAGGTAACTCTGCAGCCACCCCGGTGTTAGCACTCCCTGCCACCACCTGTTAGAGAGGTCTCTCCATGTTTCCTTTGGCTGTGAGAAGTATTGAAGTGCTTCAGGAGGCCTCTGTCCCAAATGGATGCTGCCGTCCCCTGCCCATTTGCATTTCAATTAACTCTGCAGTCTGAGCTCCTCATCAAATGAGAGCTGAGAAGTAGCAGTCATGCTGCTTCCAGTGAGTATGAACTATGTCATAAGCTGTGAAGGGCAGAATTTTTCCAACCCATCTACACCTGTGGAACAGCAGCCTCATCCAGTAAATGTCAAAGTCACAATATTTTTTGCTTTCAGTTCAGTCTTTGAAAGAGTTCTTTTCTCGGAGATTGTTTCTGTACTTAAAGAGGAACAAAAGCATATTTAATGTCTACAGACTCATGCATTGCTCCAGAAAGAGAAAAACACAGAACTCCTACACAATGCTTTAATACCACTCTCTGCCCTCAGCAGTTTTATTTAAGCCAGCAGAAACAATCTTCATCCTGCCCATCATTTTGCAGTATTACACTTTTGAGCCCAGACTTGTGTTTGTCATACACTAAAACAGTTTCCTGCACAGTTCATAGAATTCAGTGGTAAGTATCCAAAAGCTGTGGCTGGGGTTATTATAGGAAGTACAAGTGTCAGAGAACTGAGCGTATCAGGAAGAGCAGCAGGTGAATTTCATGGGAGGGTGAGCGCAGGTAGTCAGGCAGATGCAAGGCGGGCCCATGGCACTTATAAGCCACAAAGCTATCATCTTGTGTGTAGAGTTACTGGATTTCAAAGGAGTTTTCACAGAACCTGCCCTTATCCTTTTTTTCTTCTGATATCTTTTGCTTTCTTTAAAAATAAATTAAAAAAAAAGAAAAAAGAAAAAGAAAAAAATATATAAAAAGGAGTTGCTATATTTAAATTTCTCCTACCACAACATTGATTTGACAAATAAGGCATAAATCCAGCAATTCTTTCCATTCCCATGAGCTTTTGACTTTTCCTATGAGACTGCACTATTTATGTAAATATACTTGGAGACACTTTCTATAAGCTTTTAGTTTTCTATGATCTATTACTTTAGTGTTTATTAAAGCTACAAACTTATAGAACTATTAAGCATTCAGGTGAACACAACAAAGAAGGAACACTGCAAACGAAATTGTTTTGGATTTTGACAGAAACAACTCTTCAGAATCACTGTACTGTTTTAATTCTGTGATTACTTTCATTGCTTTGAAAAAATTAAACTTAAAAGAAAGGCCTTATAATAAATGCTATGTGCATCTTAACTGTGTTACAGAGCGAAATCAATCTGGCTAACTCCTATTGCGATTTGTGATTTTTTAAACCCTTTAAAATAAATGCTTTTTGGTATTGATTTTTTTTTAATTAAAAATACTTCCAAACATAAATTGAAAATGATGCCTCCACCTGAGAAGATTTACTTGCTGGCATGCTCCAGCCACACAGTCTCTCATGATGTCATTCCCTGGTTGTGCCAAGGGGGCCTCAGCGTTGAATGGATCTGGTCATTGCTCAGCAGGGAGGGGCATTTGTGGGGGACAATTTTGTCACCCAAGAGGTTTTTCACCTAGAACTTCCCTGTGTTGCAAAGGGACCCATGCTGGAATGATTGTCTTTTCTGCAGCGTGGATGGGCAATTTGTTTTAGTCAGATGGAAAGTGTGCACTCTCTCCCTTATATTTCCTGTTCACTGTACTGGCTTCTCTTTTGAGGGGGTTGGGGGCAGGGGGAAATAAAATTTAAGGATTTGATGAGAAACCAATTTGAACAACAATTTCTCACAGACAGAGTGAATTTGCCTTTTTGCAAATTGATTTTTGTAACAAGTTATTTATATGATAATACTTAATAAATTGTTTTTTCTAACTTGTTTTTTTTTTTTCTAATTCTCTCAATCTATGTTATGTATTTACAACACTATCATAAAGATAAACCTTTGAAAAGATTCTTCAATGACTTTGAGACAAAGGGCTAAATTGACTCAGTCTTTGAAATTCCATTCTTAAGTGTCTGGCTTGCACCATGCTATAAAGGAAGCAGGATCACTATTCTGTGATCATTGAGGCCTCCTAGAGTGGTGCAATTCCAGAAGGCATCACTTAGGGATGCTTACTACAAGGAGGATATTAGTCTATGATCACAAGCCTAATTTTGACTAGCCAGGGTTTGCCAGGAAGGCTGCAGAAGCTTTGTCAAGGTAAAGCATGCAAAATGCCTTTATTTAAGCATATAAATATCACATAATTTATAATGGCACTGTTATTTGTCTTTCATCATGTGAGATTAAAAAAAAATTAGTCTCATTACACTTATGGGGAGCCCAAATGTCATTTGCAGTATATTTTTACATAAGAAGAACAACCTCCAGAGAAAATTCTTCATTTTAATACTCTCTTAGTAAAAGAACTGTCTATATCTCCAGAAATTCCATCATATTTAAAGGACAGGGACAAAGAAAAGAGTGGCAAAGGTCACAGCAAAGTCATACTTCATTAAAAGCATTAGAATGAACCACAAAATCAAACAGTTTAGCCCTGAAACCCATATGGAGTTTAGGAAAGGACTAAGTTCTGCAGCTGATGAGAAATTAGCCCAAATATCCACCTACAAAATCTGGTGGGCCTCTGGAAGAAAATCTCTATATGAATAGCTAAAAAAACCCCAGCTTTTAAAAACAACAAAAGGTCACAAGGATGTAAATACAGAAGTCTACAGTTTTTATTTACCTTATTATCTGAACACCAAGCCAAGGAAAACAAGCACGGCACTTTGCAGGAGGATGCATCTGCTGCCCACCCATACCCTGCAGCAGGGGCACACACACTCACATGCACACATTCACACACACTCACACACATTCACACACTCACACACACTCTCACATTCACACACACACTCAAACATTCACACACTCACACACACTCTCTCACAAACACACACACACACGCTCTCACACCTGAGAGAGGTTGCAGGGACCTCATCTCTCAGCTCTGTTACTTCATGCATCAGGGCAGCCCTACACGATTCACAAAACATCAGATTGGGCTTTTCATCCTCTAAATAACTGCTGTAGCAGCAGAAGACATCCTGATTGTCCACCTGCTGAAAGGTAGGACAGACTGTGAAACTCTCCACATGTGCTGAGAGCAGTACCACTTTTATTTACATGATAGAGGAATCTGTAATATTTCTTGTCTTCTTATTTGATTTACTATATCAAAGAGCACTTCAGTCATAAAGAAAATTCAACTAAAGGGTAGCATTTGAGCCAGAAAAATGTTTTTGGTTTCCAACATTAATTTACCTCCCACAACAAGCAACAGAGCAACTACACCCTCCTGCAAATATTCATATTTTATTAATACTACCAAAGTCATCACAGAGATAAGTCAGCTAGACAAGCCAATTACTTTAAAGTTCTTATTGAATTTATCTCCTCCTCTGCCTCTCTTGTGAGACCCCACATGGAACACTGCATCCAGCTCTGGGATCCCCAGCAAGGAAGGACATGGATCTGTTGGAGTGAGTTCAGAGAAGACAAACCAAGACGACCAGAGGGATAGACTTCTTCTCCTGGGAAAAAAAGGCTGAGAGAATTGGGATTGTTCAGCCTGAAGCAGAGAAGATGTGCTTTAATTGCTACCTTCTAGTACCTAAGGGAGCTGGAGGGGCAAGAAAGATGGAAAACAATTTTTTGTAAGAGGAGGTGGTGATAGCACAAGGGGAAATGGCTTCAAACTGAAGAAAGTACAGTAATTTCACGAGTATAAGTTGCACCGGAGTACAAGGCACAATTCCGGGCGTCGGCAGATTTCCGAACTTTGTCCATATATAAGGCACATCGGAGTATAAGGCACAGGTTTTCTTTGCAGCGAGCACCTGCGCGCAACAAAGTAATGAATTAGTAACAATCACTATCTTGGGATACAATACAGGATGTGATCAAAGTATCTATTCTATCACCATCTGATGAGACCAGGTGGGGCAGTGATCCTTATCTCTGCGGGAGATACTCTGCTAATGGGCCATCCATTGAAACCAGGCGGGTTGTTCTCTATCTTTACACCCCCATACTTCCTCCAGGGAGTTATCTTCTGCTAATGGCCCATTGAGTCTCGCTGTGTGACTGATAAAATTACTTTATCCCATTGAGAGTTGCTCCAGACAGCAGAGTACAACCTGACACCCTGTCAGGCAGGGTGTTGGTAGCAGTTTGATTAAATAGTGGCTGCAGTCTTCTTGCAGTGACAGATGTGGTTTAGTTGAAGCAGTTGTCTTGTAGAAGGTGCAGTTTCCTTCCAGAGATCTAGTAGTGATGTGGAGAAATCTCATTTTTTCTAGAGTCCAGTAGAGAAAGTGCTACTAAGAAAGAGAGAGTGTCCTAGAATTTCAGTTTTTGTCTAGGTAAGAAAGGCTTGGCTCTCCCCGCTGGCTGGAGCAACTTCCAATGGGATGAAGTAATTTTATCAGTCACACAGTGGGACTCAGTGGGCCATTAGCAGAAGATAACTCCCTGGAGGAAGGATGGGGGGTGCAAAGATAATGAACAATGCCCTACTGGCTTCAATGGATGGTCCATTAGCAGAATATCTCCCACAGAGATAAAGATCACTGCCCCACCTAGTGACAACAGTGATAGAATAGATACTTTGATCACATCCTGTATTGTGACCCAAGACACTTTGTCAGTGTTTGGAGTTTGTTTCTTTGTAGTACTGCATTTCTATTTTAATTTTCCTAGTAAAGAACTGTTACTTCTAATTCCCATATCTTTGCCCGAGAGCCCCTTAATTTCAAAATTATAATAATTTGGAGGGAGGGGGTTTACATTCTCCATTTCAAAGAGAGGCTCCTGCCTTTCTTAGC
>PYHW01010392.1:2943251-2979717 GCA_013186435.1 Turdus rufiventris | reverse complement strand
CCCCCCCACCTTGCCGAGCCCCGCAGCCTCGTGCGGTTCGGTTCTTAGCTCACACTTTCGGGTTGGCAAATTTCCGAACTTTGTCCATATACAAGGTGCTCTGGTGTATAAGTCGCGCTTCTGGGTTCAGACCAAAATTTTAGTCAAAAGGTTGTGCCTTATACACACGAAATTACTGTAGGTTTAATTTAGATGACAGGAAGAAATTCTTTACTGTTAAGGTGGTGAGGCACTGGCAGCAGTGTCCCAGAGAAGTTGTGATGCTCCCTCCCTGGAAGCGTTCAAGGCCAGGCTAGATGCAGCTCTGAGACCCGTGTCCAGTGGAAGGTGTTCCCCCTGGCCATGGCAAGGGGGCTGGAACTAGATTATCTTTAAGGTCCCTTCCAATCCAAGATATTCTGTGATTCTATGAATTTCAAGGAAAGCTGAAATAAGAGAACCAAAGAAAAGAGCAAACATTTAAGATGCTTTAATGCTTGCATAAAAATTGCAGGAATGATTACTTAAATGAGCATCAAGTGAATTCAGTGTTGGTTCTTCCAATCTTACTCTCATGTAACATTCCTTCCCACACTGTAATTGAAATTTGAGTTTGTTGGATAAGGCACACATTTTTATCCAAAATCTTTGACACTCTTCCTTTTTCTTGCCAACACTAGTACATCTTTGCCTGATTGTAGTATAGGCAGTTACTGGCAAATACCCACTCTGCATTTTTCTCCAAACTGACTGCTACAACTATGAGTTTTTCAGCAGCTGTCTATCTCCACATCAGATCCTCAAGCACCTCGGTCCCTCTAATCAGAAAGGCTGATTCTACTTCCTTTATTCCCCATGCAGAAGCAAACATGAGCATTGTCACAAGTCCTCACTATTTCTAATTGCTCCAATACTCATTACACATTTTTTGACCTTGGCAAGACACAGAATGCACAAAACCATTTTTATTTTTACTATTTGTGGAGACACTCATGGCCTGATAGGACCTTATCATCATATCCCACTTTATTTAAGTAAGAGAAATAAACTTACTATGATCAAGAGAACAGAGTCAGGAAGACTGTATGCAAGGGGAAATGCTAATCTGAAAATTCCAAAAACCTTTGGGGTTGTTCCTCCTTTCCAGAAGGGAAAAGGAAACAAACAAACTGGCCCCACCCCAAAAAAAAAAAAAACCAAAAAAACAAACACACACTCCCCTCCCCCAGTCAAGCAAAAAACTCCCCAAACCCAAGCAAACTCCTAAATACAGCTTTCCTTGTATCCCTTGTTGGAATTTTGCCTTTCTTAACTCAGAACTTAGGCTGGCTGGCTGGCTGCTCATGCATGCATCTTAATTAATAACCAAATGTATAATCCCCTCCTGATTGCTTTTACATGTTTTTCTAAACATCTGCTTCTACCTTCATTGTTAGACAAAGCTGCTCTCTTCTACAGCTCAGCTGGGGAACTTAATTTCTCTCTCTCTCTCAGAGTGCAATTGGGTACTCCATGTCAATTATCTTAATTGCAAGCAAGCTTAACCCATTTCCCAATTACAACTCCAGCTTATTAGAACAAACAAACTCTCAAACCTCCTCGAATAAAATAAACCCAAAAATGCCCCCAAAGAACAAACCTAAACTTTGGTACCAAGACATTAAAAAGAGGAGTGAGTAAAAGAGCTCCTGGTAAGTGAAAAGTGAGTGAGCTGCTAACAGGCTGTAAGAAGATGGTGTGGGTCTGACTGGCTTGGTCTCCAACACAGCATTCCCCTAAGTTGGTTCTCTGGGAGCTCACTGACGGAGCACTTCTGAGCCTGGCACTGCCTCATGTACTTTTATGCTCCACATTCCAAGGTGTAGCTGTCAGAAGAAAAAATAGAGGCAGGTGCATTTTTGTTTTGCCACTGCTGGGCATTGTGATGGCCTAGCTTTTTAAAACTGCTCGAATACAGAGCCAGACTCTCTGCCTCCTATTCCTCACACACTGCTCCCAGACTTTATCACTCCTGTTCAAACAGACATCCACGTAACCACTGCTGCCAAAGACAAAAATCCTAAAGAGGAAAGTCATCCAGAGACAATAGGGCCAAGCCACCTGCTCCTGCTACGAGTTATGGCTTGGTTAGCTATAGCTCTTCACATGGTCTTCATTCTCTTTCCTGCCCATTTTTGTGTTCCAGTGTCAAATCCAGATGTATCCTTTATTACACATCTGTGAAGACAACAGATTAAAGCCATTCTATTTGGCTTCTCTGGGATGTTATTACCTTTTTGAGTGGCATCCATCTTTTATGCACACATTGGATAGTAGTCTAAGAAGCTATGTGTAGAAATTATTCCACATGTTATACTATCTATTTGCACAGGATAAATGGGCCAAACATTTAGGCCATGAAGTTGTAATACTCTTGTCCACCTGCAGCATCTGCCAGGTACTGATCCAATGATGAGTGTTTCCCCCTTGCCAAGATTGCATGTTCAGGGATATTGATTATGGTGCTATTTTTACTTTGTTGTTTTCTAGTATTGTCAACATTTCTCTAAATAATTTCTGCAGTTGTTTTTGAGAAATGAAGAAAAGTCAAAAATATACTTTTGAGATTCACCACTATAATATCTTCGTATTTAATCAACCTGTAATATAACATTGATTACAAATACCATGGAGACAAGATATTGGTGCTTGTCTTTAGAGCAAGTACTTCGTGTAGCTCTTTATTGCAAAAAGAGCCTTTCAAATGTTTTGCTACAAAATATCCATCTGGCCCATGGGCTCTCTCACTTTCACAGTGAAAATTTTATCATTGATCCTGGCAGAAGGGAGATGGGACTCCTGAAAGGCAATGCAGATTAACTGTCTGATGACCAGCACAAAGTGCAGTAGAGGACAAAAAAGGGATTCAGATCGTACGTGTTGCTCCTGAGGACGTGAAATAAAAGAAACACATGTGAACAAAGATCTCTGGCCGGAAGGTTGTGACACATAAAACATTGTGCCAAATAATTCAGCATTCCATGCTACAGCCAATTAACCATTACCTTGCGAAACCAAAACAAAACTCTCATTGTATATCAGCTGAGACATCATCAAACCCTGTCAGCTGTCTGCTTTCTCTCTCTCAGTTCCTCTCCACTGGAAGGTCAGGTCTTTCCTGCAGGCAGTGATTGCTTTGTGCCAGCTCTGGATGCCTCCTCCATCCCCAACCTCCAGATCAATTGGACCAAAGCTGAGCTGCAAACTTTTATTTCACTGAGCTCTTGTTCTTGCATCTCCTTTCTTTTATCCTCTGGGTAACCTACATACTTTCATAAACATTTATACCACATATTAACTATTTATTTATTTATTCATATATATATATATATTTAAAGCTGTTATGCTAATGGTTGCACAGTCTTATCTTACTTTCTCTTGTCTTTTGAAATCCTGACAGGTACTTTGCCCACCTCTGATTTACCCTTGCAAGCGTGAATAAACTGTTCATATTCCATTGATGCTGGTAGTGCTGGGCACTCACTAGGTACCTTTTAATAGCTAAACTCCAAAAGCCCTTTTTTCTATGTCCAGTGCTGTCAGCATGAGTTACTCCTGTCATTTCTGGAGCTAATGTTGTGATGAAGTGAGAAAATGCGAACTCCGGAAGATATTTTGATTATTCAAGGGAAAACACTTCCCCATTTAGGCTGCCTTCCAAATTCCCAATCTCTCTGGGACAGCAGTGAGAGTTAGGGGCCACAGAATACTTTCTGTGCTCCTTGGCAAAAAAGGCACACATTTTTGTTTGGTGTAAGAGGTGTTGAGTTTAGGAAAGAAAGACACAAATATCATTCCACCAACACTGAAAGAAAGACCCAAAAAGTAGCTTCAGGAAAACCTTTTTCCTACGCAAACAGCCACCAGCTAGCGTTCTCTTCCTACCCCTCCATTCCCTTACTATCAGCCATGGAGGAAGGAGACAAGAGTCTGTGTTTGTCTCACCTAGGTACAAAGAGAGTTGCCACAGAAGGAAATGTAAAGGAGTGTTGAGGGGCAGCTAGAGAAACATTGTTCCTTACAGAAATATAACTTGGACTGTCATAAAGTGTTAGTGGCCATATTTACAGTAATTTCACAACCATAAGGGGCACTGGACTATAAGGCGCACCTCCAGGAGTTGGCAAATTTCACAACTTTGTGCATTATATAAGGCACACTGGACTATAAGGCGTACTTTTTTTTGCAGTGAGGAGCTGCGCCGCGCACAACAAAATAACGAATTAGTAATGGAATCCCGCGGCTGTGGGGTTTACTGGCAGGTGCTCAATTTGCAAACATTTTTCACAGATTGGCGTAGTCTTTCAAAGGCAGCCCCAGGCGCCCTCCCCACGCGTGGGGCCCTGGCACTCCCGCTCTCCCCCAGTGCTGGCTGGCGCAGCTTGGCGCAGCCGCGGGGCTGCCTCCCCCTTGCGGTTCCGTGGAGCTGCCAGGCCATTCCCTCTCTTGGCTCAGTGCTCCTGCCATGCCATTCCCCCTCGCGGCTCTGTTGTGCCGCCATGCTGTTCCCCCTTGCGGCTCCACAGAGCCACCCTGCTGCCTGTCCCTCGCTCAGCTCGGCGCTGCTACTGTACCATCCCCCCTCGCAGCTCTGTGGTGCCGCCATGCTGCTCCCTCGCGGCTCTGTGGTGCTGCCATGCTGTTACCCCTCACGGCTCCGCGGTGCTGCGTCCCCCTTGTGGCACGGGGCTCCTGCAGCACAGGGCTCCTGCGGCTCTGGGGGGCACAGGGTTCCCGCAGTGCCGGGGCTGCAGCAGCTCGGAGCGGCCACAGTTTCACAGCAGCTCGGAGCAGCTGCAGCTTGTGGCTTCTGTGGCAGCCCACTCCCTCCCTCCCTCCCCACACCACCCCAGTGCTCTGGCAGCCCTGTGCAGCTCCAGGAGCCCTGCGCCCCCCCGGCGCTCCAGAAGCCCCACACTGCCCCAGCACTCCAGGTGCCCTGTGCCATGCCGGGAGCCCTGTGTCCCCCTGGGCTTTTCCCCTGCGCCGGCGCTGCCCCAGTGTCACCAGCTTTCCCCACTCCTGGCCCGGGCTGTGCTGCCGGGCTTTCCCCCCCATGCTCAGGCTGCTCCACCGCCACCAGCTTTTCCCCCGTGCCAGTGCTGCCCTGATGCTGCCAGGCTCGTCCTGGCCCAGTGCTGCCCTGATGCCTCCAGGCTTGCCCCGGCCCAGCGCTGGCCCAATGCCACCGCTAGGCGGGCTCTGCTCAGCTTGGGACTGTTGTGGGCTCGCACTTCTGGGTTGGCAAATGTCACAACTTTGTACATTATATAAGGTGCACCGGACTATAAGGCACACTTCCGGGTTCGGGGGAAAATTTTAGTCAAAAGGGTGTACCTTATAGTTGTGAAATTACTGTATATCTCTCCCATAAACCTGAACCATTAGTATCAGGGGCAGGGGGGGATCAAGGGGAGCTCAGAGATCTAAAGACTGCTCCAAAAAAAATGGTGTTGGCTTCTATAACCTGGAGGCTGAGAAACTGACTCTGAATTTCTGTGCATATGATGATTATTTAGTCTGTTCAAGGAAACTAAAGACACTAGTGCTGGTGCATAAAGTGAGAAATGTAGATCAATCTGGGTATGATTCATGCACTGTTTTCTTCAAGTCTGGAACATGGATTCAAACTCTAATCAATCTGAACTATCACTTTAAAAACCACTTCCACACTGGTGAAGATATGCTGATATGCTTCAGGTATGAAAGTTGTACTTGTGACTAAATGTAGACTTGTAACTAATGTACTGGTAGGCATTGCTGGTTTCAGTCCTCAGAAAACCCTGCTGCTTTACTGCATTGGACTTGTCATCTGTTTGTGGTAGCAACTTCAATTCATTTACTATATAGTCAGAATAAGAATACCTAGAGCAAGAAGGTTTGGAGAGAACTCACAAATGTGAATATGCTCTAGGACATAATAGGAAATTAGGCAGAAACATGATTTTGTCATTTATTGCAGAGGGGTACACCAGTGCTTTTGTATGAAGCCAATTTCAATGAAATCAGCACTGTAGCTGTCCCCTCTAATGGAGCAAGTTTGTAGATAAGGCATTAATTGCTATTATTGTCCTGGATTAATGCAGTGCCCTCCTTTGCTGCCAGTGGTTCTGCACTTGTAGGAGGGTATTTGTCTAATCAAATGTTGCTTGCCATGACATGGCTTTATGAAGTTAACTTTCTTCTAATGTACAGTAATTATAGATGTTGCACTAGGCTTCACAGTTTAAATGAATAAATGACAATTTGGCACATCCTGGCTGTAAAAGGTCTTGGAGTTAGTTTATTTAAAAGAAAAGAGAAGAAGGAAATTAAGTCCTTAGTCTCCTCTTACAGTATGTGCACAGATCACTGCATCTGTGCAGAACGACAGAGCAAGCCAAGGAATAATTTACTATGCTATCAAAGAGGAAAAAATGTTGATGTTACCAAATATTTAATGTTACTGAAACATTTATAGTCTTTTCATGCAATCTATTCTGTACCTGAACAGCATAAAACTCACATACATGTAGGTGTTCAGGTTCTTTCTGTGTTACAGGTAATTCAAACTCAAGAGTGACTTCTTTAAAAAACAGTTTTGTCAAGTTAAAAAAAGGTCAATCTTCTTGTGTTTTCTCACATTTAATTCTATATATGCTTGAAGAAATGAGTATGCCAGGCATAAAAACACACTTTATGTCTCAGACATGTTGATAATTCTATTGAGACCTAATGTGAATTTATATTTTGAACATCCTAAATTCTGGCTGAGTTGAAAGACTTGATCCTTAATTTAAAGTGGTTATTTATTTTAAAATCATTTTAGTCACTCTAAAGAAAACTTCCATAAGAGAAGCACTATCAGTCTTTTTAACTAAAGTGGGACAAATAGCATCTTTTTAATGTGGTGTCTATTGTACTTAAGGCTTGAGCTACAATAAGCACAAGCACAATGCTCTTTCCAGTTCCCCATCTAGCAGAAAGATGATTATCTTTATTCAAACATCTCAATCCAAGAAAGAAAGGGAGAGGAGAAAATACTGCTCTTTGTAGTACTGCTTCGAAGTAAAGGTTAATCATAAAGTGCAGAGTGTTTTTAGATGTTTCAAAATGTAAAGCAGATGAATTCACACCTTCCTCATAAATGGACCATTCTAGTTAAAACAGTGAGAAATGAATTCCTGGCTCTGCTTCTTTTTACAGAGGAAAATAACATAGTGGCCTTCTGGGGCAAGATCTTTAAAGATTTTCGATGAGATTTATGTGGCAGAAAGAGCTCTCAGAGACAAATCGATATAACTAAGTACAGTGCTCTCATACAATCACGCTGATCAGGAAAACTGGCTGCATCATCACAGGGCTGTCATTTTCTCACTTGCACTGTGTGAGATTGCCTAAGGTTTCTCACAACATTGAAATCAAACCCTCCAGTTGACAGCAGCCAGTGACAGCAGGGGGTTCAGGGCAAAGGAACTGTATCTTCTTGAGCTTGTGCCTTGCTAAACACAATTCTTTTTCTGACAGACTCGAGATTCCCATTCCTTGGCACTATATTACCTGCATAGACACATTCTCAGGTTGCATTTTTCTGTCTATTAGATGATTTTTATAAACAAATGTGAGGCCAAAGATTTCAAGTAAAAATACATTCTTACACTTTGTATACGTCCAACACTTCTCTTTATTTGTGGTATTTTTTATCAGTCTGTTTGCAAAGAACAGAGGCACAGTGCCTCATCTTGAAGTGCTAAGATATTTCTGATCCTCATTTCTTCACTCCCTCATCACCAGATAAATCAGCTTTGTGGTGTGTTTTTACTTGGCTCCTTCTACTTCTTGCCAATTCCCACTGCATGTACCCTGGGCACTGCGCTGGTTTTGTTTTGCTGCTGTTAGAACTGTCATGTTGGTGCTGCTGAGGAACTGGTTACAGCTCTGCTGTTCTGAGTACTGCATGGAGAAAATGGCACTTCCCACCCCAGCAGTCTATAGGTAGCAAACATCTGAAGGAATTCAGGTGCTAACCAGTAAAATCAGGAAATGAGGACCTCAGCCTGCCTAGTCACTTCTGAAAATCCTGTTGGACGTCTACGTGCAGGTCTTCTATACACTTACATACTATAAGTATGTAAACCTGTAAACCTGACCTGGCATCCCAGAAGCATCTGAAGGAGGACATGCCCACTGAATGCCATTCCAGTCTTTCCTAGCTGAGCCCAGACTCTGCTTGCTCAATGCATGCACTGGTCTCATGCATGCATACTATTTATGCAGAACTTGTGCATGTCTGGGCAGATTGAATATAAGATATGCACCAGTGAGCTATTAAAGAAATGACAATATAAAGTCTTACTTGCAAAAAATGAAGGCTAAAGATATTTATTTGTGTATGTGTGTGTAACTGGGGCTTAGCAATACAACTTGTTGCTGATGGACATTAAAAGCATGAAGCAGTGTGAAAAAGAGATACTATCCAGTATATTTTATGGAAATGTCCCTCATAGATTTTTAAGGTCAGTTCTGCTACTTAGCTATTAATCTTAAATACATGAGAAAAAAATTGCATGAAAAATTAGTCAAAATGTTAGCTGTGCTGGTAATAAGAGGGGGAGAGTATACAAATTAGGGAGAGAGAAGGAAAAAGAAAGGAACTGAAAGGATCGACACAGGGGAGAAGAGAAACCTCAGGAAGAAAATGAACATTCCCTGTAAATATCTTCAAGGTAACAATGTAAATGAAGAAGGAAATTACACCAAGTCTCAGAAGAAAACAGAAAAAGAAGTAATGGCCATAAGCAAAGAAAGAAAAAGTTCAGCCTAAACATGAGCAAAACTCTAAGAGTAATTAGGCTAAGTGAAAAATTCAAAGTTAGCTGAGGTACAATTAATGCACATATTCAAGAAGACTGGACTAAAAATAAAAAGGTGAAGAGATCACATCCATAAAAGTTGAGAGGAAACAAATGTAAACATGCTTTGAGAGGAAACAAAGAAGAAAGTGTTCTCTGGCACACTGTTGGTGATTTTTCTCCAAAATCACCTGGTAAACTTCAGATTGGCTTGTTTGACTGCTCATCAATTTTATTTCAGCAATGGTATCTCCTCCTCTTATCATTTTGTTCCCTTTCCATCCAACTCTTTTAATCATTCCATAGACACAGATGCTGCTTTTGCAGTGAACACCAATTTGACTGCATGCTCCTTCAGTTGCACTTGCCACAAACATTTTGAATTCTCCTTGTTCTGAGTGAGCCTGTAGCTGTTCAGCTGTAGGTGACTGTTAAAAGCTGTGCAAATGGATGACTGTAGTTCAACATGGGTCTGGTTTTCAATAGGCATTTTCCTTCTAAGTACATTATGATTTAGTACATAGCATAGATGTTGTTTCATCAGCAGTATCTCCTTCATCTTTTGACAAACTGTAAATTCATGCTTTTAAAATCTCAGTTACCTGGATGCCAAGGTTTTATTTCAAGGTTTGACTTTCAGCTCAGTATAGATGCTCATTAAAGACAAGGGAAGGACTCCACTTACTCAGATGAGTTAAGAAACAGACCTTATACTTCTATTCAAGCTTAAGTAGCCCTGAACATAAATTTGCCATTTGGATCATATACAGTGCAGTCAATACAAGAGCGTCCATTTCTGCTGTCACATATGGTGATTCCAATTCCACAGTCTGTTCGGAGTCTTCACACAACTTTCCATACCTTTGTATGCAAGTGCCCAAAAATCCATCACAGACTTACCCTTTCAATTCCAAAAGTCAAGAAGTGCTTTTTTCTGCCTATCCAGATGGGTGATAGACTCTCTTTTAAAAAAAAAGTTGGGCAGCTACATAACTTTGATGACCTGTGCCAAAAGAACTTTGTGGTGTCCTAGTAGCTCTTGAGTTTTTCCTGGAAAAAGCATTTGAACCAGAGTTTCCTGGAGTGTGACTCTAACAAAGAGAAAGAAGGATAGAGCCGTAGCCCTGCTATGGATGCAAGGGCAGGTTGGCTCAGCAGTAAGGAGCTTGTGCCTGCCCAGGGACATTGACAGGAGACAAAGTGGGGAGAAAGGAAAGACAAAGTTCATAGTCCCTTAACAATTTTCTCCTCATTTTGCCACTCTAAAGTTGCCCTTACTGGGGTTAATTAACAACTATGAATGCCAGTGCTACAGGAACAAAGTAGATTGCAGTTTTACCCCTCTCCCAGATTTTCCATAGCTGTGGCTGGACCTCAGGATGTGACCTCTGTAAATGCTCTCTCATTACTTTCCTACTAATTAGTCTCATTTCATTTATGAGTTATATTAGCTGGGGATTTTATATGGTTTAACACATTAAAAAATAAAGCTTCTTGACATTTGAAAATACTCTCACTTTGGAGAAACTGTCAGTCCTCTTCACATCTGCACATAAGGGGATGGTTGAAAGAGTCATCTAGGGATAAAGAAGCGTTCTCCTCACAGCAATGGCTATGCTAAGTGTTAAGGAGGCCATGCCATGCTGGCTTAATGTGAGTACTTGTGTCTTATAGCTATATGCCACAAATGTTTAAAGCCTAGATTCAACTCCTATAACTATGGGCGTTAGACTGTTCAGAAAGATGAAAGAGGTGTCACCCTTTGCTTCTCAGACAAGAGGGGTGATTCATCCTGCCTAAGCCATGAACTAGTCTCTGGAGACGTGGCATTCTCTCTCCACTTATCGCAGCAGGGGCCTGGGGGGGGCATAGCTATGACTTCAGTGTCTGCTGCTTGGTAGGATGTGATTCAGCTTTAGAGTTTAGTATGATAAAAGAACTTACTAGAAGTTCTTGATTTCGGGGTCTTCTGTTTTTTTTCTACAGGTGCAACTGACTGCAGGTTTCAGCTTCAAACATGGCCGGTAACAGCTGGTTGTGCTCTACACCACTCTGTGTGCTTACGTGCATGTAAGCTGAAGGAAAATGTCACTGAAAATTCATCCTAGAGCAGCAGAAGCCAAATCAGCACATTTCCTCCCCTATGTTGGCTAAAGCACTTAAAAACCAGAGGCCATTCTGCAGAGCCAGGTACACTCACAGCTTGCTGGTATTCACCTTTAGCAGAATAAAAGCCTTCCATCTGTTCTGCACTCTCACCTCCTCAGAAATGTGGCTGGGATTAAGAAGGATTAAACTGCTGATAGTGCAATGCCAGAAGTCAAAAGAGAATCTTCTTTATCTCTGTTCACGAACCTCTTCTGAAGGGGCGTCTCCTCCAGACTTGCCTTCTTTACACATGCCTCCTTGTATGGAAAAATTGCTGAACAAAAGAAATTGAGTTAAGGTGAGCAACTTCAGTTGTATTACAAGTTTTAAGACATAAGGATGTGATCTATTCTGAAAGTCCCTGATGATTTATTTAGTGGGCATATTTTTACATTGTTTCCTTTAACATCAGAGAAAATGTGCCTTTGCAGAGGCACAGCTTTTATCTCATCCCTTTTAAAATCACACCACAGATCTCAAAAGAAAGGCTATGCCATGTCAGAATTTAAAACATTCACCTTATGGCTGTCACCCAAAGTAGATGAAATATATGCCATTGAGTTTTAAATGACTGCTTATGCTGTCAGTCACAGTCAGATCCTGAACTGAATGAGGTAAGTTCCCTCTGTTTCCCTGAAAGCAATGGAGCTGAATCTTTTTATACCAGTAAAGGATTTGGCCCTTAAGTTTCAGTGTCTTCCAAATTCAAAGTAATTTTAACCACTTGAATAATTTATCATCATAACCTATTTTTCATTAATTTGACTATGCTTTCGTTCCTCTTGGGGTTGGTACTTACAGCACAGCTCTACTGCGAAAAACAACGATGTGAAATTAGCACTTTCTTACTCAGCAGATCCCTTTCCTGTGAGAAGTCAGAAAGAGTGCTGCTTAACTTACCATGAAAAGTACTAAAACCTCTCTTTGCCCCTTCCCTGCTTTCCACCCAGCATAGCCAGCGGAGCTTGGTGGAAGCAAACAGGTCAGGATTTTTGGCTCTTGTATTTATGTGACAGTCAACCGAGCTCCAGGGCCACCTGGGCAGCCTGTGGGTCTCTGGGTTGTGACCAGCATGACCCTCGCGCTGCGAACAGTGAAGCTGTAGCTGCCAGCAGAGCTTGCAGAGCTGCTGCCACTGATGGCAAAGTGAAAATAACATGATTTCCCACTTCCAGCTGATGTGCTCAGCTCAACAGAGACATGCAATCATGTGTTTAAAATTAATCTTAGGCATAAGGATTGCAGGACAATGGCCACTAAAATTCTAGGGACTGGAGAACAGATGAAGCAGTTGGTTGATGTCCTGTAAAACATCTCAGGTGTGAATATTTGTGTGCTAGTCCTGAGCAATTTGTTTGGCTAAAATAGATTCTGGAATCAGACTGGGGGGCCCAAAACCAAGAAGATTTGGAGGTGATTTCTGAAGAAACTGATTGTTAATACAGAGACCGATAAATTAACATTGGCATAGGATCTCTCAAGGAAGACAATACACTTTGAGGCAATATTCCCCCAGTATATCAATTTTTTTTTTCTACTTTTCCAGATAAGTCCTTTCTAAAACTCACACTGCAAATTTAAGATTACTTTTCCCCAAGAAAGGCTATGCAATACATTGTAAAAATAGGAACTTTCAAAAGAACTTTGAATTTTTCTTTGCTGTTGGACATTGCTTATTACAAGGATGTTCTTCAAATTTAGACAGTCTCTAACATATGACTAAGTCTGAAGTCACTTTGTCTGTCAAAAGGTAAAGGGCAAATGAGTTATCAGGGCAGCTGGGTCATCAGAATTCATTCTCTTTGGACCTGATGTAGTATAAAATATTCTCTCTTCCAGACAACCAAAGTCCCAAAAGGCCACAAATCCTCGCTTTGCAACAGGCCAACTTATGCAACACAAAGGTCAGAATCATTAAACGGAGTAAACAAACCAGTCCTAGAGCCAGAAATGACAGATCTGCCTGGGAGGGGAAGGAGTCATGCAGCTGTCTCTCTGGCCTCCTTCACTTCCCCACTTGCACTGTCCCAAACTTCTTTGCACACACCCACACCCACACACTTGCTCTCCTGGGTTTCATTCCATACACACGTGCACACATATGCCTGTACAAAGGGTGCACTCATGGGACCAGGCAAAAATCCCCTCAAAACATGGGAATCCATGAGATAGGCCATTACCAAACAGCATGGAAGTGGTACTGTCCTCTTACTCCTCACTGCCTTGCAGGAAATAGTGTTTTGGTCAGGGGTTAACAACAGCTTTTAGAGTGGAGAACCTGTTTCTACTTCCAGCTCTCACTACCATCTCACCAGCTTCTGCCAGTCAAGGCTGGACTAAACCCCAGTCTCATTCCTCCTCTTGAAAAGGCACAGGATATGTTCCCACCAGCCCTGATACTGGCACACAACACTCCCAGCCCAGGATCATGCTCCAGTCCTCCACCTTCCATCACTGCCCAGCAGTCACCAATCCTCCTGCAGCAACCAGCACACACAGCAGCACAAGACTAAGAAGAGGGGATGCTTCTCTCTTTTTGTGATGTTTACCCACGGCCGCCTCAACCTATCTACAGCCCAAAAATCTCTCAAGCAATTAATGTTCAAGGAACCAAGGAAGTAACTTAGGCGCTTTGAAGCCAAGTACTTTTCACAGATGAGAGTACAGCTGTTTGCATGCTTATTTCCCTCTGTCACCACTCTGGAAATATATCCTGTGCTTAGAGTCATACTAACCTCTAATGGATTTGGTGAGGATACTGACTTTAAAAAACTACCGGCATTAACACCAGGCTGTGAATCCAGAAGGGAGACCTGCTTTCTCCTGCGTGTGTGTAATGGGGCCAAAGCTCAGCTCAAACACAATGTGACAGAGCTGCTTGTTCCCACCCGAGTGATGCCTGTCACACACTGTCCCCGGGTGCTGAGCAGTGGCCTTGAGCTATGAGCTCAAGCTGCCACAGCAGGAGCTCAGCAGGAAATGTGAACATGCTGGCTGTGGAGAGAAGCTCCCACCATGCAGGACCAGCCACTTGAGTTTTCTTTCACTTTTTACAATTACTTTTATAAGATTTCAGTATGAAAGAGATTAGGTAAAGCTCCATTCTAGCCGGCTGTGCATGAAATTTAAAATACCCACATTAATGCAGAAATAAACCAACTACAACATCTAAAGCCAAATGCTGTAAATAAGTAGCTATGCAGTATGAGGAGAGGACAAATCTCAGCTGAGACTTGACAGATTCAGGTTTTATTCTCATTTCTACCCTTGACCTGTTTGGTGACTTTGAGTAAGTCATTGCTTCCTTTCTATTTCTTTCTGGGTCAGGGACTGCCTGTCATTTTGTGCTCATAGCAGCTGGCATGAAAAGCCCCAGCAGTAGTGAAGATCTCTGGACACTACTTCAATGAAACCAATATCTAAATACCTGTTAAGAAAAGAACACAGAGAAGCCTTTTTCTTTCCTTGGTAAAAAGGTATCATGTTGCAGTGAGCAAAAACTTCAGATGTTTCATTAAATAAATAAATAACTACATAAATACCTGTGTTTACACTGAACACATATATTCAACTATGTTCCTAATTAAAATCTAGGAAATTATCACAACTTTACTAGATGACATCCCACCTGTGTATCTCTAAGATTCATCTCACTTCTAATAGATTTGCTGTATCTTACCAACAAGATTCTCTAGCTTTGCATAAAACGCAACTCTGAATGCATTTTTAAAAGCCATCATTATCACAAGCACATAGCACAGAATTGTATTTATGTTACAATTGTATTTTATGTTACAATGAAACCTGATATTTTTCAGTCTGTATTTGAAGTTAACATTTCTCTACTCATATCAATCTGCTTCTCAGCAGCCAGTGCTGAAATAAGTTTTTTTGCTTTTGTTTTAGGCATGTGCTCTGCCTTTTCTTACCTCTCTCTCCTCACTTACACGTATAAATGTCCATTTATAAGCTTCCAGTTGAAATAGATGCCAAATGTAATCCAATTGCATAAATTCACAACATAAGCTGCAAAAAGTACATCACTGCATGCCTCAAGAATTCACAGCCTCTCTTAAAATGTCTGACAAAACCCCTGAAATTGTGCTGGAAAGATTCAGTACTTTATTTCCATGGATGCGCAGCAAGGTTTTTGTTCTCGCTGTGGGCACTTGTTTTTTGATGTAAGTGTTGAGGTATGACTTGCAAGAGCGAAGAGTTCAAGATAATTTATTTTCAAGTCTCAGTGAGCAAGGAATTGATGTCCTATCTGCTAAGCAAGAGGTAAGGGTCAGGGAAATGCTACAGATCACATTAAGAACAAACAAACAATAAAAACATTGAAAAGTAATAATAATTAAAATATAAGCAATGGGAGCAAAGGGAATGGAAAGCCTTGAAAACCTGTTTTGGGCTAAAGCCATTGAGTTCTCTGAAAGTTTTGAGGTTTCATAAGGTTGGAAGTGTCACATTATTTTGGCTGTCTGGAACAAGTTCTGGTTCCAAAACCAGAAAGCAATAACGTATATATTGACTTTGATTGTAAATGTACAGACATCAACTGAGATGGGATATTGGTTTTAAAATCTGACACATTCTGACAGGTGGAACACACATTTAAAATGTTTGGCTTTTGGAAGAAGGAAGCAGATAGCAGCATTAAATGACAGAAATTTTAAATATTGAGGATAAGAAAAAAAAATATTTTTTTTTTCCTTCAGATGACATATTTTTTTTTTTTCTTAAGGATGAAGTTTAAAGACCCTTATGTATTTGACAATGCTTTTCATCACAAGAACAAAAGGCAAGAGCAGCAATTTTGGATGACTTATTCAATAAGATAATTTAAAATTCTTATCTTACAGAATTTAATATATTTTTAAATATAAATAAGAAATTTATAATTTGATACAGAATACTATTAGCATTTTCAAATGCTGCTGGATTGAGAAATGGCTGCTTTTTGTTTGTCAGTTCCAGTATCCCCCTGGAAACAACTGCAATATTTGAATTGTAATTCTAGTTGGCAGCAAAAACTGGTCACCATGTCAGAACTGTTCTGACAGACTAAATGACTGAAGGAGGAAACCTGCAGGGAAGTAACTTTATTTTTTTTCAGAAAGAAGTAACTTTATTTTTTTATAGAAATGTTGGCTGAGCTTGCATCAGTGGGGTCCCATGGGTTCTCCTGACCACCATCCCCATCTTTAAATAAGTAACAAGCTACCTCCAGCGACATCACTGCTCCATCACTTCTGGACCACTGATGTATGAGCTGCTTCTGCCACCACTGAAAGTTCACAATTTGTCAGGTCAAGAGCCTGTCCCTTGCTAATAGGTTACTTTTGAAATGTCTGCTCAAAGTGGAAGGCTTTATTTATTTATTTAAAGAGATGTACAAGCAACACATTGTTTGGACTTTGGTTTCTTATAGTAGAGTTCCCAGTCTTCTTGATCACTGTTTTCCAATGTCTCCACAGGAAAAGGTGATGAGGGTGTCAGTGCCCATCCTGCACAGCCAAGTTATTTTTTCTCCCTTGAAGACCCTCTCAGGCATAGCAAGAGACCAGTAGCAGGTTTGCAAGGACGATTCGAAAGCCACAGACTAAGGCATCCACTGGAGGAGGCATCATTGCCCTCCCACAGACATCCTGAGCCCTGGCCCCCAGTGACAATTTCATCCTTTTTATCTCTCAGTAACAGAATAAATAGTGCCTCCCCAAAGGTGCTGTGAAGAGCAACAAAATGACACGACTGACATATTCAAGTACAATTGTATTGTAAGGCACAGGAAAATCACTTATGCCCTTATTCAGGAAAGGCTCTGAAATCCTTTTGAGGAATGCAGTGATGATTGAGGCAAAGGAAAATACACTTAGCAAGACTCTGGGTGCAAGTTGGTGCTCCCTTTGCCACCTGTAGTAGGCAGGTGAAGAAAAGGGCCTCTAAGGTGAACCTACTTCCTGATGGATAGAGGAATATGCAGAACTGGAGCATGCAGCCAAATTAATCTTAGCACCCAGAAAGAATGTGAATCTCTGCCATGGGGAGTAGGCAGGAAGGGGGAGAAGCAGGGTGGATGTACAGGTCACAGAAATTTCTGGTGCAATACCATCCTCATCAAAGACAATGCACAGTAGTAAATGATGCAGATGAACTCCCTGAGCTCTCACAGGGCTTTACAAACTCCACCAAAAAGAAACTTTTTACAAGTGAACCACTTATTTCATTTAAATATGTAGCCTGTATAATCAGAGTCTTTGAAGTAGGGATGAGACAGATGATCAGGATTTGCCTTTTGATCTTTCCAAATTGTTTTAGCAAGTAACAACTATGCCTGAAGTCTTTTCTGGGAAACTTTATTAGCAACGATGTTTACAACAATCTTAGAGACCAAGGTTCTCTTAGTACTGCTGTTAAATAATCTTCCAGAAACTAAAATCTTACAAAGCAAACAGGATCTACAAATAACACCAAGGATTTTATGTAAATTTAGTTAAAATCCTTTATCAAATCAGCTACAATTCTATTCAATGCTCTGTACATACTCATATTAAAAATATTCACAGAATCTGTTGGATTCACACAGATCTCAGTCTTGTTCTCTATTCATCTATTGTACCCAACTCAAGTCAATGATATTGCAAGATAACCTCTAGCTCAGAGAACAGATCAGGCTCTGAAGCAGAAAAGGACTGACTTTATTAGTAAAACAGAGACCCCCACACACTTACAGAAGAGCAGCACAAACTGCCTAGTTATAAGCTACAGCTGTTCCACTGATTAGCACAAGTGCAACGATAATTTTTACCAAGGCAAATTGAAGAGGCTTCCCCTCCTTGGTGTCTGTTGTAAAGGACTGCTCACATTTCACATTCTACACAACTCCTGAAATTAACAGGAACATTCACAGCAACTACTTTTAGACAGCCCATATACAGAAAGACACTGCGGTTTGAATAAAAGAAACAGGATTTTTAAATCTTTTTTTTTGTTCTGAAGACAAGGAAAATAAAATTGCTTCAGGCAGTCTTCCTAGCCCACATTTATGCACCAAAAGAAAAGCTGGAAAAGGGAAAATAGCCCACTTGTAAAACACAGTTATCATCAACATTTTATTGAGGAAAGCCTAAAATTCATTAACTGCAGTAGCTGGAATGTAGGAATTATTTTAAAAGTTTGTTTTTTCCAAGTAATTTATGGGTCAAAGAAGAAAAAAAGAACAGTCGTGGGTTCCTCCCCCAAAACAGCCTGACAAATTCAATTGATTTTAACGAAAATATTTATGAATAAGACTGAAACTGAAAAGTGAAATTATATATAGGAATAATGAAAGTAATGTTAAACTATGAGCTAAGAATTCCACTGGGGTGCTTTGGTGGTGTCAAATACGCTGAAATTTGCTAAGCAATCATACACCTGAAAATGAAGTAATTTTCTATTTGTTAAACATGAAACTGGTTATAGTTAAGAGGGAAAGATAAAATAATGGTTTACAGTTACACTTGGCCCTCTAGCACTGCACCATTTCATCTTACTGCTAGAAGCAGATGGGCAACTAATACAAAAGAATTTGAAATACAAAATCTTGTGGACAGGGGACTTGCTGGTGCTTTTCAAGCTTCCTACACTTGAGAAACATTTCAGCTTTTTATTTAACGACTGAAACTATAAGAAGCCACAACTTCTCAAAAGTCAAATGGCAGCAACATTCAACAGAGCAGTTCCCTGCCTTTACCTTGTTTTTATTCCCTCCATTATGTTTTAATGGTTTATTATCACTCTCTAAATCACAGAATGTGTTTGGTTTTTTTCTTTTCTCTCATCCTCTGAAATGGATTTTAAGCATCAATCCAATAGGTAAAGGCAAATCATAGAGGCTGGAAGAAGTGAGGTAGTGTTGTGGGCTCAAGTGTAAAAAAACACCTCTTATTCAAGTGCATCTCACATTGCAAGTGTAGAAAAGTATGCTTCTGAAAATACACATATTGATTAGCTCAGAAGTGAAATTTGGGAAGACATTTGTGTAGTCTGAATTTTTCAGCTTCATTTGGTGTCTACTTTGGCACATGCAATTAAGTGCTTTTCCTGATATCCATCCCACAGCTACAGAGAGGTGCTTCAGACAATCACTGAAGAAGCTGCTCAGTGCAGTGCGGCCGTCAGGCAAAAGTTTTCTTCCATGAGTCTGCATGAATTCCTTGGGCCAGACTTGTGCATCCATGCTGCCCCATACTTTAACACATACAACTGTGGCATATCAGAAAATGCATCTATGACTGGCCAAAAAGCATCTTTTCTGGGAAAAAAATGTGCAGCTAAGGAAAATAAGGGTTCAATCTGTTCCGCTTATCAGAAAAGAAAGATCAAAAATGACTACAGAATACCTACCAAGGGACTGTATGAACCAAGAACCAGCCTAATGGAAAAGAATGGCTTGAAGCAGCAAAATTAAAAGAATGCTAGTAACCAGCGGGAAAAAAATACCAACAGGCACAGTGGATTTTTCATTCCTGGTGCTGTTCAGAGCTTTTAAAGAAGAAATATCTGTCTGTCTAATACAAGCTACAGACATCAAAAAATCACGGAAACTGGGTGACTTAAAACGCACACAACATTTGAACTACGTTTTGAGGACAAATTCTGCCCTTCTTTTGAGAAAAAGTGTTTTCAATGAACCCCTCAGGAACAGCACCCATGTAGATAAAGTTTCTAGTACACTATTTCACAGTAATGGCCACACTGGTATCTTATTGTCAAAGAAATCCATTAAAGCAGACACCAGCCTGATAGAACAAGAAACTGAGAAAGAAACTAAACTTATTAATGTAAACTACATGTACATTCCTACAAAAACTGCCATTCTCTTGCTTCATAATTATCTTCTTCAAGTCTTGCAACAATGATTAATAGCATAACACCTCAATCTTCCATACACATCTGTGTCACATTTCAGATGTCAGCCACTTTTCAAAGCAAAACTGAGTATCTCCTTTTAATTACTGTACCATTTTCTGTAAAAAGGGCCTGAACTTCAAAGCTCTGATTTAGCAGACTCAAGGAGTAAATTTAGCTGCAAAACTTAAATTAGGTACATGCTTAAGTGCTCAGCTGAATCAGTTTCTCATAATACTTTCCTCCTCCATAGCAGAGTTCATGCAATAACTTTGCTGGTCAGTGACAACACAGCACTTAGACGTAGGAGACAATTGTGAAAGAGCTTTCCCTCCTATTAGCTTTTGAAATTAATACTTTATTACTTCATACAAGACAGTAAAAATAATAAAAATAATCAACACCTTTTCATAAAAATTAAAAGGGTTTAAACCCAAATCTTATTAAAAAGCCGAACTTAAAACCAAACTCAAGAAATACTATATTTGCACACACTTTTAAAGGAAGAGATTACAATTTTCTTTTTGATATCAACAGGCACTCTTCATTCATCATCTGCAAGAAACTAGGTTAGGTCTCCATAGGCCACAGTCAGAGTTATTAAGTAAGTAAATATGCCACTGCTTCTGTGCCGTCCTTTTATTTCCTTGCTTCTTCAGTCTCCTCTGACTCTCTCTCTTGATGTTCTCTTTCCCACCTCAATTCTTTCAACTCTTGTCTGTACTTCCGCTCAATGAACCGTTTCTGATGGGCCATCTGGGGAAAGTTATCTGACACAAGGAGAAATATTTTACATTAATAAACAAACTGGTAACAGAGAAGGCCTCAGCTCATTTTGTTTCAAACTTTGATGTCATTAGAGGTAGGGGGGGAACAATGTTGTTCTTATTTTAACTCATTTATTTCTTGCAATACCTAGTAAACCAGGACTGTGTTATAAGACTTTGGTTTCTTTATGATTTCTTTACATCTGTTTCTCCTGCTACAAAGCACTGCCAAATCTAATACACTCACAAAAATAAAATATAAAATCCTGGTAAAGCACTATGGCCAGGTATTACCTGGATTTTACATTCTGTTCCCTTAGCAACAGGTGGTCGATACTGAAAAATGAATGTGGAACTACTGTCAATGCTGTCAGGGTTTTTTGTCTTGTTCTCACTCCAAAAAGTATGAGCCACTGGTTTCAAGCATTGTACAGATGTTTCCATTATCTTTATTATTATTTTAGACCATGCAGAATCAACTATATGCCCCATATTATGGCGGGGATCCTAATGGGAAAGTAATAGTGTAGCAAGAAGGAATGCAATTAAATCTGTTCCTGAAAAAGCTAATGCTTGGCTATGCACCAGAAGGCAGCCTTAGTGTAGTCTAAGAGCATGGATGAGTGAAGACTGCCTAAAACAGACTGGACAAGGCTGAGGTGATGTAGAAATAGCTGGGGAGATGGATGCTTCTGCTTTCAGGCATTGGCTGATGTGTAGTACACATTAGAACTGAGGCTGTAAAAGCAGCTTATATAATTGAAGAGAATTGCTCTCACTTTAGTGCACTGCTCACAGAATGTGATGTTTTCTGCATGACCAGGGTGCTGACATTCACATGTGTCTGTGCTGTGGAGACCTGCACCCTCCAGGCAGTCAGAAAGCAAAGGACTGGTAGAGTATGTGACAGGCTGCAGTTGGTGGGAAATCCGGCTGGGATCACACAGAGCTCTGGGATCAGCACTGGCTACCTACCCAGTCTGAGATGAATGTAAAAGGTTATTACACTGACCTTTAAAGTCATAAACAAATTTGGTAGATGTCTCAACAAAGGACTGCTCTCTCTCTGGCTATTTAGAAAGAATTCAGCTGAGGCTTCTCTGGGAGGAGTACCTTGGCACCAAGCTTTTTCCTCCTTTTTCTGAGTCCCAGGCAGCACGGATTCTCAGCTAGAGGTTATGGTGCAGAAGCCACATAAATTGCAGGAGTTTGTGGTAGAACAAAATGACTTTCTACTGCCTTGTTTTATTGGCCAGTGAAATTTGTGTCCTTTATTATATATACCACAGGAATAAAAGGTTTATTCATCAGTTATTTACAACTTGGGCATAGGAGAGTATATTTATTTAAACCAGAAAGCAATCTAAACAAAATTGGTTTTAAATTGCTGTTGTTTTTAAAAACACTAGTGCTTTGTTTAATGGAGTTTTGGGATATTTTGTTGCTCATGTGCCCCATAAAATGAAAATCAGATTTTCAGCACTGTGACTATAACGTGATTCTTTAAGAACTCAGCTTGGTAGCAACCTGTTCTAATATGTTTAGGATGGTAAGAAGGAAACTCATGTAATAAATTCATCATGGCTATAATATAAATAGGTATATGAAAACTACTGACTTCAGGTTAACTAGTTATGCATTAAAAAAAACAACAAATAAACAAAACCAAACAACTCCACTGTACAACCATATACATAACAGAACAGGGCCTGTTGAAGGTTGTTTAACCTCCATCCCAAAAGACAAAACTTGACTGGCAAGGCACAGAGAAACTAACTTGAAAGTGGCTCTGTTTTGAATTGAAGGGCAGCAGCAGGAGCACAGACCTCTAGAGTTCTATGGTATTTAAACAAATATATATGTCAGAAGAGAGCTGTGAAGTCCTTAGATTGATAGGCCATGAAACTCACAGTTCTCTTGAGTGGTGATACTGTCATAAGAAAACTCACTCTAAGAAAATTTCAGTAACATCTTGCAGATACTCAGCAAAGAAGGGAAGTTACATTTTTTTACTTGTCAAATTTACTGGTGGTGAGAAGTATATGCTTAGCAGATGGATATAAAAGCATATCTGAACTATACAGATTCATTGGCTTCTGAACTTTTTAAGCTCTTGAATTTCCAGGTGCAGAGATAACAGATTAAAAACCTTTGATATCTGAAGAACTGCATGTATTTCCTTTGAATGAAATGCCAAAAATACACTTCCCATGTTCTTCTATATGGAGAATTTCTGCTGCACATCTATTTGCTTACAGGTCACCCACACCTGACACTTTAACCCAACTGACTGAAGTTATTTCATAAAAGAAGCTTGCCCACACTCATTCATCTGAGACTACATTTCAATGAAGGACTACTCCCATGCTGGCTACGCAGCACATAATTCAGAGAGATGTATACACAGATCCCTGAATCCGTAGCTGATATTAGCCGTTCCTGACAGATAAATATCAATTTAAATAGTTCGGGATCTGCCTCTTAGATTTTAACCTAGTCAACTGATTATCTGAGCTAAAATTTTATTTTCTAAGGTCACACTTTCCTCCTCTCCTGAATTATAGGGTAAGACAACCTGAGCATTGGAGACTATGTAGTCATATCCCACTACACACATAAGCATGAAAAACCTCAATGAAACTTCACTGCACAGGGTTCCCTTGAAGTTGCATCCTCTGTAGCTGATCAGCTCCCATTAACAAATACCTGTTGGGATCATATTAACTTCAACTGCTACAAAACTGTCTTGAAAGTACTAAGAGGAAAACCTGCTGCTTAGAAACTGACAGCACTTAGCATGTGTTCTGTTTAAAACTTATCCCTCACAAAATCTGCACCTTGTCTCACTAAAGAACAAGGAAATAAACTATGAATTCTCTGTTGCCCAAATAACTTACATTTTTCAAGTGCGTCCATTGCAGCTCCCATTTCTGCTTGCTGAATACTGTGAAAGACAAAAACATGTTACATGAGATCTAAGCTGTACAGAAAAAACTAAAGTTTCTGACAAAGTGGAGCACTAGTTACCCTTTTGTAATGAATTTTTTTTTTAATAACCCACAGCTAGTAATTCCCAGAGAGTATATCAGCCTTTCCATAAATATGTGAGCAACAGCACTACAGCTCTCGTAGAATGTTTCTTAACTTAGATCAATAACAAAAACAAAATATTGCAGTCCATTCTTCACTAAAGTGTTTACTTTTACTTGAGAGAAAAAAGGAACAAAATCACAGATGCATGCATGTTAAAATACATCAGTGATATTTTTATAACCACCACTAGATTTGGTAACATAAAATGAGGGCTTTGGGCTTCATGGTTGAAGTCTTTGAACCCTTAGAACCATTCCAAAATGCCTAGAAGTAGTAAGCTCAGGGGAAAAAAAAAAAAAAGAAAAAAGAAAAAAAGAAAAAAAAAGGCATAACAGTGTGACACTCTTGGCAGTGCATAGTTGCATATGCACTGTTATATGTTGCATAGTAACCCAGCAGTAAATACCAAGACAATACACCACACTCAAACACCACGGGATTAATTTTTTACTATACCTTGGACCTTTACCACATCCTATTCTTTCCCCTTTGAAGTAAACAGCAACTGTGTATGTCCTGGCATGAGAAGGTCCCACTGTCTGCAAGGTCCTGAAAGAAAAGATACTTTATTCAAACAGGGAGTATTAAAACACAGAATTTGTTTGTGGCACATAGCTCACCAAGCTTTCAGTCTGGTCAATACATATAGTGCAAGTAATGCAAAATGTAGAGCAAGGGTTGAAGGATGTCTGTATGGATCACATTAACCCAGAGATTACTGGAACAGTATTTATATTGATCACATTTATGACTTCAGGCTCACTCAGGAGCACCACATGAAAATTAAAACTTTATTTAACCTATAAGCAAAAATGCAAACTGTAAAATGAAGCATTCAAACACTATGAAAACACTTTTAATAAAGTAATAAATTATGTATAGCTGTGCATTTGCAAATAAACACACCCATACAATTATGTGTGCACTACAAGTTTAGTCCCTGAGAGTTTTGCAAGTAGCAAGGTTTTATGAGGACTTTGTATTAGATATGGTAGCTCTCTACACTGAATTATCACAGTACAAAGAAATTTTCCATCAGCTTTGAAAACAAAACAAAACAAACTTTCCATTTGACCTAAACTCAGGACATACCTCAACAACCATCTAAAAGGAAAAAGGTAATTCCCTAGATGTGCAATGAATTGCTTCTTTGGCAGTTTCTTACTGCTGTCCCAAATCTCTCTACACTTTCAGATCAAGTTCTGTCCACTATCTTGTTTCTTTTTAGAAGGAGCACGAATTTCACATCAGTTTTTAAATTATCTAACTAAAGTACTCTATCTCTCTGTGCATTGTGACAGGAGCAAATAAAACCTATCCTAAATTTAAAAGCAATAGTACTGACTGCAGTGAAACAGATAACCCCAAGAAAAGGAATTTAACAAGATAATAGGAAGATAACAGTGTATTACTAGGTCTGAGCTGTACTATAAAAATCAATTTATCATCACAGCAAAACAAAACAAACATTTGGTACTTGATATTAAGTGTTTTTTTAAAAAATGGGGAATTGTTTTCTATTGAATTAATCCCCCTCACCTAAGACAAAGCCCTGAACCCTCACACGGAGGAGTCAGAGCTGCAGAGCACTGACTGCAGTGTTAAGGAGATGGCACTTCTGAAGTGCAGTGTCTGTCACTGTCACTGAATTGCTGCATTGCACTGGAAACCTTACTTCAGTACCTGTGACAAATGAACTTACACTTTCATTCTTCATATCTTTTTTATATAATAATCCCAACAACACAAGCCTTGAATTTTCACAGCCTTTATCTCTTCTTTTGGGGCTAACATTGCACCCTTTCCTACATTAATTGAATGGATACAGATGCAATATACAGCCTAAGGTTTATTATTTATTATCTTTTTGAAGCAGCTATTATACTATTTAGAATCTGGAAGTGAAAAGGGAGATCTATCCCATCCAGCTTCAGATATCTAACCGAGGTGTACAAGTACTGCCCTGAGCTCTTTGTCATTGGACACAGGAACATTTGTGAGCTGAACTGCACACCAAAAATGTCCAAAACTTGTGCTGCCCTTCAGTGTCTGCCTGTGGATGAGAAACAGTGTCTATAATTAGGAGGAATAACATAAGGCATTATTATGTTTGCATAATAATATCAAGAAACTTAATCTGCTACTGAGAATAGAATGGAGATATCTTGACCTCATAACTAAACAGCCATTTGTTTAACTCTTTTTTTTTAACAATTTAATACTGCCATTCCTTACACTAAAAGAAAAACAAATATAGAATTATGCCAATTAAATACTCCAAAATAAAAACTATGTTTTTCCCTTACAACTGTAAAGGTAAAATGCTCAATAACTCTTCCAGGTAATGGCTTAAAACACCTAAACCTCAGAAAACATTATTTTCCATTTTCAAGCAAAAAGAGACTAGAGGGCATGGATAATGACAATAAAAACGAACTATAGGAAAAATGTAGGGTGACTAATCACATCTTGCTCCATATACAAGGAAGATTTATAATTAGCTGGTATCCATAAGATGCCTGTTCTTACTTGTAAAGAGGAATGTCCGGCTCTTTTCCTTCTGTTCTAAGAGTCAAGCAGCACTGCTGAAGCTGAGATTTAGGATCATTCCAATCTTGATTTAAAATAAATTCCTGTAGGAAGTCCACAAAGATGCTTTTATGATTGAGAGATTGTAGTAAGAATTCAAATGCCACAATGTGTTAAAACACAGTGTCAGGAAAGTAGGAAACTGACTGATCTTACCTTTAGCCGTGGAAAAAAACAAACATTCATGAAAGTGTGAACGTATTCCAAATCTTTATCAATGTACAGGGCAGCAATAAAGGCTGAGGGGGGAAAAAAGGAACTGTCACTCATCCGAGGGAAGCATTATTGGCTTGCACTTTTACAAACAAGTATCTCTGAGTACTTTAAAGCCATATTCAATTATGTTTCAGAGCAGTGATCTGATGAGGGTATTATCCTGCATACTTGGGGAAAAAAAACAATCAAGTTGACCAAGAGATTAAGTGATTTACCCAAATCCACCCAGTCATTTAAAGTGCTAGAAACAACACTCTGCTCCTAATCTCACATTTTAACCAGGAGACCATGAATACTTACAAATAAATCACTACTGGGTACTATAAAATAATTTAGATATAAATCACTCCAGTTTGTGTGCTATTTCCATTTGTTTACAGGATTTTGCAAAAGCCAAGTGGTCTGAATGGCTTGCAAAATACATCAAAATGTACAAGATAGGGATTAACCTTCTTTGCAGAATATTTATCACTGTTTCCATTTCATGGGAAAGAAGGTAGCACAAACTTTCAAAAATCAACTAGAAGTAAGTTTCATTTCCCTGTAGCCTTCCCTCTTATGAGGTGACCATTTAAAAACCTCCTCAAATGCAGACAAATGAACTACAGAAACATTCACCTGCTGAAGGAACTATTCTGTCTTCCAACAGTGTCAAGAACATACTAATTAAACACTGAAACTGCTGTTAAATAGCTCAACTCAGAGTATAAGCTTTAACTTTGAAGAAATGCTTTTGCCCTGGTCATCTTGACCCCATGATTTCTAAGCCTTCAACTTTGTATTTGCAATTATGCCTCCTTCAAGCTTTTATACAGACTTCAAAAATCTAGGCTAGTCTTCAAAAATCTGGCTTTCAGAGGTATAGGCATAATTCATTTGGAAACCTGAACATACATTTTTAATAGCGATTTAGGGGATTTCTAATGGCTTTCTTAAACAAGCCCCAAGGAAAAGGAAGTTGTTAAGTACTAAATTATTATAACCAAATTAACTCACATTCCAAGAGATCAGCCAAAGTCTTAGTTCGAAGAGTTACAGGTCTTTTTGTCTTGTCATTAGTGATGGCAAACTCTTGCATGCCCAGCTCTTCTGCCACCTTGGCCTGTGTCCTGTTGTTCACCAAAGAACTTCTCAACAGCTGCAAAAGAAAAAAGTTCCATTCCATTCCATAGTAACAATTGCCAATGGCGAACTACAAAACCTAGGAAAGCTGGGGAGAAAAAGTTACTTTTATCCTTGAGGTTTCTCACTTCTCTCAGCTTACTGACATTTTGATTCAGGATGCCTCAAGTGATTTACATAGAGACACACTGTCACTCTTTCTACTGGTGATTTTTCTTTCTGTTTCAATTCTTCTCACTAATCTTTACTTATTCTGTGGACACATTACTTCTGTATATATGTCATGCATTTAAAATGCTTGTTTGTGTTGCTTCCTTGCAATTATGCTCCATCTCTTCATGAGTCCTGTACTTTCTCAGCTAATCTGCAGTTTTCTAGTTTAAGTAATACACAGTTGTATACATTTTCCCACATGAAGTGTAAGTAAACAATATTCTGGAGGCCATGGAACAGTCCCCAGTGTCCACCACATAATAAATAAATAGGTGGTGACTGAAACAAATACACAATAAAGCAAGATAGTTCAGTGTTTCTGAATGAACAGATGAGGAAGCTGCTCGGTTCCTTTGACCACAGATGGACAGCCTGGATGTACAATCTGCTCTGCTAGAAGCTCTGCACAGTTGAGCCAATGCATCCCAGACACAGATCTGCCCTAACATGTTACATATATGCCAACATCAAGGATTGTCATGAAAATACTTAACCTTGGCTGCAGACAGACTACTTAACCATAGAGCTCTAACAAAGACATAGAGGTCCCACACAGCTTAAAGGAGTATTTTAGGGAGAATTTCTGAACGTTTGGCAAGGTCAGCGCTTTTCCTGATTGTTTGCTTTTTTGCTTTAAATGGAACAGCATTAAATAAATTAGATCATCTACAGGAGGTAGGGGTGAGAAGTAAAGAATGTCTCTCTTTTTCACACTTTATGTGCAATCTAGAGTTGAGACACTACACACACATTTTTTCCTTTCTTTGTCTTCCATATCACATTTGCTCAGCATATTAGATACAAGTTATATGCTACCTGGCTCCAGCACGTCAACTGAGTTTATGAAAAATCAAGATTTATTTGCTGCACTTGATACTTCATCTCTCACAATAGATAAATAAAGAACAGCATGTTCCTAATTTGTTTGTCAATGATGTATGAAGCAGACACTCACAACCTGATCTTTGTAAACTAGGCAAACTGCAGATAGCATTATTACCTGCCTCCCTAACCTTTATTTAAAATCATTTACTGTTATTACTACTATATATTACTCCTTTTCAAAATTTGTTCCTTTCACATCCTTAAGATAAATAAACTATACTTTCCCCACAATATCCTAAGTACCCTATGTACAATATTCTAATACGTAACCTATGAGACAGAAGCGCAGTGTCCCGTGACAAAAATCTGTTTCTTGTAATGGGAGAAGAAGGATTTCTTTTGTTGTGTTTGCAGACTATTTTGATGGGATCTGTAATCATGATTAGTAGTATCATAAAACAAAGAGCAACATATACACCACCCAGTGAACTAGACAGAGCAAAAAAAAAACCCAGTTATCCTCTTAGCACTGTGGTTATCAAGCTCCTCTGTATTAGAATTTGTCTCCTCTACAAGTGTGATCAGGCAAGAAATTCAATTCCTCTTAATGATACAGAGAAGACACAGTCCCTGTGCCTTGCCAGCAGCTTTTTTAGACTTAGTCTCTACACTGGTAACACACAGCCTGCGTCACTGCAGATGCTGGGACATAGTGATACGCTCAACTGGAGCTTGACTCTAATTACAAAGATTTTTTCTTAATTCTTCCATCTTCACCCAGCATACCACCACTCATGACTGTACCAGAAGAATGTATCCAAAACCCGGTATTGGAGAAGCTGTATCTTCCAACATCCAACAAAATGTCAGTTTATTTTCTGGTACATTATTTGGCTACCTCCAAGTATGTAGATGAGACTATGTTCTCCTTTTTTTTTCTAACTGTAGTTAATTTACAGACATCTCTCCACAAGTAATCACTCCACCCTGGCAAGCCACTGCATTGCCATTCAAGTGGAATCTTTGACCAAAACTGCCCTCAATACAACAGACACCATTTAGCTGATGTTCTACTATTACTTCAAATTTAAGTACATTCACAGATGACAGGATAAAGAGCTTAGTGTTTGCTGTTTCTCTTCAGATTCCACTTTATCAGTCTCCTTTCTAATGTCTCATTTCATTTGTCATCAAATTTAAAAATATTTCATTATAATTTTCTTTTTCTCTACATGCACACCTTCACAGTTCAAATTTTATCTTAGACCATTGCATGCGTCTTCATATCTTTATGTGTTTTCAGCATCCACTCCACTCTAACTTTGCAGTTTTGCCTGAAAACTGAAGTGTGCCTGTACTTGCACTTTCCAACTCACTAATCATTACGTTAAGTGACAAAAAGACATTGTTCCGAGCATTTTCACCCATTAACAGCAACATTTCATATACTCCTGGCCAAATAGTTCTTGCAAGAGTTATGAAACTATGGATGCCTACACTCTTAAAAGTCATGCGGAAAGCAAAAAACTCCACCAGGCTTTATATCCTGTTTCCTGAATGGTGCAGAAGAATCCATACAAATGTAACTGAAACTTATTAAATGGTGAAGAAAAACTCCAGTTACTTTTAGCCACAGCATATAATTTTTTTTCTCTTGTAAACAGGTTTATCCCAAAAGATTCAAGAATCATACTCTTGATAACACATTGCCTGCTAGAGACTTAGCATTGTCATCCCTTTACTGATCTGAGGAAAGCACTCTAGAATTAGGCTACTTCCTAACTTTAGTTAGGATACATGTATTGCTTTGCTGTTCAATTAAACAAAAAAAATTTAGTAAGCCCAAGAAAATTTGTTATTTGTAAACAAAGCCACAACTCTCCAGCTGCAGGGCTAAATGAATCAATCAGGAAAAAACTGCTTATACTATCATGCTGTGTTTAAAGTACAGTAAATCGTTGAAAGATCCCCAAACATACTTGTTCAAAACCCAGATAAGAGAGGCTAAAAGGCTATAGCAATCAACAGATGACTGTAACTATAGTACAATTTAATTCAAAAGCTACCCCGGGAACTCCAAATTGAAGACAAGAGGAAAACCAGATTAGAAGTCAGGACTAAAAAAAGACACTTGATGCATCTATTTAAATAAATGGTTTAAGATGCCCATCTTTAGAGAACTAGTCTTAGTCCTCAATTTCATTGCCTGACATCTTTAAAATTTTTGATCCATTTTACAGACTGAAGAGAAATTAGTGCAGTGGGCTCATAAATCACCATTTTCTATTCATTGCAGTGCTCATGACTTAAAATTAACAAAGCTTTATTAAGAGCAGTGGTTGCTGAGGCTTCTTTTATTAATCAAACTCAGAACAATTCACTAGCTGTTCTGATCATTTCAGTCTCCATCCCACTCTTGCTCTTATGGAGAATATGATTGATGGCAGTCTCACCGTTAAGTGCCCTTCATGATGATCAGGGAAATGTATGAATAAATACTCTGTGGCTACCAACTGCATTATAGAGTCACCCAGGAATTCCATCCTCTGGTTGTGGCCTCTGAAAAATGAGACATCAATGCAGCAAAATCAATAAGCACTCATGAGGAAAAAACCAAAACCAGCATGCACACACAAATTAAAATGAAGAGTGATCTGAAAGTGAGCCTTGCTCATTTCCAAACACATTTAAGACAATTTTTCAGTCTTAATCAGGTGAGATGAAAACACAGCTCATTACTGTAGTAACACCAACTTACAGGCAAAAAGCAAATCGGGATAGCTACAAATAAACACAATCATTAGATTACAGATCACAGACTAAATGAAGGAGAAGAGCAGTTGACATCAAATCTGTAATGGGATAAGATCTCTATCTCAAACTTGTTTTAAGAAAATAAACTAATGAATGCAATGACTTCAACAGAAAAAAACGTCCATTCGCTTGAAAGAAAAGAATCAGGGTTTAAATTCCTACAAGATCCTGGAAAGGGTAACCACTGATAAGAAGTTTAACAAGGGCAAGTGCCAGATTATCTACCTGGGACAACCTCAGTTATGTGTACAGAGTGGGGAATGAGAGGGTGAAGAGCAGCCTCACAGAAAGGCACCTGGGGGTCCTGGTTGATGTCAAGTTGAACACGAGTCAGTGATGCCCTGATAGCCAGGCGGTCCAACCCTGTCCTGGGGCATCAGGCACAGCATCACAGCTGGGCAAGGGAGGGGATTGTCCTGCTCTGCTCTGAGCTGGGGCAGCCTCACCTTTAGTGCTGGGGGGTAGTTTTGGGCTCCACAACATAAAGACAACATTAAGCTGTTAGAGAGTGTCCAAATGTGAGCAACTGTGATGGGGAAGGGTCTTGAGGGGAAGCCCTGAGGAGCAGCTGAGGTCACTTTGTCTGTTCAGCTGGAGGGGACTGAAGGGAGACCTCATTGCAGAGGGGAATGGATTGGCAGGTACTGATCTTTTCACTTTCATGACCAGAGACAGGGCCCAAGGAAACAGCATGAACCTGAGTCAGGAGAGATTTTTTACCTAGAGGAAGGTTTGACACTCAAAAGGCTCCCCAGGGAAGTGGTCACAGCACTGAGTGGTCACACCAAGCCTGCCTGAGTTCAGGATGTGTGTGGACAACACTCTTAGGCACACAGTGTGATTCCTGGGGTGTCCTATGCAGGGCCAGGAGTTGGACTTTATGATCCTGATGGGTGCCTTCCAACTCTGCATATTTGACAGTACTGTTTTCTTGAAAACAGGGCCTGGCAGCTTTGCAAGCAACAGAACACAAGGGCTGTGCTCGGACCAAAGAGTTCAATTTTACTTCTTTTCTCTGACCAAATGTACCTCCAGGTATGTTTTGCTACCATCTCAGGAGTGATGTACAAATACCAGTCACGCAGAAAGCTGAAAATAAACACCAGGATAGGTCTCTAACACCTTCTACAGTCTTTCCCAAGGTATTTGCTACTGGCTACTGTCAGAGGTGGCATACTGAGCCAGGCGGGCTTGTGAGCATAGCTGCTCTATTCCAGGAAATAAATGTAACATTGTTTGTTTACAAACCAGGCAATCTGGAATACTCATTAGGGCCAAGAGAGCTGCATGAGGACTCTTGCTATATACTCACAGAGTCAGATGGTTAAAGCCTACTGTCCTCAGAGTGAATGCACGTGCTAGAAGCCGAACATGAGTAAAGATGACTCCAATTGCCTCCTCAAATTCTGTAAGCTTTTGAAGAACTGGAGAGGTCTCAATGAGTTGCCTGTCAGTATTGGACTCCTGCAGCTGCAAGAAAAATGAAGTGTAGGTAATGATGAACTCATACTGGTGCAGAAATTTTCAGAGAAAAGCAGGCCTTCTCTAAATCAAGGGCAAAGAATACAATGAACAAGTTCCATGGACAACTGAACTGAGAAAACCAAGTTTCCTCTGCCTTTTGGTCTTTGATAATTACCACTCAAAGAAGAGATAAGCTCTGATGTATGCTTTTTTAACAGCTGAGGCATTTAAACACATCACCTGCATGTCTCTACATGTGGAGGAATTGTAGCATAATACAAACTTTCACAAAACATGTACAATTGTACATTTCTGCGTTTTCTAACATTATCACATAGTTTGCAACTGAGCAACAGATTCAAAAATTATTAGAATAGGACTGGCAGACTGACAGCATGTCAAGCCGAGACACAACCCAAATAATTTTCTCCCAATTTCCTTAAGTATCAAAAATCAAAAATAAATACTTCGAATATGAAATTCAAAAGGGCACACTAACACAAGAAAATTAAAATTATTGCTTTGGGTCAATATCTTTTCTTATCAGTTTCTTGTCTGATGTCCTTGATGTAACGACACTGTTAAATGACATTTCTGTGGAGCTGGAAAATGGCTTAAGCATTTCCTCCACCCATTTTGAGCATCTCTTTGGTATGGTAATGCCTTAGAGGAGGAATTATCCAGAAGAAAATGCCTAAAAGAAAAGTAAGAATAACCACAGCTTTTTTAACTGGTATTGAGATAATTTTTGGTTTTTTGTCTGCCCCTTTTCTATAAATTGATTACATTCAATTTGTCTTTTTTCTGTACTGAGTGTTCAGTTCACACTTTTATATCCTTGCACCAAAATCCCACGCTTGAGTGATAACTGTCATTTTGGAGTTCAGTTGCATGTGGAGCTGAGACTGCTTTTTGCTTCCTCATGCACAGTCCTTTCTATTTACCTACACAGAATTTCTTCTGCTTTTTTAAACTCCACAGTGAGTCACCCTTGCATTCTCACAACTAGAGTGCAATTCTTCAGTCTACTGTTGCCCCTGCTACGTGAAATAATTTGGTACTGTCAACAAACTGCCACCTCACTGCTCATCCTGTTCCCTAGGCTGCCAATGAGAACAGCCTGTACTTTAGCAAAGATCCCAAGGGAAATCTGCCAGCGATCACCATTCCTTGCAAGATGTGGTCATTTCACTCCTGTCCTCCATTTCTTATGTTTCAGCCATTCCTTTAAATCTTGTAGGGACTGTCAATTTCCACTGGAATTGCTTTTTCTTTATTGCTTCTTAAAAAAAAAGATAAGAAATTTTAAAAGCCTTTCCTGACTTTCCAACAGCCTCTCAGGAAACCCAGCAGACAGTACCATCTGCATTATCACATGCTGTTTTGTCTCCTAAAACTTTCCATACATCTGTGAGGCAGGACTTGTCTTTAGACTCTTTCTAGACAGTCCATATGTATCCAGATGACCACTAATTATTTTTTAGAACCATTTCTACAGACTTGGTTACTGCCAAATACACAGAACTGAAGATCTGTAACCCTGTTATCTTTTTTTGTTATTGACTGGGATCTCATTTGGCATGTTGTTACAGTGATTTTTAGGAAATTTTAAACATCCCATTCTTCAGGCCCAAAGGCCAGCCTGAGCTGCCTGTGTTTCACCTACTGACAAAACTCCCTAGGATGGTTTTGGGATGTGGAAGAAAACAATTTTCATCATACAAGTCAAGGTAGTAGTAAGAAATTATAAGCTTCCTACACCAACTGTTGCCAATTTCTAAGCAGAGTGAAAGTTTTCTTTGTGAAAGCAATTCAGAGTAAGAACAATCTTCTTTGGAGCTATGTGTGCCACCACACAGGACAATAGTGCTGTATCTCAAAATGCTATCTTGTATTTACGCTCAGAGTATTTAGTACTTTGTATTTATGCTCAGAGGGATGTGGTTGTAAAAATTCTTCACATGCACTGATTTGTTGCTGAAAATTTTGGCCATGAACACATTGCTGTTCTTGCAGCACCCCTGCATATTCCTGCTTCCACTGAAGACAATGAACTACAGTGCAGAGAGGGTCTGAGACTTGCTCTGTGTCTGCCCAAGAATTCAGTAAGGGGGAATGGACTGGGACATCAGCCTCCCAACTTCCAGCCTCACGAACAGACATCTTGTGAACTTGTATCATTCAATACGTGGAGGATAAGTTAACCTTCAGACACTTTCATAATTTTAGTGTTTACATGGTATTAAAGTTACTGGAATCACTGAAACAACCACACTATCATTGCATGGGCACACACAAACAAAATCAAAATAGAATACAATCAAAACTTTTATGGCATTCAAATAATGTGCCTTCCTGCTATTAAGGTTTCAGTCCTAATTTCAGGTAAAGAAAATATGTTCATAGATTGGTTTTGCTCCCTTTTCCTCCAACTTAGAGAAGACAAACAAAAAAGCTGTCAAAACGTTACCTCTCATTGGATTTATTGTGTAGGCACAGTAATACAACAAACATGAGCCAAGGAAAAGTAAATGATTAATTCTCAGAGAGGCAGAAACTCACTACTTATTTAAAACAAAAATCCAACCAAACAAATCACAAACCAAACACAAAGGAAAACATATATATATATTCCTTTGGCTACTCTTTAGCACAATTTCTGAGATGTCATCACAATGGAAACCTATGGAAAACCATCCCTGAAATAAAACAGAACTGTGAAATTTATTACAGAAAGGGATACACTTACTTGGAGTGGGTGTAGTGGATAATTAAGCCATACATCCCGCAGGTCCTGCAAACATTGAGAGATGCCTTTAATGCTCAAGGGAGTCATTTAACAAATTCCACAGTACTAAATAAAATGTCATTACTTGAAATACTGAACTATTTCAGATGCTGACTCTGCTTATTGCAAATTCAATAGTGCTGGCAAACTAATTTTTAAAATCGTGTATTTGCTGTTCGAACTGCCTGTAGTTCTCCCAATTAGCTTGTGTCAAAGAGGTGGAAAAATCCTTGAACCACATAAAAAGTGGTTAAAGGAAGAAGAACAAGATTTGTTTAAGCCTCAGGACTAACTTTATTTGCAAGTACTCCTCAGTAGCAAGTTTGACTTCTCCAAAGGCAAGGACTGAAAAAGAAAAAAAACTCATTTATTTTCTCCTCTTTCATAAAGGCTTCGGTCACAACAGCCACTGAGCAGCCCATGAACACTGAGCTACAACAGGCTTCCAGATAATTCTATTTCTTACAAGCTTTTTCATTTCATAAACTCAGAGGAAGGAAAATAATATAGAATTCACCTTCTCACCACTGCCACGTGTGCGGTCCCAGTGGTAGGTACAGTAATGTCATGATTATAAACTGCACCGGATTATAAGCCGCACCTCCGGATGTCACCAACTGTCTTGGGTTACAATACAGGATGTGATAAAAGGTATCTATTCTATCACCATCTATTGAGGGTGGGGG
>PYHW01010392.1:2891691-2942536 GCA_013186435.1 Turdus rufiventris | reverse complement strand
AATTGTGCAATTGGGTAAATACTGAATGAAACACCCTCCTTTTCTTTTCCAACTATATGTTTGAAGCTTTTAGGGTAGGATTATTTAATTGAGGAAACAGAATATTGCTTGACATGCGCATCATTCCCTCAAAAGCCTGACACCTGAATCCACAGCACCCATTTCTGTTTTCAGTGCAGCACTTTTGAATGGAAGCCATCAGGCTTCCTACACCACCCACCCTTCCAAAAAACCTAAAGAACACCTGAGAAAACACCATATTTTCTTTTGCCTGGATCAGTACAGCTCACTGTCCTAATTCAATTTCCAGAAACTACATAAAATAGTATTTCTGCTTATTTGTGATCCTTAAGTAAAAAAATGGATAGGAAAGCACATCAAGTTATTTTTGAACTGGAAATCAAATCAAATAAGTACATAAATACCTTTTCATTGAAGAGCAAACGTCCAAATAATTGTTTTGCTTCTTCTAGGCTTCCCTCTAGATAAACAGCTCCTACATGAGGGGACCAATATGTCAAAGATCAATAATGGAATTAGTACTTAAAAAATTACTAAGCATGAGAAAGTCAAAGATCTTGGACTTCTTCATCTCCAACACATTCATTTATAAAAGCATGCTTTCTGTAGCAACACCTGTTTTTCAGAGAAAATTAAAGCACGTTAAACACCAACATAAATCAACAGTCACAAAAGGCAAAGAAAAACCTGAAATAATTATATAAGTGATAGAAAATGATATATCCAAGAGCAAAGTTTAAACAAATTAACCTAGATGCAATGTATTTCCAAAAGTACTTTTCAGTAAACTATACAATTGTGCTGGTTTCAGCAGGAATAGAGTTAATTTTCTTCCCAGTGACTAGTACAGGATATGTTTTCCATTTTTGATGAACACAGGGTTGATAATACAGAGATGTTTTTGTTATTGCTGAGTACAGCTCACACAGTCAAGGCCTTCTCTGCTTTTGGTATTGGCACACTGGAGAGGAGACTAAATGGTGCTTGGGAGGTTGGGGAGGAGACACAGGACAGGTGACCCAAATTGACCAAAGGGATATTCCACACTGTATGACATCATGCTCAGTATATAAATTGCAGGGAAGAAGAAGGAAAGGGGTATGCTTGGAATGATGATGTTCGTCTTCCCAAGTCACCATTATGTGTGACAGGGCCCTGCTCTCCTGGAGACGGCTGAACACCTGCCTGCCCGTGGGAAGCAGTGAAATGATTTCTTCTTTGGCTTTGCTTGTGTGCACTGCTTTTGCTTTCCCTATGAAATTATTTTTATCTCAACCCATGAGTTTTTCAGCTTTTACCCTTGCAATTCTCTCCTCAATCCCACTCGTGGAGGAGTGAGTGAGTGGCTGAGTGGGGCTTTGTTGCTGGTTGGGTATAAACCACAACAACATTTGCAGATCAGGAAACCCATGAAATATATTTCAATAACTAGCAAATAATTGCCATTTATTCTGTACTTCCAACAAGATTACACTCAGCATATAAACAATGTGTCAAGGTCTTCCTTGAGCTTCCTTCCTTATTGGCAATAATTTACAATAATTTATTGTCTGAACTGGAAACAACATGTCTGCATGTCTCAGTTTCTGACGATTATGTCGTGTTTTTTGGTTTTTTTTAAACTTCACACACAGCTCTCACTAGCCCTCTCCAACAAGCTCTGTAAAACTTATTATTAGTGTATTACTATAACGTATTTATAACGTATTATATTTTTGGGTGTACCCTATATACTCTGTATCTGCATAGGCCCTTCTTAAATTTAGTATCAATATTTTGTCCTTTAATACGCTTTACAAGAGAGCTTCTGAAAATCTCAAACTTGTTATTGTAAGCATAAAAACAAATGGAATACAAGCTAAATCAAGAACACAGAGAAGGGAGTGCATGTTCCCACACACAGGAAGAACATGATTTGCCTTGCCTTTACCTTCCCCTTTCTCTTTGATTCCTCACTAGGTTGACTACTTTCTTTGGACTCCTGGAAGAACAGCTTGGGAGTTTATAAGACTAATTTTGCAGAGGAATATTAAGAGAGCACAAAATTTTAAACAATTCCTAGGCAGCCTGGTCATACTTCTGTTTTTTTATTTTCATCACAGGGACTTTGTGATGAAGCACCAGACTTTGTAAAAGAGTCTCAAGTAGGAGTTCCGGACCCTTCATATACTTTTATAGCTCCTTAACTAGCTCCCAGATTTTAGCTACAGCACTGACAAAATCTTATTGCTCAATTAACTTTCTGAACAGCTTTGTATTGGAGGTTAAACAGCAAGCCTGCTCTCTCAGCAAATCTCAATGCTTGCCAAATAGTTTTCATCACTACATCCTAGACAAGCTGAAGCCTATGAACAAAGACACAGATACATATCTAGTGCTCCTCTTCTGTTTGCTTTTTATTTTAAAATTTAAGATCAAAGCATTCATGGAAAGCAAAGCAGAGTTAAAAAGAAAACTCTTATTTTTTGATAAGAGGAAACGCAATCTGGCCCAAGGCAGAATGCACAGAACTGTTGACATCTAAGCCAACTATGATCTACTTTTCATAGCAGGACAAAATGCTTTAGGAGCCTGTGTAGTACATAAAGACCTGCATCAGGACTAAACCATTCCCATAGCTAGTAACGTGTACAGTACATCTCAATTAATATGAAGTCAAACCACTGAGATTATCTTGCTTTATGTACTCAAACAAGTAAAGGTGCATAAAAATATGCTATTTAAAGTAGAGCTTGAGCAGAAGTAACCAATGAGATTTCCATCCTTCTGCTTGGTATGTGTGGTCAGGCTCTGATTTCCTCTGCAATATAAATCTATAGACCAGTGCAGCATCTTAGTGCCCAACAGCAAATTTGACACAACTCTCCATCACCCTCAGCTAGAGGGCAGCTTTATTAAACCAGCCATGGCATAGTGCCATGCTTTTAACCTGTAAGAAAAATGCAAAGACTAATGCAAAGACTAAACTATTTAGTTTGCAAGTTCACAGAAGGCTAGCAGGGCACAGAGGAAGTGGTCGGGTGACCACTCAGTTGGGAGTGCCTTCCGAAAGCAAACTGCAGTTTAAAATTCATGGTTGAGGCTGCAGGTCTGTTCAAGCACTACTGGAAGAAGTGAACCTCCTATCTTCTGCCACGTCATGGTGACCAAACCGCTCCCCTCAGACAGGGGGGCAAGTGTTAGGCCATGTTGGCACAGGAGAAGTGGAGTTCTGCAGTGACACCAAACAGCTCCACCTCCATTGTGTGGGAGCCAGGATATGGAAGATGAGATTTTCATGGTTGTGTGTGCAGGAGAGGGGAAGGGACAAAGATGACATAAGAAGCTTCGCAATTGCCTACTCCTACTAGCACCACTCAATAGGCCCCATCTCTTCCACCACAGCCAACAAAGCACACAGACATGTATAAAACATAACCATCTGCACACACAAATGCAAACACGTTACCTATTAGGGCTTCAAAGCAGTTGGCCATGGCATGGCGGAGATCTGACTCCCTGCAAAGGTCTGGACCATGAGCATAGAGCATGAATCGTTCCAGTTCCAGCTTCTGCAAAATATGTAAAAAGAGTTAAAACCATGGCTGTAGAAGTACAAGAGTACCTGCTCAGTCACCAAAGTTCAATTACACTGTCATCATGTAGCTACTAGGTTTGAAGGAACTATGAAGCTTTTTTCCATAGTTTCAGTTTAGACACAGGCTAAAATTTTAAAATTTCCTTTGTTTATCAGAGGTAAACAACTGGAGTGTGATACCATGGAAGAATTAGAATTATCAAACCAAAAGAAGCTGAAGCAGAACAGTGAGGAAAAGGAACTCTGGAGAGACAATCCACTGAACATCTGGCTTTTTCCTCTAAGACCATCAACAGGTGGTAGCCTCTGGGCACTACAAGAGAAGGCTCATATTTTAATCTGCAGTGCCACCTAGCTTCCTTCTTCCATTCAAAAGTGCATCATTAACACTCATATGTTGCCTGAACTACAGTTCTGCTTGCCAGTTAAAATCTCAGGTAGTAAGTCAGATACTTTCTATAATATATGATAATTCTGCTATAGAAATGCAGACAAGAGCTCCTAGATTCTCTTTACATATTCATCTTTTTGACACAAAACCATTATTGGGATTTTTAAAGAAGAGATTTGTGCATCTTGCAAAGTCCATATGAGAATAGGCTTTTCCCAGCTGGGTATAAGTTTCTACTGATTCTAATTTCTTGTTAGTTTTCAACTTCATCCTTCCACAGTATATTTAAGAGGTAAAGCTGGAGAATAAGTTGTTTGAGATGCATGGATTAGATATGTTTCAATTGCCAAAAAGGGTTTTCCATTTTCAATGAATGGCAGCCTGTTCAATGCTGCAGAACACTGTGAATTATGACTTACAGTGTTCCATCACACTTTATAATGCATAGTGAGCACTTGCTAAAGTCAACATAAGAGAAGAATATTAATTGTTTTATATAGAATTTAAACTTCTTATACTCATCATTTGATCCTTAATTATGAGCAGCATTCCACAAGTTCAAGAGACATTGAGAAGCTGAGAATTATATTAAGTGAACTGAATGCACCAGGACACCACAGGGAATGAAACCAGGAACATCATATAAGACACATTAGAGGAATAAAGGGTCAATTGGAAAATTTGAAATATACAGATATCTAATATTTACAGCTGTATCTACAGTTTTTTAAATACTGTAATGAAAAACTTCTAAAATTGTCCTTGCATAATGATAAAGGCTGTGAACAGACTTGAAGAATCTATGAGCTTTCCTGATGCAGGTTTAAAAATAGTATCATGAATTAAAATATCAGGCAATACTATATTTGTACACAAAGCCCTGATATGCAATGTTTAAATCAATTCATGTTTACCTAAACGAATAAAATTATTGTGTTCACTGTCTACCCTATGCCTCTCCTGAGAGCTGAGCAAAAAGATCCTGCAGTTTTTGCCAAAATCCCAAGATCGGATATGCTTGTTTAGGGCACTGTGTGATTACAGAGAGGAAAAATTAAAAGAGCAACTTGAAAATTATCAGCAGTACACACAGGACAGTGTGTGCACATGTGTGGCATAATCAATTACATCAGTAAGTTTCAGCCTGTTTCTTAGAAAAAAAAAGCTAACAAAATCAAGAATGAATAAGGGAAGACCTATCTATTTATGAATAGAGATTGAATCAACTTTTTGTATCATAATACCATGCACCAGTATAATATACAGAAATACAAAAAGCTCTGTCATTCACAGCATTAAATTAAATAAAATTCTGAGGCATCTTAATTTTTCCTAGGAGATAATGCAATTCTTATCCAAAACCCTGTTTAACGTACTTCTGACTATGACAGTCTACAGTGGACTTGAAAATTATGGGAAAGGTTATAGGGAAGATAAAATTTTTCCTCCTATTTTTTCTATCTCCTGTTGCCACGTTGTCCCTACATATTCTATCAGAAAGTCCTCTTAAAAAAACATATCTATAAGTCTTTTTCTTCATTGAAGTTCTACTATCAGCTTCATTACTTGTGCAAATTAAAGGCAAGTATAGGCATACCTTTAACAAAGGCTAAAAGCTTATCTTTATGCCTGCAACAATCACTTTTCCTAAAAGCATGCTTCGGAGAAAACACAAAGTTCTCTTTCATCTTTAAAATCTACTTTCAAACTGAAAAAGGTTCCTGCATCCCAAATCTTGTACACAAAACCCAGCAAAGAAATTGATGTTCAAAGCAGGCAGCTCCTTCAAGCAGCAGTCCAGACACACAGAGCATTCTTCGTACAGATGTTGAACACAGACACAGAGAGCTGTACCTTAGCCAGCATGGCCAGGTGTTGGTTCTGCACAATGGCAGTGCGGTACGTAGCTAGTCCTCCTTCCTCCAGAGTGGGAAACAGGTAGTATAAGTGGACACTGGCAAAACAAAAAGCAAACCAGATGCTGTTAGCATTTGATTAATACATAGATACACCTGTAGAAAACTGTGCCCTTTCTTCAGACTCTAGTGGGTAATATGGGTCCTTTCCCAAAGTGGAACCCAGCTCGAAGTAAGGTAAAGACAGAAACATTCAAACAATACCCAATCCTATCTGACAGGATAGCACTGGCAGCAGAGGAGGAAGATGCTGTTTCTCTGCTGGGCAGCACACGTCTAAATCCCTGCCCCAGTCTGCAGTTCCTTCATCTCAGGTTTCTGTCTATCAGCAGCAGAGGGTTCAGCACAGTTGACACCTAGAGGATGCTGAGGAATAAAGCACAAGGGAAGCCTCAGCCTTGAGAAACGCCATGCTGTGGGTACACACTGCTTTCAGGTGATGCTGCTGCCAACAGGATAGCTATCTGTTTATACACACTTCTTAAAGTACAGTAATTTCGTGACTATAAGACACGCCCTTTTGACTAAAATTTTGGCCCGAACCCAGAAGTGCACCTTATAGTCCGGTGTGCCTTACAGTTGTGAAATTACTGTGCTTTAACAGATGTTAATGAAAACAAAGAACAGAACTCAACAGCCTGATTTTATCAAATGTGTGAAGCCATTATACCACAAACTGCAAAGAAAAGAAAAAGAGGCAAAAATCCTAGGCTTTTAACAACCTTTAATGGCATTTGGCATCACGTTAGCAAGATACGGCAAAAAAACAGAAACAACAAAAAACGAGTAATTCACTGATCCCATCAAGATGTGAGTAATGAAGAAATGATTTTGGGTACTTTCATGTATGACTATCTAACTCATTTTGAGAAAAGCTAACACAGATGGTTTTCAACATTTCACAACTAAGGTACTCTATGGCACTAAGTAATAAAATATTTTATTAAGCCAATACACAGGGAGAAAAATGCAGATGATGGATGCAAGATTATTTAAGGACAAAAACTGTTATAAAACATAGAGGCAATCTAATTCGCAACAGCAGACACCTGAAGTTAAGAGAGGTAGGAAAAAAAAAACAGACTTAAATAGGTGCTTATATGCTCTACTGAACAGAAATGGAGCTCAGTTTTTTCTGAATCGAGACAAAAGTTAGCTCAGAAAGTGAACTGATGGTTGATGAACAGTGACAATGAAAAATGCAAGACATTTTAATCAGCAAGTCTTCCATCTTATCAGCCTGTACTGCTGTATGAGAGAAAAGGCCATGAGTTTTAAGGGCAGTGGAGACCTTTATAGGCTAATAGTTTTTAATATCACGTGGCTAGTAAAGAGACATAAAAGCAGTTTTTTCATGTAACAAACTGGCTTAAAGAGCAAATTAGCAGTAAACAAGACCACACCTCTATTAAAAACAGTAGAACAAAGAAGGTAAAAATAGATTATAATCCTTATACTGTGCAACCTGTTTGCCTCTACAAAGGTAAAGTAGAACAATAGAGATAACTAATTATATGCCTGCATTATTTACTGATTTCAGAACACTCAAGCCAGAAGTGGAGCAATTTTTGATGAACCATGGGGTTTTTAAATTACTTTTGAATAAATTGCATTTGTGCTTAACTACTTAAGCTGTTATGGAAGCTACAGCCTTAATTACTGGAAATACAAGAACTGCAATACATTCAACATTACCCTTGCAACTACACAAAAAGAACCCATGGAAACAAAATAGCATTCTAGGAAAAATATCATTCCTTTAAGAAATGGTTACAAAGTTCAACTTGTCTATAGCTGAACAATATCAAACCGAAATCAATTTAAAATCTCACTCCATGAAACAGAAACTGTAGTTTTTTATTTTGTAATCTTTCTTGTTTTATCACAACCACTGAAAGGATTATCAAGAGAGCTGTCTGCAGGTGTGCAGGCCTAAATATCAGGCAGGACTGCAACCATACACAGTGAAAGTAGACAAAAGTTCAATAAACACAACATTATAATAAAGACATACAAAGGTGAGAACCGTTGAAAAATTCCCCATTTACCTTGTTAAGAACTCCACCACAGCATCTCCCAGAAATTCTAAACGCTCATTGTGGTTAATCCTGAAAAAGGCATTTTAAAGTTCACCATAACCTAAATAATACATGTTGGTTATTTACACAACACAATTAAAACAGAAAAAAACCAGAGCTGATTGCTAATTAATCATGATAGTAAGTTTTGCAGCCTCCTCCACCCTCTCTGGATTATATTCCTTTCCAAAAGACAGTAACAACTATGTGAATTGTGAAACTCAGGACTGACACCACCACCTTCAAAATTTCTATATGTTCTGTTCTGAGCTATTGTCAGTCCTTCACAAAATGGGGAAAGGAAACACGACTGCTGCCTGGCACTGAAGTCAGGTTTCTCTGTCCATCAGAGGGCACCAGGTGATTGAAACAAACAGCCTGTTCCCAGCCTTGTGCATGATATTAGGGAGCTCTACCTAATTAACACCAACACCTGCAGGGTAGGATAATCCTGCAGCAGATCTTTGGTATGGCAGAGGGAGCCAGAACTTGGATTTTTCGTAGCACCTTTAAATGCCTTGTTTTCTGTAACTTCCTGTGAGCTCCAAAGAAAAAATGTCTGTGCCAGGAGATGCATCCAAAGATGCCATTAAGTTATTAGAATCTTTTATTTCCTGTTTTCTTTCATCACTGGTCCTGGATCTACAGTAATTTCACGACCATTAGGCACACCGGACTATAAGGCGCACCCCCTGGGAGCTGGAACATTTCGCAACTTTGTAGATCGTATAAGGCGCACCGGACTATAGGGCGCACTTTTTTTTTTTTTTTTTTTTTTTNGCAGTGAGGAGCCGCCCCCAGCTCCCCCCCGCGCAGTTGCTGGCCGAGGCCCCGCCTCAACCCAACAGCCATGGGCCCTCGGGCCCACCTGTACCCAGCAGGGCTGGGGCATGCCCGCCGCCACTCCGTGCCGCCTGCACGGGGCCGGGACATGCTTGTGGGGGGGCCGTTCTGCCTCCACGGGGTCGGGGCATGCCCACCGCTGGTCCACCCCACCTCCACCTGGCAGCCGTGGCCCTGCCGGCTCCCCCTGCGGCTCACAGCTCTCACTTCTGGGTTTGCAAATTTCCAAACTTTGTCCATCAGATAAGGCGCACCGGACTATAAGGCGTGCTTCCGGGTTCGGGGGAAAATTTTAGTCAAAAGGGTGCACCTTACAATCATGAAATTACTGTTTTGTTTTGCATAAAGTTTCATTTCCTTCAAGCTGTCTGCCTGCTTATATTCAAAGGACTAAAAGGCCAAGCAGCTGAAGAAGAATGTGAGCTTGTCATTGAATACATACAAATTTCTGCTCTAGACATCAAAGCAACGAAGCAGCAACATTTCTGATTTCACACAACTGTAACAGAATCAAGGCAATTGCCACAGGTTGTTTTTGTTTTTTTTTAATCTAGAAGATCTTTGTCAAGTGTTTGGCAGCTTTTATTGTGATTTTCACTCACACAACAATTATATAATTAGTGCAATTTCTGAAATAGGAGGCATTTGTTATGGCCTGAAAGAATTCAAGTACCTCTGCTGTATAAAACAGTAATGTGTGAGCAAATCTACAACTCTGTGTAGCAACATAAGTGAAAACACACCTCTCTCAAAAATGGGACTTTATATCTTCGTGTTATTTCACAAGAATTAAAGCAATTCAGCCTTGTGTTATCCCTAGAGGATTCAAATAAGCTTGAAGAGAAAAGGCCATGGTCTAGCTGAAACAGCATTTAGGGAACATTGCAAGAATAATTTATGCAGAATTAAATTTCTCCTATTCCCAAGCTTCTTCCAAAATAATGGTTCTTGAAAGGTCTGGCTAAAGCACTAGCTGACTACAATACACACTGCCATCTAATTCACACATTTAAGAGATTTCACATGCAACTGTATCTTGCATTAGTCTTGTGTACTTTGTGTATTCAAATACAGCTAAATATGGTGCCTGTGGCTGTAAACCACGTCTTAAACTATATTCATACGCACAGAATTCTTAGTGGTCAGTTACGGATTACTGCATTACAACATTAATGGGTTTTGCATCTGTCCTTAAATTGGAACAGTAAATCAGCATTGCCCATGTTCAGCACCACACTCCTGTTAACAAGGTGCCATGCCAGGAAGGTACTACTGTGAGAAAATATGATGAAGAATCCAATTTATGGCACTGATAACAACAATAACAAATCTTATTTTTTATTCTGCAGAAAGCAAAAATGCAGCCTTTTAGTCCTCCTCATTTCAGGGATCAACAAAAATGATAGCATTATCTGTTAAAACCCTCCTCAGACATTTTCTGCAGGCATGACCAAACATTTACTATGTCACCGCTAATGGAGGTTCAGCACACCTTCATAATATAAAAGTCAATTCAAAATGACTTTTCACTTCATCTATTTGCCAAAGCTGTTGCTGACAGGAACTTGGTTGTTTCTATTAAATATCTCCCTCGGCAGCAGCTTCCCTACTTGTAAACAACTATTTTCATTACCTGGAAGGAGCTGGATCATCCTGTCCCAAACGGGACATAATATTTATCAGGGTGTTTATGCCTAGAAACATAAACAATGCACTATTAAGTAAACAGACACTAATTAACTTTGAATAAATGCAGCAAACAATTACTCAAAATGTTACTTTGTAATTGCTGTACACAAGATTATCCTGTTATTTACAGGGTTTATTACATCAAGTATAATCCTTACCAATGCTCTCTGCCTAACTGACCACAGTCCCATTACAACAGTATTGAATTTTTGCATTCAGGGAGCCAGATAAATACCACCTTTGCATGAAAAGGACATTCTAAACATTACATAAGCAACAAACAATTTACTTCATTATCACTGAATATGCTTTAAAGGGGTGAGGAATATTTTGCAGGAGACAGACCACATGGACACATTAGTAAGAGACACAAAATATATTCCAGTTTGTTCACCATGTTGAGCAGCAAATTAAGAAAACAGCACTTGCCAAAAAATCTAAGCAAATACATCCTCCTGTTTATTACCCTTGCTTGTTCTCAGCTCTTTACTTATTGACTAATTTGCCAAAGCCAGTCTTTTAGAAAGACCTCACCAGGGTCTGCGTATAACTGAAATCCTCTACTGAAGGCATCTCTCAAAAGAACAATGGCTAAAGAAATTATAATGGAACAAAGGGTGTTCTTACTCATTAAGTGTGAGGAAAGAGAAAAATGTTAGTGCTATAAATAGCATACCTTTTTTTCTCATGTGTATATGGTGAACTTTTCTATCTCCATACTTGGGCTGTCGAATCCCACAGTTGGATAAGGAATTCCTGGCATGATCTGGATTCATCCCAAAATTTAAATGGTGGCTTGGGTGAGTCATTGCAAGCTGTAGTGTAACACATACAGGAAATAGAAGTACTAAATATATTCTTGCAAATGAAAGAAAAACATTATTTTAGACTGGTAGCTAGTAATAGTTATTCTTCAGTTTGAAGAAAGGTTACAAAGTGATGCAGTCAATCAGAAACTTGGTTCCAGCAATTTAAATGTAGGGTGAACTATTTCAGATGTCAGAAAGAAGCAACATTTGTGCTCAATCATCAATTTAACTAATTAACTTTCATCATTTTTTTCTTTAAAGAAAAATTAGTTTAGAAGAGAAAAAGCATGAACTGTCAATTTGCCTCAAGACTTTTGCTTACCAGCTCTGCTGACCTGATTTCAATACATTTGCTTATTTAAAAATACATTCACTCTAACACTGATCTATAAATAGTCATATTAAACATATAAGCAATTAAAAGAGCTTCTCAACCATCCATATTTACATTATTAAAATATCTATAAAACTCTCATAGTTCAAAAAATGAAACAACAACAAGTACCTCATTCCTGCCAGAGTTAATCACAGAACTCTTTCCCTCATGACTATAGAGGACTCACTCTTCAAACAGAAGAGGAATGATGGCATTGGTCCTCTGTTTTACCTTTGTACCACCAAGGATTACCGAAAACTTACATGGCTGCTGCCACCACCACTGCAGTAATGGCAGCAGCAAACAGAACTACAGTGTGTTTTCCAGAACTCCATCTTGAAAACTCACATTTTCTCCCTCTTTGCATATACACAGATCAAAATATTGTGCTCGTATAAAAGTATGTGCACACAAAACTTGGGTATAAAAAAGAGCAAATTTGGAAAATGCGAGCTGCAGAAAGTTACTTCTGACTGCAGGACTGCTGCTGCAGACTGTGAGCAAAGATATTCAGTAATTCATTCAAACATTGTCTGTTGCTTTCTAAACATAAAACTTAAAGAGTAAAATTATATTTAATCAACATTAAGAACATTAAGAACTTTCTCCAAGTCCTTTTTAAATCCTTGTTAGCATTACTACGTTATAATTGCACATTCTCAAATTCTGCTCCATCTGGAGTAGATGACACATTACAGCTTTTCTGAATAGATAACTTAGTATAATCTTTTTTTAAACCTGCTTGTACTTTAAAAAGAATACACCGTGATAAAAATGGGTAACAATTAATGTAGAATTATACATCTAACATTGCCTATGCTCAAGCAGATGACTGATATACATTTTTTAAAAGCTCTTCCTCTTATGGAAAATATAAGACAAAAGGATCATCATGCCAAGCATCAGCCTCAGAGGTTTCAGTTCCAAATATGCACTAACATAAAAAGCTGATATTGTGACATGGATGCATCTAAAAAAAGTAAGAAATTCTCCTCTCCAGTTCCTGCTCCTGCTTGTTAATAAAAAAATTTCATCATGTGCTTGCAGAAATCAAAGGCTAAACAGAAGTTTGCAAATTTCTATTCACTAGCTACAAATGCAAAGAAAGGCAATGTTTTAATTATTCTCTTTTGGAACAACTGACAAGAAGCAGGGCACATACACTCATCTGCAGAACAACACTGTATTCCCTATAAATACCTGAAAAAATGAACTTAGCCAGAAATGAGTACTTGACAGTCTTTTCAATGACTGCACTTCTCTCTTGCTACACATTACAAGCAAATCCAGATCTACCATGGGAGCAAAGGTGGGTGTAATATCTAGTGACAATAGCTATCTATTTAGAAGCGTCTTGGGAAAACAAACTTTTGAAAGATCTGCAGCACAAGTAACGAGGTCCATCCAAGCTGTGGCAATCCAGCACTATGGATGAACTCAGTAACATCATGAAGAGAAACCAGCAAGAAGTCAGGGTTTTCTTTTCGTATCTTACCTGCAATAAGCACCTATCTCGAAAAGTGTAGCCTATCAATTTGTCCAAGTGCATCAGACACTGATGGTAGCGCACATGGTGGGTCAGGACAGGAAGCATCATTGCATGCTGAAAAAACAAATGCAGTAAGTAAAAACATTCAACTTCAGTGTACAGAGAACTCAGTTGACTGAGCTAAAAATAAAAACATTTCCCAATTGTTGCAACATTTAGTTTACTGCTTTAGTTTAAACGAGGAAAAAATAATCGTAGTTTCCCATTCTTCATTCATCAAAGCACTCAATTAATCATATGTTTTTATCTCCACAGTCCTGCCCAGACTAAAGGAATAAATACATGAACACAGTCTTCAACTTAAGCAACTTCAATGAGGTAAAAAAGTCTGGTCACTAGTAACAGCAAATTTCAAGAAGCTATCACTGAAAACAATGCTGTGTGTTTGTACCCTTTCATTTAACACCCTGCTTCAAAAATGAAGAAACATCACTTCCCCTCTGCCTCATTACATTAAGAAACACTTTACACCACTTTAGCCAGCTTTCACCAAACAGCAGTAGCTACTCAATTTTCAAGCACAGATGTGCCTTGCTTCACTTCCTCTTGAGGAAGAATTATGACATTTTTTAAATGCTGTAGTCTGGCACATTTAATGTACTAAAAAAATATCAGAAAGGTTGAAGTTTGTCTACAAAACAGACAATGTTTTTCTGTTGGGGAAAACATTGAAAATATAATTGAAAAAAACAACAACTCTATTTTGTAACAATGGCAGTCCCCCTCTCAGTGCTTCAAAGAAGGAATTCTACACGAACAGTAACTTTTGACGCATCTGGGTTGAAATAAGCAAGTAGTATAGTTTATCAGTAGAGTAGTAGAGCAAGTATGATATCAACATCACAATTCTTGCATAAGAATGAAAAGAGAAACAGGAGAAATGAAGGATTTAAAGGCTTTTATGCACATGACCATTTGTGAACTAATTTTTTCTAAACGTTCCTATTACTGAAGTAATATGAATATATTCAAAATAAACGTGTGTTTTAAGGGCATTAAAATCTGAAGGCTGTCACAATTAATTCAGAAAGAGGATTGTGTACGATTAGAGGAAATGAGTGTATAACATGGAGAGAAGCAAGAAAAACAAGCACACAAAGTAGATGATGTATAATTTACAGAATAAATGATGATACAGATTTCTGCAGCTCACTAATGACAGAATAGCAGAAAAAAAAAAAAAACTAGTGAATGTTACAGGATCAAAAATTAAGAGTAACCAATGCCAAGACTTTCTGTTGAAGTAAAAGACCATTAAATTCCTGAGAATTGAGCACAGAGCTGGAAGGTAATCACAAAATCATTTAAATTGGAAAAGACCCTTAAGATTACTGAGTCCAACTGCTACAGTAACACTGTACAACACTGTAGTGTAACACTCTACAGTAACAACTAAACCATGTGCCCAAGATCTTTATAATACTTCAGGGATGGTGACTTTCCTGGGCAACCTACTACAATGATCACCTTATCTGCAAAGAAATTATTCCTAATATCCAATCTTAAGCCCCTTTGGTACAACTTGAGACCATTTCCTTTTGTTCTGTCACTTCCTGCTTGGGAGAATAAACCTCTCCCACCTGGCTACACCCTCCTTTCAGGCAGCTGTAGAGTGATAAGGTCCCCTCTGGAGCCTCCTTTTCTTCCAGCTTAAACAACCTGAGCTCTCTCAGCAGCTCCTCATCAGACTTGCGCTCCAGACCCTTCCCCAGCTCCATTGCCTTTCTCTGGACTTGCTCCAGCACCTCCATGTCCTTCTTGTAGTGAGGGGCCCTGAGTTGGACACAGGATTCAAGGTGCAGCCTCAGCAGTGCTGAGTACAGGGGAGCAATCACTGTCCTGCTCCTGCTGGCCACACTCTTGCTGATACAGGCCAGGATGCCATTGGCCTTTCTGGCCACCTGGGCATGCACTGGCTCATGTTCAGTCAGCTGTTAACTAGGAACTCCTCCCTGGTCCTTTTCCTTCAGATGAAATAACCAGCTAACAGCAAGAAAAAGACTCCTTGGACCTCCAAATGGCAGAAAAAAATAAAACAACTCCAAGCAGAATTAGAAAGTGTAGATGAAGTTTTATTTTGTTACCATGTCACTCATTTAGAGTTTCTTTGGGGTAATTTGTAAGAACATCCCATTTATCTCCATATAAACTGTACAGGTGTGCTTCCTATGTGTTCCTTCATGGAAGGAATTCACTGCAAAACACCAAAACAACCAAACCTGAAATTGTTTCACGGGACAACTCTGTTTCCCTGCCTCTATGCTCTGCCATACTAGACAGAAAGAGTCTCCTCAAATAACATTTAACATTCTTTACACCAATGCATGTGTCCCTGCATCTGAGGACTGAAATACCAAGTTTCAGACTTTTATCAGCTGTGGTGCAGTGAACAAAGACTCCTGTGAGAACACAGAAAGACTTTAATTTGACTCTTGAAGTTATATTGACAAAATGCTGCTTTCCTGGCACTACCTACTGATTGATTGACTGATTGATTAACTGACTCAATCAACATCTGTCATCTTGGACTATGGCTATTCTGATGTTTTATGTATTTACCTCTTTAGAATAGATGCTTTTAAAATATGAATTATTTTAAATATTTTCATGTCCTTTTTTTACTGCAGCTAACAAGGCAAAGCAGAGACTCTCTCAAGTGCCCTCAGACAGTGCCATCGTCCCCCAGGACAGCAGGTGCTCCTGACCTGAAGCTACCAAGGGGAAGCAGGCGAGCTGAAATATTTTGGAATGCATGAAATGCTGAACACTCTACACTGCTGTTGAGGGCTCACAAGCAACAGTGGTGTAGGTGGAGAGAGGGAACAGAGGTGATGCCTTCTCAGCATGGCCAGATCCTGCCACACTTTATCCTATGTATTTAGTGCTGCTCAGCTCAGTGGCCAAGTACTGCACTTGATATACTGGGTAACTTATACTGAGCCTGTCAGAACTCAGACACTTAACACTTTTTTTGAACATTTCACTCACCATTTTTCCTCCCCTTTTAAGCAGTTCATTTCTGAGACAGCAATGACCACTGTCATTAAGGCCACATGGAACTCAGAGCAAGTATAAGCTATCATGAGTGACTTAAAAGTGTTTCAATCTTCTAAACTGCAATCCTTTTAAAAGCAGTAATTTTAAATCACAGCACTTGAGCTCTGTCCCCAGAGCTGATTTATGCGTATTTAGTTTTAGTCTTCTTTAATCTGGGAAAAAGCATGTAGCAACAGTGGCAATCTTTCATTTTACAGACATACAGTTGCCTATTCTTGGCCTCTCAAAGAAATCAAATTAAAGGACCTTCATACCAGAACTGGCTGATTTAGATGCAGATGGACACAAATATTGTGAAATAGCTTTACTTTTATCATTCTTGGGTGTTTTGCTGTCCTTCAACAAAATGAAACAGGAATATTCAAGACATTAGGAGATGAATCACAAGAGATATTATGAATAACACAGAACAGTTTCGAAGTGCCTAAATTGGAAATTTACACTGTTTACTTAAGCTGTAAAAATAGATAACAGTTCACAACAAAAAAATTAGGAAAGGGCTATAATTTTCCTTAGCTATGTGAGGACATACTGTGCCACTATTCTCCTTCTACTTCAGAAGCAATAGTAGAATCACAAGAAATGTTTCAGACAGACTCTCAATCTAGAATTTCCCCCTTTGGCCTGACCAGACTTCTAAGATTACAATGGAATTTCTACCTATACCCTTGCCTAGCAACCCCCCTAATTCATTCACATTGTTAAGCTAATATTAAGTTGCATGCACTTAACTCTTAAATAACATCTGCAAAACAACAGCTAAAAAATAATGCAAGTATATTTCTAGTATAATTATTTGGCTGTTACAAGTACTCAAATTTTACTAATACAAAATTAAATAAAAATCATATTTTTATCGTATCACAAAGCTGGCTGCTGTCAACTGCTTCAGAATACGATCTGACAGAGATATGTTCCTTGGAGATGTCATGCATATGAAACAGAGTATCTGAATGATATCTTTCTTTTGAGGTACACCTTTTTTAATCCAAAAGTTAGTTGTGGTGGGGCTTTAGGTTTTTTTAATTTCTTTCCAGTAAGAAGATATTTCTTCATGCTTTACTGTAAAACTTGGGGTGTTTTTAAAAGTTATCTAAATAGAAAAATGTATTAAAATTAAAATATCTAAAACCAAGCCAGTTGATGCATTAAGAGTTCCACACTACAATCAACATTTGGCAAACCTCCAGCCTCAAGCTGACCATCTAACCTCTCTCCCTTGCACTAATCAACCCCTGGCACAAAATTTTAAATTACCTTTTTTTGTGTGCATAGAGGGGATAGAATAGTTCCCTAGATCAATAGATATTACAGAGGTATTAACTTCTATTTGGTTCTTCAGCCCAGAACAAATCCTTGCAAAGGTAAACGGCAGCTATCAAGAAAGAAAATGCATCTCTCCAGTTCAGTCACCTGGCAGACATCAGAGCGTATCCCTGTTTTCCAGAATCCCTGGCTGCTCAGCTCCACAGTCACTTCACGTCTCATTGTGTTCTTCTGACGAATTTTCTGCAGTGCCTCCTAAGGAGGGAGAGAAGAGGGCTCCTGTGAAGAACTTGCTACAGCAAAGCACAGCAATGCACACACCAGCGCGTTCACAATACCCACGTAAGGTTCAGTTTGGGTGAGTAGTTTCTAAGGCTGATACAGATCTGATAACACTTAGCCATAGACTGGCTAAGATGTGCTGGAATATAGTGTAGACAGGGAATTTTGGTAGACCAAGGATAGAACAGAGGCAACTACTTTTTTTTTACTGCAAATGACAATCCAGTCCAAGCCATATATCCATACAAGATGATACATAGTAAGAAAGGTAAAGTCCTTATAATGAAAGCACTTTCTTTACCAGACATACAAAACAACCTCTTCATTCATGTCTGTCACTGTGAGTACTCCTAGTTTGAACATTCAGGAGGAGTAAACAGACTTTGCTTTGGTATCTTAGCTACTTTGCAACAGTTCCTGTTCAGCTATAGCACTATACCCAGTCCGGGAAAGGGGTCAGCATTCACCAGTCCTGGAGACTATGCTGATTGAAATCTACCAATTTTATTTCAATAAAAATTTTTAAAAATATATTTTACCTTTACCACTGGCTATTTGGTGGTGTGCAAACAATTTGTCTCTAGAAACCATGAAAGGGTCAGAATCATTAAAAAGATTTTGACAGTATCATTAAAAGAAAATATTTTCTGCAAAAATGAAATGAAAGAAAAAAAAAATAAATCAGCCCTGGATTAGAATCTCTTGGTACCAATACTACAAAACCCTGGGGTGTGCAAGCTCCCCACACAGCACGAACTAACCATAAAGACTCCCCTCAGTGCTCTGCCTTCTTCAGAATACAAAGCTCTTCAAAGCTGCAGCTTATCCTGCCTCTCCTTCTCCTTTTCATTACAGGGCATTTGCTCAAAGCTGTCTCTTCCCAGCTCCCAGTTTCAAGCCTGTGAGCATATCTGAGTAGGAACAGGCTCTGTTTTCTGATTTGCAGAGACTCACAGAGTAGTTTCAACAGGTGCATCTGTCCAGACATAGATACATCAAACCTCAGACACCTCAATACACAGGTGTCTAGGGTAGGACGTTATTTAGCCCTGGCTCCTTTCATATTCAGTGAAGAGGATAAATGGCTTCAAAAATGCATTTCTCCCTCCACTGACTTCAAAGTGAGCCTTCAGGTCCTAATTTATGCACCTGCTGTAAATGCTCAAAGTTAGGTTAGAGGAACAAAGCCCCAGGCATGACCTTGTCACAAATAATATCACTGTACACCCTCATAGTGGTGGATGACTGATAGCACAGGGAACAGAGATGCTGCCAGCACTGCACCCCCTGTGCATTGTCGAAGGTGTGTCACTGAGTTTTTCTGGAGAAAGGTGCTACACCTGGCTGTATTTCAGTCTGACAGACTCAGAAGCACTTCATAATATATGATTCATAATCTTTAAAGCTGATGTACCAGTCAGGTACAGTCCTAGAGCTCCTTCTGAGTTACTGACACTTCCACTGGCAAATATTTAGATTATCCTCACATAAAGTTTCTGTTTCAGCCCTGTAGGCTACCCTCCTTGCAAATTACTTGTAAAACTTGTTATCCTAGATAATACAGTCTAGAAACAAAAACCAGCAGTCCAGTGAGTACTAAATAACAAAGGAACATTTTTTTCTTCTGGAGCATAATATGATCACCCTCTTACAAACAATCCACTACAATTTTACAAATGAGCAGTCCATTACCCCCTAATAAAAATACATCCATAAAACAATGATCTTCTATTTGCTCTGTGTGTAAACACAGAGTCACAGCTGTGGCAAACAAAATCTCCTGTAAGGACAAATCTTTTCTTTCTTTTACAACTGTGGAACAGCTCAGTCACAATGTTGCGGGTTCTTTGTTTTAGTTTTTTTTTTTCCTTTACAAGTAAGGAAGAAAAGGGTTTATTTAATATCAGCATAAATAAAATGTTTACTAACACTCTTGCTCACACAACAGCATACTATGATTTGTAACAATGAAAAAAATCAGGTGAAATATCGTATGTATCAAACATTTACTGCAACTGAAAGTAATTCCGAAAGTGTGATTTCTGAGACTTCCCCAATAAACCAGGGAAGTCTCAGGAATTGCACTCCATGATTCTCATAGGTCCTTCCCAACTCAGAATACTCTATGATTTTATGCATAATTACTGTTTCTAATAAATAAATAAAAATACAACACCACTTAATTAAAAACCATCCTGAACTCAAGAGGTTAATTTCTCCATCTATTCTTTACATAGGTTGTCAAATTAAGAGTGCCTGACAGACAATCACCAGGCAAATTCAAAGCTTCAGACTGTGGGTTTACAGAGATAGATAGGCTGCTTTAAGTTATATTTAGGAGTCTTTGTTTTCCTGCTTTTAATTCCCTATTGGCTGAGCATTTGCACTTAGGAAATGCTTATTGCTCATCAATTCATGGGGAAAAAACAAAAAGAGAAAAATATCTTGTCTATCATACACCAACCAGATGATTTCAAGTCAAAGATCCTAAGCAATGTCACTATACCACCTAATAAATTATGATTTATGCACACAAGTGTGGTAGTTTTTATCTCAGAAGAAAAATGTTTAAAATTATGAGCCAGTTAAAAGTACATTATGAAATACAAAGTCATTCTCTATGATAATTCTTGAAACCATTAATGGCAACAGCTACAAAGAAGTTATGGTTCCATAACAATAATTTCTATAATTGGGTAAAAAACTTGCAGCAATTTGACAGCTGAAAAAAGGAAAAACCTCCATCCAATAACAAGCATAGATAAAAATAAAATCTGTGTTAAGAGTATGGAAATAAAATCTTTGTAAAGGATTTCTATTGTTTCCATAAACAGGGCAGCCATACAGCTTTATTCCGTAACATACAATGCTCAATTATCAGTCATAGGAAGGTCCAGAATACCTCTCTTTGTGATAATTTCTGTTTATCAGCCTGTTTGACTTTGGGACTGTTAGCCAGTAGGTGACGCAGCTTCACATAACTCTTCCACAGCTTTTGGTATCTGAAGGACAAAACCAGAAAACAAGTATTTTGGTCAATGAACAGGAGCCTCTTCCTGTTTGTATAAGGAACACACCAACTGCCAATAATGCACACACAAGGTACACAAAAATTGTCTACATGCACTTCTTTGCTGTAGAAATAAAATAAAGCATTTTCTGAGAGGTGACAGTGCCTGGGTAGCTGCTCCAACAGGGTGGGCCAAGTAGCAGAGGAGGCATTGCTGCGCAGAGTGAGGTAAAGAACAGCAAAGATTGGGGCAGACCCCAGGCCTCTCAGACCCATCTTCTCCAAAGGGGCACTTCTGTATGCTGAAAAGACTTGCCTGCCCCTTAACTCAATTCAGACAGGTGAAAACTCCTCTTTCTCCACACAGTTTACCTATCACTCCCTGCAAAGGAGCAGCACCCTTCCCCAGAAGTGTCTGTCCTTACACAGGCTCAAACATTTCAGTGAAGCACATGAGGAAGAACTCTGTAAGTCAGATGCAACATGAGGAAGAGCTCTATAAGTCAGATGCAACATGAAGTTATTCTGTTAAAAGTGAAATAAAGGTTTTTCTCCCTATGGGTTTGTTCTGAACGGAAAGAGCAATTCAAGTTATTTCTGTGATTGGCACATACTTTTCTGGTTTTCTCCAACCATCTGGCCTTTTCTTATTTTGGTGGTATCTAATTACACATGAATCCCAATTACAGCATTTTCCTTGGTGGGAGTCCCTCAGTGATCTAGCACAAACTGTCACCAAATTTGTAAGAACTTACTCCATTTGAAGACAACATCTCACCATTACATTCAGCTGCAATCAACAGGTTCCAAAGTTACAAGGGGAGGAACAACAAAGCAAATGATGACAGGGACCCTGTGTCCCTTAGGAAATAATGCTACCTTCAAAATGCAACCTCTGTACTCAGGACAACACATAAAGCAGACTTTAAATAGGAAGCAGGGAGTTAGAAGCAAGAGGAAAGAAGTTTACCCAAGTTAGCTTTAACTTGTGTTCACATTATAAAAGATCTTCCCCAGCAACAACTTAGAGCAGTGGTTTGATTAGGAAGTTTTCATGTAAGTGCCTTAGCAGTCAATGAAGCAGCAGCTCTTTTACTGTTTCATAATCTTCCCAGCATACCACATTCACAGACACATTAAAAATTTTTTTCTTACTGGCATTTTTTTCCCAGCTATTTCTCTGCAGTACTTTTGAATGTATACTGTCTGCCTCTGGAGATACTGGTATTTTTTCAGTCTGCAAACACATCTAAAATGGTCAATCCATAGATTTTTCTCATGCTCTGTTCACCACTTTTGCAATCTGCAGAATAGCACATCTATTTTTGACAAATTACCACCCGAAAAAGTAAAATGAGTTAATGAACAAATCAACCAAAACAGAAAGAACAAATGTCTTGAGGAAGTTTCAGCCCAAAAGCAAGAACCTGAAACTTGATCTACAAGTGTTGATAAAGGTGAAACAAGCTTTGTTATTGGAATTAAGTTTCAGAATTAAAAAACATATTACCATTACAAAAAAAAATCTGTATTAGAACACCACAAAGAAAAGACACATTAGAGGAAAATCCCTTCTGGGCACACATACACCAGAATTAAGCCTGACATTTATGATGGCAACATGGAGGTCTTTCACAAAAAATGCTTTGTTACTTTGATAAAACAAAACACACCTACGTTCTGTAAGCAGCTCTGAGGTTAAAACCCAAAACAAAAAACAAACCCAGAACTAAATTTCAAAGCAAAAAAAAATGTGTGGGAAGAATAATTTTTGCATTTTTATACTATTTTCAATGAAAAGTGCTAGAACTTTTCAAATACAAATAAATTCAGCATCAAAGTAGAGATAATTCTTGTATTTTTGGGTCTAATTATTTCCTTTTCATGGACAATAAAACTAAAAGATCAAGAGACATGATTTAAAGATAAAACTAATGATCAAAGCAAAAAAACCCCATTTTATTACCTGGATTAACACTCAATATTCCCACCTCCTGCCATGTGGGATTTAAATTTCTCAGCAAGCAGTTGCAAAAAGAATACAACTGTCATGCATGCACATGAGTGTTTGGGCCTCAAAACTACAGACCTGTTGAGCATTATGCACATAAATCATGTTCTCTTTATACATTTTTGTTATTAGTATTGTGTTTGTTTTCTTGTCTCATTGCTGTTCCCAGTAAATCATTCTTCTTTCAACTTGTGATCTCTGCCTTTTAGTGTCTCAGTGGAAGGAAAAGGGATTAGCTTGTGATTCTCTTATTAGTTGGACTACTAAATTGGGGAATACCATTCCTAAACCACTGCATTGAGAAAAAAGACAACCTTAATTACACATGCACCAAAAACAGGCTTTATACTGTCACCATGCAGAAAGCAGATGCCCCAGTCAATGGAAGAATTCCCTGAAAAGCCCAGAGGTAAAGAAAAGAATTGGGAACAAAATCCAATCATCACTTTTGCGTCCCTTCATCAATCCACTGAAACAGTACAGTAATTTCATGAATATAAGGCACACCCTTTTGACTAAAATTTTCCCCCAAACCCGGAAGTGCGCCTTATAGTCCAGTGCGCCTTATATGATGGGCAAAGTTGTGAAATTTGCCAACCCAGAAGTGCGAGCCCGCAACAGTCCCGAGCTGAGCAGAGCCTGCCCAGCGGCGGCATCGGGGCAGTGCTAGGCCACGGCGAGCCTGGCGGCATCGGGGCAACGCCGGTGTGGGGGAAAAGCCAGCGGGGGCGGAGCAGCCTGGGCATAGGGGGGAAAGCCTGGCGGCGCAGCCCGGGCGGGGGAGGAAAGCTGCCGGCATCGGGCAGCGGCAGTGCAGTGCGAGCCTGCCGGCATCGGGGCACCCAGATCGCTGGGGCAGCACGGCGCTTCCGGAGCACCAGGGGGGTGCGGGGCTCCTGGAATGCCAGGGGGCTGCCGGAGCATCGAGGCGGCATGGGGAGGGAGGGAGCGGGCTGCCGCAGAAGCTGCAAGCCGCAGCGGCAGCCCTGAAGCACTGCAAGCCACAGTCCTGAACCGCTTCGAGCCGCCATCGCCCCAAGTCCTGCCTCACCAGCCGGCGCTGGGGGCGGGCGGGAGTGCCGGGGCCCGCACACGGAGAGGGCACTTGGGGCTGCGTTTAAAGGCTGTGCCAATCTGTGAAAAATGTTTACAAATTGAGCACCTGCCAGTAATTCGTTACTTTGTTGCACACGGCGCAGCTCCTCACTGCAAAAAAAAAAAAGTGTGAGCCGTGAGCCGAGCTGCGAGGGGGACGGCGCCACAGGAGCGCTGAGCCGTGAGGGGGGGCAGGAGCTGACAGCCCCCAGCCAGCAGCAGCCGCACAGGGAGAGAGGGAGCAAGCAGCGCCATGCCACTCCACGCCACGGATGGTCCTGAGCCCCGCCTCGCCAGCCGGGGGCAGGCAGGAGTGCTGGGCCTCGCGCATGGGGAGGGTGCTTGGGGCTGCATTTAAAGGCTACACCAATCTGTGAAAAATGTTTGCAAATTGAGCAACTGCCAGTAAACTCCATGATCACGGGATTCCGTTACTAATCAGTTACTTTGTTGAGTACAGCACAGATCTTCGTGTCAAAAAAAAAAAAAGTGCGCCTTATAGTCCGGTGTGCCTTATGGTAGTGAAATTACTGTATTTCTTGCTCTGCCTGAAGTCCTGATTCCCTCTCCACTCCTTTTCTACCCCAAACTCTACCAGGATATAAAAAGCACAGAAAAGTAGCCTGGGTGGCAAAAGCTTCCAAGCTAGGAAACACTATGTAGATATCAACCTTCAAAGCACAGAAAGAGATGATTAAAGAGGATATGGCAGTATGCGAGAAACAAACATCATGAAGTAATCAAACTTATTAGATGTGAGACTTGAAGAATAGGTCTTAAACAGAATTAAACAATCAAGCAGCAGCTCTGAAATCATTACTTTTGCATATGATACACAATAGTACTGCTTAAGTGATTACCTGAAATCTTCTCCCTGTCAGTAGCATAAAAAGACTCAAACAGCGATTTGAGAAATTTAAAAACATCCATTCACGGCTCTTTAACAAAATTACCTAAATACATCCTCTAGCTCAGAAGTCTATATGCTACAGATATTAGGAAGCTTGGGTAACTATTACTCCTTCTCTGCCTTCCTGCTATTCTCTCTCTGAAAACCCATCACTGGCCTTTCAGAGAAATAATGTGGAGCTTGAGGAACCACCTTTTGCTGGAGCCAGGAGAGCTGTTGTCAGATTAAAAAGTTTCATACCACACATGCATGCATGTTTACTTCAGCAGATCCTGAATTATTCTAGAAAAAAAGTTATTCCTCATATTTTCTAATTTTCAGGAGCTTGTGTCCAATGTCATAAGCATTAAGCTTTATATTGGACTCAACAAAGCACATAACCAAGCCCTATTTAAGCCACAAATGACAACAGTAATGAGTTCCTGAACAAAAGAAAGAAGGAAAAGCATCTTACTGAGGATCTCCAGCATAACTGAGTTGAGCAGGTCGTATCCCAAAGTGCACAATAATAGGGAAAGTAATTACATCGGGATTGAATTGTTCGCGGTCTAGTTGATCAATACGAACTGAGCTGGGTTTCTAGGAGAAAAAAACAAAATACAACTAAAATTGACAACAACCCCATGGAAAATTTACTGCCTCAAGCCCACACTATCCAGGAAACACAAAACAACAACATTCCAAACTTAATAAGATACACATTAAACAATCATTAATACTGTTATAAACATTTGGCAACAACAATACCTGAAACAAAGTTAATTGACCTAACACTCAAAGAAAAAAAAAACACAAAACCTTTTAATTTTAATTTTAAACATCTGGAAATTTACTTTGACTATTTCCAAGAACTTAAAACAACTTCCTCTGGCCAAGCATCACACCAGAAATGAAAATTAGGATTAGCATTCTGGCATCCAAGAATCCACATGCCTGAGCAGTTTGCTAATATCAGGTTACTTCCCTAATTTTAGTTCATGATTCCCAAAGCAAATGAAGTCATTATCAGCTCCATTCAATCACACCTGACTAAACAGAATCAAAAAAAAATCTGTCACACTACTCTCAGAAAAAGCTCCTAGGCTGATGTATACAAGGAGGAATACAGCCTTGTATAATGAGGAGACTTTTGCCCTTTTTACAGTTCAAAACAGAAGTTCTTTTCATTGTTGAAAAGGACAGTGCAAATGAAGGCAACTTTTGCTTCAGCTCTATAAATGCAGAGAGTAAGTAATTGCACATCACTGTACCAGACATGCGGCTCGCAGAGCTTTTGATCACTTACCCAGCATATTTAAAAACTCAGCTGAAGGTGCACAGTTTGTCTCCAAGTAAACAACTTCTCCATTACCTGTCAAGCTGCTTTGTAACGTGCCTGCTTACTCCCCACTTTGCACTCAGCTGGATGAGGCCAGTATGTTTTGTTTGTCTTGGGTTTCAGAAAAAGGGCATTACTTCTAGTTACCTGCATCTCAGAACTTCTCATTTAGCATTGTAAAGATGCACTCAAAGATGAGTTTCAGTGTTACAGAAACAGCTCCCACCATTCTCTTCACAAAACAATAAAAACTGTGTCTAGAACAAAGCTTTTACCCTCCAAACGACTTTGGTGGAACTGTTCACAGGAATAATTTTCTGCACGGATAAGCAAAGCCAGTTCTATATATGGCTACAATTTCTATCTATTCTAGAAAAACAAAAACGTACTTAAAAGCTTGACTTTCAGACAGAGAAATATTTTCCAAGGGAAAAATGCTTTTCAGCTTCCCTTTAGTCAAGATGACTAACATAAAGTTGTATCACCTCAGCCAAAAAAAAAAAGAAAACCCAAAAAGGAAGAAAGGAAGAAAGGAAGTATTTAGGTTAGTAAAGAGTTAACTTCTCAAATTAGTTGAATTTTTCAAATTAGTTAGTTAAATCTGCTGGTTTCACAAAAAAAAAAAAAGAGAGAGAGAAAAAAGGAAAAAAGGTCTTCCCCTCTTCCTCACAGCACTTCTTACAAAAAAGATTAGAAGAAAAAAAGCCTAAAGAAAATAATGGGCAAGATTTGTAGAAGACAGAATGCTGCTCCCTAAACAAGAGCCTAAAGGCCTAATTTTTAAGGTTTAAGTTTATTTTTTGAAGGAGTTGTTTTTCATTTTTTTATGGGTTGCACAAAACTAGGTTGAAAAGATTTATTTTCGAAGTTGCTTGTTGGCTCTCCCCACTCTTAATGTTAAATTAAGGAACTTCTCTCATCTCTGTAACCCTTAAAAAAGCAGCCTTGATACACCACTCCTCTGAGAACCAGGTCAGCAAAATATAATTAACACAATATTAAACAATTGTACTCAATATACCAATTAAAATCAATATATTAAAAAAAATATGGACACATTTTAGATACTTAAACAGAGGCAATGAGATATTCTTAATTGTAAAAAGACATCTTTCACTATGGATATAGCAGGGTCTGTGCTAAATGTGTGACCTCAGGACCACTCAAAACCAGACTCCTCTCTATCTCCATGACACTACCTTGCATTCTGTCAATCAGTTACACAGCTGTTCACAGATGGCTGACAGTAACCAGAACAAAAGAACTTCTCCAAGACTTAAATCACAACTGCTCCCTCACTGACAGTTACAAGAGGGGTGTAGCTGGGTTATGCTTTTTTATTTCATCATGAATACCAGCTTCCTCTCCAGTGCCCTTTCTGAAGGTTACATGAACAAACAACAGCATACAGAAACATCGAGTATAAATTGTGCACTAGCAGACAGGATGCAAGCAAATTAGATGTTATTCTTCCAGAGCTTCATCCCTGTGCTCTTTTAAAAGTGCTTTGATAGACTATCCAATAATCACAACCTTGCTTTTAAAGCCACATCAAAACTAAAGAAATTCTAACAGAATAGAGGCCTGTTATTTTTGTTTTCTACTCCAAATCTCATCAACCAAGGCTCTGCTGACATTAGAACACAACATGAAATAGTATGTAGATGTAGTACAGAAGTATGTTAATATATAAATAGATCCATGTAGTAGTGAGAAAACCATCAATATTTTAGGAAGAGCAAAATATGAAAGATGACTAAAATTTGTGAACTTCTAAATCTATTCCAACATAAAGTTTAATTGAACTAATGAAATATCATGAATAAGTGAAATAATTTTAAATAATGCTGAAATATTGTTAGTTGTTTAAGTGGGATTCATATACTACTGAAGTTTTTTCCCTTCTCCATATTGCATATATATACACCTCACACTGAAAAAAATAAAATAAAACACATACATAAAACCTAGATTTGATCACAAGAGGAATTATTATTTCTGAAGAGATGCTGTGCAACGAAACAAAATTTAGTGGTTTTACTTTGTTGTTTCAAGTGGATATAATTGAATTGAAGAGCTGTCATTTTTAATACAGTTGCATATTGTCTCTCCAACAGAACTGTTTTAACTTCTAATGTTATAAAATGCATAGGTAATAGTTTCATACTCTGTTTTTCACTTACATTCATAATCAGTACAATACACTGTAATGTACAGGAAAAATCCACAAACTAAGAAGAATGTCATTGCAATCTTGAGAGAAAAAACACATTACAATGATGCCATTATAACATGACATTTCAAAGCGCTACGTATTTCTTTTATGCTTGCATATTTTGATGCCCACACGTCTCTAAAAACACTGCCATGTAGAATGCAAAGTTTGCCAGTAAAAAAATCACACAAGATTTCAGAATTAACACTATGGCTCACAAATCACACAGCTTTGTACATACAGACATTTAGAGTTCCGTGACACAAGGAAGGAAGATAAATGCATTCCTTCATGCTAAACACAAAATAGAGTTTTCAGCTAGCTGAAATCAGCATATCTTCAGCAAAATAACTGAAGTTATGTCAGTGTATAGCATTCAGATGCTGACAGCTTGTGGACCAGTATATACCTTGTATCACAGAAACCACAGACAAGTAAGTTAAGGCTGTTCAGGTTTTCTAACAATTTCTATTATGGGATTCAGGTTCAGCAATCATTTAAAGCAGCTGAGGTAGAATTTTCCATAGTGAGAGTTCACGTATATTTTTGTATTTCATGTTCCCAGAAACAGCCTAATTTTCTTGTTGTTTCTAAGTTGTACTTCAGTCAGAGTGAAATCAAGAGGAAAATTATCTGACCCAAGTTATTATTAGCTTACTAAGTAGTTTACTAATGTTATGCTGCCATACTTAAAAATACAAACTGGAAAAATATATTTAGCCTGTCACCCTAGCTGCAGTTTGGGGACAAGTTTTTCAGCTGAAAAACTAAATTCCTTCTTAGGCATAGTACCAAGTTACACTTTTTCTTCAGAAACTAAGAATTTGATCTATAAGCAAAGGAGGAAAATGAAGCGAGAAAAAGAAAGGTATTACTAGTGAGAAAGCCGCATGGTAGTCTCAAATATAAGGTCCAAAATATGCCTCTGCTACTAAGATACCCTTTTGCAATAGTTACCAAATTATAGAAATACTACCCTGCAGTTTTCAGTGGACATTTGTCTATTCTTGTGGCACCATTTCTTAAAAGGGAAAATCAGAATAATGGGCTGAATTCACATACACACCGGAGTTGAAAGAAGCTGTGTTCAGAGAACATATGCTTTAAAATACCAATTGTTCAAAAATTAATAAGGTCACAGGGGTTTCAAACTAGGCACTGAAAATTAATATGTGCATTAATTAACGTACACAAAATTCCTCAGTGTGAGTGAGAGCAACACAGAAACAATGTGGAAAAAACTACATAGGCAGAAAACACCTTTTCCATATTCAAGGGTTAGGACAGCACACACAAAATAGAGCTATCAATAGGGGTCAAAAGAGGAAGAGGCAAGTAAACAGCAAATAATTACTATTTCTCTGATGCTGTGACTGGGAAAAGAGAATGACATCATGTACATAAAGACTGTCTGAGAAAATAGGAAAGTTTTACATTCATAAAATATAGCTGTGTTTTTTAACATGCACATTGAAACAGTGCCCCTCTGAAAATACACCCTTCAGTACAGCTGCAGAGGGGACAATTCAGGGTTGGAGCCAGTCAGTAAACTGTTCCTATTGCAAGCTGAAACTGCCACTGGTCACCTTTTCCTGTTCTAATTTAGTCTGTAACAAACTCTCTGAAAGAAGACATGTACATGTCACTGGATTGTTCAAAAAACAAAAAAAAAAATATTTTTTCTACCATGCCAGGGCTGGTAACGATCATCCCTTTGCATTCTTCTGCATACTTCTGCCATTCCAGTTCTTCCCACTGAAGCATGTTGGCAATCTCTTCTTCAGGCACCAGAGCTTTACTGCATCGTAACAAGTAGAGAAGAATCTGATGCATTGAGAGTACTTCTTTTCCTCCATCTTAAAATCATAAATTAAAAAAAAAAAAACAAACCACATTTCAGATTCAATCCTAAAGCATGAGCATAAAAGATAATATGCAGAACAAAAACCATTTATATGAGCAAAATAAAATCCAAAATGTTTAAGTGATTTGACAAATATGAAAGCAAATATTTTATAGATGAATACTGCACACACATTAACACTTTGCTAAACTAAATCAGTAACAGGAATGGTGGAGAGAGTAATAGATCCATCCTATTGTAAACTTGAAGTTTCTAACTTGCCTGAATAAACTTCAAAATGAGCAGCAGAACAATCCATTATGCTGTCCAGTTATATCTTCCTTTTCACAATTTTATCATTCTTTTCATAACAGCAGTTAAAAAGCCTTTAGGTGTTACGCAGTTTTTTTAAAGAACACTCAAAATTTTACAGGATACTTCTGGATGAATATAGTAAGCTATCCCTGCATTTCAAACTCATCTGTAGTGCTTACATGCCGTAACTGCAGTAATGAAGACTAAAGAGCCTCATGCTGTCTTCTGTCACTAAATGAATCAAGGGCATGTGAAAATTACTAAATACCTCTGAGACGCCAGGAAAAACGCACAGGAAAGGCCGCTTGTACCAAAAGAAGATGCTATAATCTGACTGGCTTAAGGTAGCCAGCTACAGATGTGAATATGCAAACAGGAAAGGTGAGTGATGGTTCCAACAGATCACCACTCAGTGGTCACTCAGATCAATGACTGAGTTCAGTTCAAATTCAGTATGTCTGCTCATGTAAGTAAAATGTCACTGCATGTTCCCAATGCTTTAATTTTGACATACATCTCTCTAACTCCCTCCTTTAATAACAGTTTTAGTTTGCAGGTATGGAAAAATCTTCACGTGTCAGCCTCACAGAACACAAATGCTGATTTCCCTTCCTCAGGGAGCAGAAACAATCTGGTCCAGACACTGAGTATGTTCTCTCTATCACTACACCCACAAAAGAGAAATGATGACAAACCAGATGTAAAACTTCAGAGCAACATGGGGGATGACATCCAGCACAAGGAGTGTGATCCCAGGCAAAGTGGAAAAGCCTTGCAGAGCTGCTGCACAACGGCAGCACTGTGTAAGATGATGTCCTCTACAAGACATGTGAGGAACCAAGCCCTTCTCTTAATTCTGCTGGGATTAGAGCACTTCTGCACAAAAATGATGACAGGTAATGGCATAACTTGGCCTGTCAGAACAACTAACTCACTCTTAACTCCAAAATGGAGTCTTAAGGGGGAAAATACAACCCAAACCTCACTGGAAATATAAAATACTTCTAAAAAGCTACAGGGACAGATTTTTAAATGTGCAAAGTTTTCCTTCAAATTAAAGGGGTACTCCACTTACAAGACTATTCATGCAAGAGGTAGCCCACACCCACCAATCATTAAAATATAAATGTATCCTTATCCACTGAAGATTATGTACAGGTTGCTACAGATAACTCAATGAAAGTCAGAGACTTTCTAAATCAGAATATGCAGTACTTGGGACCTCAAATGTGTTTTTTCTAGTATTTTACTCTCTGAATATATTTCTCATAAAAACCTATGACAATGAATACAACACAGCAACTGTTCTGCATGCTATGCATCTCAGTAAACGGGATACGACTAGGTCAGAGCTACCCCAAGGCCCGTCTGTAAGTAAATCCACATAGAAAACCTGACATCCCAAACCTCATTATTTTTACACAATGTTAGGAAAGTAAGAAAGAAAAAGTAGAAGAGATGGGAAATCAGGAACTCATTCCTATCTTTAAAGAGACAGCTGATGATGTGTGGAGATCTGATGCACCAACGTCTTCTTTGATTAGACGTAAGAAGTATTCTGCAAACATACCTGAAGGAAATAGATTTCCTCCACTCTCTGAAATTAAAAATCTTTAAGGATACTTCAAAAAATAATCAATAAAAAATGAAAGCTTGATTAAAATAAAAAAGCCTGTCAAAAATATGCTAAAAGGGAATTATATATGCAGAAATATCAGGAAAAATGCGTTTTTAAAAAAGAGTTAGAAGGCAGGGGACCTTAAAGAAGAAGCAGCACACAGGAATACATATTATAGAGACTTATCTCTCCCTATCAGTAAACAACCCAACAGCACAGAAAGAACTGAAACTCTTTCTAAACTAAAATTAAGAAAAAAAAATCAGCATATAAAAACTCTGAACAGGAAAGCACCCTCAAGCTACACAAACTAGGCAGGACAAACTTGTTCTCATTTTGTGATGAGGTCAAGTTAATCAGCCATATGTGGCTTGATGGCTTATTTTGTAAATTGCTTCAGCAAAACCAAATCAATGTTTGCTAGCAAGCCTCAGAGCTCTGCTTCTGATTGAACAGTGCTGTGTATCCAGGAAGGAACAACAATTAGAAATACAGTCATCTAGCCATCAGTACTCTCCACAGTAACAAGCCAAAACTCATTTTGCTCCAGCTATAATTAATATCCCAACTAAGTTTCAAAGCCCAGAGCAGAAAGCACCTCCAGGTCACAATCACAGCCCTCTTGATGAAGGTTGTTCTATGTGTCATCTGCACCCTAAATCCCACAGCTGTAACACATCCTTCTGTCCACACAACCCTCCTGGAGCAATCACTGGCAGGATCTCAGCAGGACACATTTTCAGTGGAGCCATGACATTTACATCAACTAAAAGGCTGTCCTGGTGTCTTAGATGTGTTAAATGCCTGTGTAAGCTGATGATTCCAAATGAGTGCAATGCTCCACATGGAATCTTGTCCTTGGCTTGCAGGCCAGGGCTCAACTGCATTGGAATAATGGCTTTTGGCTTTTTACTATTTGCTACAAAGCCTAAGCTGGCATTAGGATAAGGAAATAATCAGAAACACGTGCTATAGGGTGCCAATCATGCTGACCCTTGCACATCAAGAATTGTGATCTAACCACATGATACTCTGAAGAGCAGGGAGGACATGAAATGTGTGAGATTAGATAACAGCACTCCTCAATGCCACAGTTCCATCACTGAGCATGCCAAAGAGGACCCAGCACTGCCTAAAATGACTACAGACACAAAAGCTGGAAGCAAGACTTGGTCTGCCCATAAGAATTCCAGTTCTGAGTAAACCATCCACACTGCCAGCAAGCACTAAAGATTTCAGGTAGAAACACCAGATCTCGGCACTGACTGAACTATTCCACTTGCAATAAGGGTTTTTTTGTGGAGATTTTTTCTGGAGGATAGGGTTGTTTTCTATTTTGTTGGGGTTTTTTAAAAGTTTTTTTAGATCTAATTTGCATAAAGCTACATAGTACACGCATTACCTGGAAGAAATCTCACAAACCGCGGCATGAAGTGATATCTGGGACAGGAAACAGAATCATTTTCAAGTGAAGGACCTTAAATACAAAAAAATTACAGAAAATTTATGAACAGCAACATATTTGCAAAAGAAGAAAAGAGGCAACTTCGCTGCAGATGAAATCAATGCATGGTGATTACATTTGATAGGGCTTAAGTTTCAATCCAAAAAGTAATAAAAACCAGACAAATTGTAGTGAAAGCTGAAAGCTTTCATACAGACAATTTAAAAGAAATCTAAATAATTTAAAAATAATAACCTAACAAAAACCCCAGTACTTTTAAATAAAACAACAATAGAAAAAGATTGGTTTGTATAACCAATTAATTATTACACTTAAGCCTTACAGATATCAGCACAAGTGTATCTCCTCCCAATTAGTGGAGTGGTTTTTGCTGAACATAGCAAAGATAAAATGGAAATTTCCACAGTGTTGTTTTGTGGGTATTTTTTCAATTTTCCTATTCACCATATAAAGCTTAGCAAGAAAATAAAAACTAAACTTGTAAGTACCTGGTGTTAAAAAAAGAAAGAACAATCAGAAGCAGTGACAGAAGAGACAACACTGACTCTAGAATATATTTAGTACCAAACCAAAGGCTACACAAAATATATTAAATCTCTGTGCTCCTCTGTTTAACTGCATTAAGTGCAGAGTGCAACTCCACAAAGTCAAGACGCCCTACAGATACTGAAAGGCAATTCCTCTGAAACTCTCATTTATCTTTTAGACCATGAACAGCATTCTCCTTTGTTGCAGTTTTCAAAGAAACAAGTATTTTCATCTTGTCAAAAGACAAAAACATTCAGCTATAATGATAACATTAACTCTGCACAGCTGTCTGTATGACACTACTTTCTGAGTTGACTGCAGAGAAATACTGTATGAGCAACTTGTTTTTAGCTTGCAAAAGGAGAGAATAATTTACTTGACACCTTGGTTTTCAAAATACTACACATATGATACTCTGTAATATTAAACACACAGTAATATTTACTGTTTAACTAAAATAAAAGTTCTGGATTAAGGCAGAAATTTAGTTTATTTGTGAGAATAGAGTGCCAGGTTTCTGAATGTTCATTGCTACAGCTCACACTATTGAACTCTAATTTCATCTTCTTGAAGAATAGATGAAGTTTGTCCCTCTCATGTAAAACAGTAGTTACATTGCTATTCTGAGGACCCTCTCAAGGAGAACGTTACCTTTAAGATTCCAGTCATACAACTCCAAAATATCTTTGAATAGATAAGAAGAGAATAGCTCAAGGCCTCTCACACAAAAATTCTGGGGAAACAAAAAAAAATAGAGCAAATTTATAAATATATAATACTGCAATACAAATAATGCCATTCACATATAGTTCAATAACACACAATTAAAAAAAAAAAAGACTTCATATCTGCCAACCACTAGATACTGGGTTCTGGAAACTGTCTTGATATATTTGTGATCATCTACCCTAACATAGTGCAGTGGTCTCTTCAGAAGGCATTGTCAAGAAAGAATGGAATAGAATCCTCTTCACTCAATGTCAAAATCAACAGTATAGGCAAAAATTATCTGCAATTATCTGCCAAGCACTAAAACACCTTCCACCTGAGCAAGCCAGGCAGATGACATATTTCTGAGAAATATCTTTTTCATAGTTCACTTTTTCCCACACGCTCATAATAAGTGTTTATAAATCACCATCTGTGATGTTGCTATGACTTCCAAAGCAAGCATCAGTACAACACAATTGAGGATTATGACCTAAATAACCAAGAAAGAAGAAGAAAAAAGGTGAAATGGAAAAAAAAAGAAAAAAGAGATTCTTTTCATCAAGTGAGGAAGTGGCTCCTTCAGTGAACGAACATATAAACTTTTCTGAACAAACAAAATCAGGCCAGACTGATATAAATTGTGCATGTATGATATCAGCCATAAATTCCAAACGCAACACCACATTCACTTTCAAAAATCTTTAATAAAGATGGTCTGCAAATAACATTGTAGTTATTTACCCAGAAGCCCTCCCAGATGGTGACTTGCCTATTTTGCTTGGTGGCCATTTGTTGTTTCAGTTCACGATTTACAGACAACATAATACATTCACTCTCTTACAAGAAATTAATTGCTTTGATCACATTATTCTTTCTGAGGCACTTCAAGGCTGTTTATTTCAGGGCTTTTTAGGCACTGTATACATTTAGATGCCATTGAGCAACCAAAAAAAGAGATAACTAGAAAGACAAATGTAAACACATAGGACCAAATTAAATACTGATCCTATCTTCGTAGCTGATATGCAGAGGTGTTCCTGTATCTCTACACACTGTTCCACTGCAGCAATTTACTTTGCAAACTGGCTCCACCAGGCATTAATTAGTAATAAAAACATCCCACCACAAACAGATTATGAACTCTATGTGCTTTGTTTGTGTCCACAGGAAATTTGTTTTGGCAACAGCTTATATTAAGTACTGATAAGCAATCTTTAAAGCTTCAAACTTCTGATTAAGTTTGAAGAAAAGCTGTGCCATTGACTTCTGTGTTCCTAGCAAAGGAATACCTCCATACACCTTATTTTTGTCATAGGGAAGAGAAGGGTAATGCCTAATTCAATTTACAGATAGTGCATATAACTTAAAATTAAAGGTACCTATGGATATAAGCACTTTTTACTGTTTGACTTTAATACATGATAGCCTAGGTAGATGGATTTATGCTAGTACCTGTAAGTGCAAGCTCTTTTCCAGCCACTCATTCAGAATAGAGCCAGTCTCTTAGAGACTTCACAAGGTGGGATACTGAAGAGTTTAATCCATTAAACGTACCAACAATTCATAAGCCACTCTGACTTTTAGACTAATTACCCATCTTACCTCAGGCATCATCTCCTCAATGAAATGAATTGTATAGTCAATGTTAAACCTGATTACTTTGCATAGAGGAATCTGGAAGGAAAAGAGAAATTCAGTATTAAAAACTATATAGCATCAAATGTATAGTTAATACAATTTTGTATGCAAAGGTATTACTGTATGCTGAAAAGGGCGCTTATTAAAATAGCTGCTCTGGGGGGGTCATGCAAAGACAAGAACACAAGCACACGTAAAGAGAGTACCAGTTCCAGCCTTCACCTCAGTAATAAAACACAGTGCTGACAGGAGGCATGGTGAAGGAAGGTTAAATAATGCCATCTACTGGAGATGAAATTTTCTTTAGGAGAAAAAGTAAACTTGTAAACTTCACTCAACCTGTATCTTCTCTTACTTGGATATTGGCAAGGGAATTTGTTGTTTGTGACACGTCAGATTGATAGAGTGATCTGAAAGCAAGGTGTTTTTAGCACACTGCCAGTTGTGTCAGCTATACTGTCTTAAAATGCAGTTTTAAATCAAAGTTACAAAATGTTATAGCTTAGGGATAATTACAGTTTTATACTAATTTCATGTAATAAATAATCTCAATTTCATCTGACTAGCTAGCAAGACAAACATTTCTTTTTTTCATCTTTATACAGTCCATAATTTGCTGAGGGTATTTCCTGTTAATTGGATTTTCAGAGAACAAGAGCTAAATTCCTAAAAGACTACAAAAATGCCTGACTTTTCCCTTACACATCTACAGCTCTTACCCAATTTTACTACTCACTGGCCTCAAAAGCATGAAAGAATGTTAGAACAATTCCATGATCTGTGAAAGTGAAGCAACCCAAGGTTATTTTACATTTATAAGCACACAAATAAATATCTGAACAGCACTAGGGTTGCAATGAAATCCATGTACATAGCAGAGGTGCAATATTCTGACTGCATCTTCTTACAGTCCACTGTCAAACATTTGATTATTTTGACTACAAAAATCTATTGATATCAGCATGATAAATTAAGAAGCTGCACCAAACAAACAAACAAAATTGTGTTTCTTAAAATTTGATATAGTATTAAATGTAAATACAAACCCTTCCCAAAACCTTGGAAGCTAAATATACCATTTAGAATCTGAGCAGATGAAAACCTGTCACACTTAAATCAGTGAGGCTTTAAAAAAAGCACAGGGATTGTTTACTTACTTTCTAACACATAATTTAAACTAGAATACTTTAGAGAAGTGACCACAAAGACCTCCATGAACTGCAGTAAATGCACACTAAAGGATCACATGGCTGGTACTGTAAAATTGGTCCAGTATTTATAATGCGAAAATAATTTTTTCTATGACTGTACTAATCATTTTCCCTAATACTTGAGCTGCTCAGTTATTACTCAGTAATAACAGCAGTAACTCAATAATAACCCTAACCATGCAAACTTAACACTTCATACTACAGAAATTTGATTAATGCAAAGATGTTGTTGTTCAGATCTCTATTTTTACTACCTTTTGCCACCTCAGTTTTATCAAATATGTTCCAAAGTGTCCCTCAAAGAGCAGGTTTTATGTTGTATGCCAAAAATCATCTCATGACATCAAGAAATTCCTTTCAAAGGGCTTTATATCTTTTAGTAACAGGAACTGGCACCACAATGTGGCTTTGTATTCAATTCTGTAAAAAAAAATACTGATCACTTCCCCCTACTTGGAAGTGCATGCAAACATGTACTTCACAATAAGCTTAACAGCTTTACTAATTACTCATATCAAAGAAGAGTTTCCCCTGTTGTCTATATATTGAAGATTTCCATATCTCTCTGCCTTCCTGTCACAAAATACATACAAAAATTGTAAAGGTAAGGAGGTGTCTTTATTATTTAATATGAGTAAAACAAAACTATTTTTTGCTCATTTGCAAAGTGAAAATGTAAAGCCTTGAGATAAATTTGCCTTGACCTGAGGCTGAATTAATGCTACTGGGCAGCAGTGCTTCCCATTGCCATGCCAGAGGCTGAACTCCACTCTCTCAGTGACTTATCAACAAGACACCCTTCCCCTGGCCACCAGAAGTAAAGTGTTATCATATACATTATGTAAACAAACTGTCAGAGCCAAAGCAATTTCTTCTCAGTGCCTCTTAGTTCCCAGTATCCTTACAATCCAGTCCTGTGTTACATCCCAGTCCTCTGTTCATAACCATTCTTATACGGAGTTGTGGCATTGGTGATGTATCTAGTTATAGGTATAAAAACGATAGAAACTAACACACACTGAACTTTTTGAGAAAATCTCAAAACAACCAAGATAACAAAAAAATCTTCAAGTGTACAGAAATTAAGAATCTGTATATTTTCCATCCACATTTGACTAAGCTTATATTGGAAAAGCAAAGAAGTCAGGTACCCATCATTTCCTTTTCTTGTTACACTTGCTTTCAAAACACGAAATTAAACACCTGTACATACCTACAGCTTTTACTAAAAATTTTAACTTGCTAGATCCTGAAGAAGCTGAACAGCTGTTAGAAAGTATTGGATACATCTAGGTAAGTTTTAAGAAGAGAGAAAAGCCTTTAGAGTGGATCTCTGAAAAATTCCATTTGTCACTTAAACGGAAAACCTTTTTTTGTTTTATTACTAGTTTTTTTAAACTTTGCCAACTTAATAAACTCACTCAGCCAATTTAAATCCAATTAGCAGTCTTAACAAGTTGTTCCATGGTTTAATGCACTTTCAAACTGTGAAACACATTACTTCGATGCACATCACAACTTCAGTCACAGTTCAGAGATGATGCTTACCACAGTCAGTTAAGACAAAACCTGAGATTCGTCAGCACAAATATTTTCCCCTGTGCCCAGTGCTGCTAAGATGTTTGCAGCATACATGTATTGTTTTTTTAGAGATGTTTTGGTTCAGGGAAGAATGAGTACCTTCTAAAGAAATCCCCTGTATGAACCTGAAGTATGTAGAAATGACCGTACTTACATTTGTTAGTGGAGCATGTGCAAACATGGAGAACCCTTCAAAGATATATTCATGGTCATCATACTCAATAACAGTAGGTCTGTCTGTCTTAAAAAAGCAAACAAAACCACCATGAAGTAATAAGCAAAAAGCAGTACGACTTTTGTCACCAAAAACAAAATCAGAGTCCTAGTTCAAATTATAAATAAAGTACTTACTAAGAAATTTGTGGGAGGTGACACAGTAATTCGGTAGTGGTATAGTCTTCCAGCATTGTTGGTCATGGGGCGACATGGTTTAATGGGCTTAAAGAAAGAGATAAGTAGAATTATGTATAGAGTCAAGGCAAATTTAGATTAAAAGAGAGAATAAAGCATTTCTAATAGCCATGAAATATGCATTAGGAAAAATTAAATAAAAGCAGGTGGTCATAATTAAGCATTCTGGGAAGGAGGAAAGTGTGGCCTTATCTCCATTTTCACTTTAAGAAATACTTTTAAAGCTTTTCAAAAGCAAAAAAATGGTGAATTTTTATTTTCATTTTCCATTTAACTCTCCATTTCTCTTACACACAACAGTTAGCTGTTTACGTTCCAGACTGATTTCTTCTCACATACAAATTTGTTTCAGGAAACACATTTCAAAAGCTTACAAAGAGAAGTCTAGACATCACACAAGATCTCAAGGTACATTATCAAGATAGGTATCAGCTCATCTGCTTGGGGGACATCTGCAGCTTGAAGAGATGGGATTAGTCTAGCACTGCAGAGGTAGCTCTGGTAACCCCATTCTGTCTACCTGGTTGTAATGCTTGACTTTGAGGCCCAAAGGCAGCCAGATAGCTGCAATTTCCTGTTTCCCTCCAGCTTACTCTGAAGCAGTCCTGTGTAAAGACCTAAACTCATCAACGATCAGTCAAAACCAGTTTTTCATATGCCCTACATACAACTTGCTGCAGTTCGGAGGCTGCCACCAGCCCATTTGGAATACACTTGGAAAAAGAATAAAACCACTGCAGTGAGCAGGGTACTATTCTGAACTGCAGAACAAAACTGGCCTGCGGCAATGGCATGACAGCTACACCACTACCTGCTTTGGCCACTTTGCAAAACTTATGCATTAAGGTGATTTTGTTGGCTCTTCAGTCCCAAAATAAGCTTCTCAGCTTATTATTTCAGCTGCAACAAGGCAGCTGCAAACAAGTTAGTTGAAAACTAGGCAGTTTCACCTACAGGACACTGTGAAAAGTATTATATTCAAGGAGATTTTGTGAAACCTGGGATTCCCAGATGGCATTGTTCCAGAAAGCAGCTGCCTTCATGCAGCAAGTTTTATGTATAGTAGCTTTCTCCTCCTAAATTTTCTTCCTTTCCTGCAAAGATGCAACATGGGGAGGAATACATCCTGAAGTGGAGAAATTTGTAGTAAGCTTCAGACCAAAGCCAATTTTTTCAACTCAAATAATTCACAGAAACATTTGTAACTCCTTAACTGCAGAGAAATAAACAACTGTTACAGTAAATACAAAAAGGCCAACTGAAAAATAATTTTTTTCAAGAAAAAATATGAAGATAAAATTGAAAAGCCTAAACCAGGCAAGAATGCCTCCTGACAAGCCTTCTGTCTCTTTCAGTAGCAGAATTACTATTTACTTTTTTTTAAAAGCAATGACTTCACAAAGTGGGCCCTTAACAACATATTCATCCACTTGAGGATAGCAGATCTTTGATCACAAGTTCTTTTCTATTAAAACAATCATGYTATAGAAACTTTAAAAAAACCAACAAACTTAAAACTAAGCAAACACAGGCCCAAGTTTTCTACAGTTTTCAGATGGATTTCATTACCATTTCCATTTTAAATATGAGGTTACATAACTAAGTGATTTAAAGTTGCAAAAGAGTTTGTTTTTTTCTTTTTATTCAGCCTGTAAATCATGGGAAAACCCCCTCAAATCAACCCAAATAGGAATTTACAGCTGCAATCTGTATTCATAATTGCAATCCTTAGAATTACTAATACCTCTTCACCAGGATAAATGCCGTGTCTTATTCCTGTGCGCCGGGCTTTAGCACTGCACTTGCACAAAGGTCCATCATTCATCTGTCAAAAACAAAATAGGATTCTGGTTTTACTGAAAAGTGGTTTTGGAAAAGTATGTTGGTTTTAATGCCCTGAGTGCTGATGCTTCTAAAAACTTGTCATGCTCAGATTAAGTGGATGCTCTCAAGCCAATAAAACTGAAAACACTGTAGACTAATGTAAGAAAACCACACAGCAGCATTAGAACTTCATCACTGTTTCAGAAGCACAAGATGGAAAAACACTCAGCAGAATTGTACCACCCTGTTATAATATACCTCTTTTCCATTTACTTATACACACAAACAGCATGCCGACTGCCTAACACAAAATTTAGGTCTCAAACATGTACGTGCCAATATTTACATGCTGAATTATCCATATTCAAACAGTTCCACCAATTTCTCTGACTGAAAACCCATCCTCAAATCCTCTGCTATGGAACAAGGCTATCCTTTAAAATGCAGACCATTCAAAGATTTTACTTGGTACTTTTAAGAACTGATGGGAACAGTTCAAATCCATCCTATGAACAGATCAGTAAAAAAGAGAAAAGAGGATAAAATACCCACTTGAGTATTCTGTATGGGTGCATCAAGTACCTACACCAAAAAGGGCCAGTGCACACATCATAAAGGTCAAAGTCTTTCTTTTCACTTTTATGACAATGATCAATGCAGACTATCAACTACTTCAACAGCCTTAAGCTTTCTGGTCTTACATTATGCTTACTGCAGAAATCCAAGAAAAGAAACCCAGAAACAAACCAGAGAATCAAATTAAGTTCCCAACCCCAGTTTTTAATCAAAGTTTGAATCTAGGAAGTTAAAATTCTTTTAGAGTTATGAAAAAAACCAAAAAAACATTAAACTTGCAATGCAATAGAAAAAGATCAGAACTTTCCATGCTATTGCAAGCAGTCTGAAAACTTAAACAGTATCCACAGTGGGGCGTAATGGCATTATCACGTATTAGATGTAATGTGAAGATACCACAGGAAGCAAGAATTACTGCACCACTGTTAGCTTTAGGCAGCTGGGATAGGGATGCAACCTTTAGTTTTGATGTTAACTTCAGTTTCTTCAGACTGCACAATGCATATATGTGCAAAGCAACATAAGAAGCAGGGCACTTCCCTACTCCTTTGGATTGCAGGAGAGCAATCATGAATTGATGGTAAAATGATGCTGAGAGATCACAAATTTACACAGGCAATGCCTTCTCTGACCAACAGAGCAACTTAAACAAGCACATCTCATTTGTAAGGCAAAAGCCAATTCGGTAGCATTGAATTTAACAATTTATTTTCTGGCAACCGTCAAAGCTGCTGGAGATCATCCAAATTAACAAACTTCTCAGACTGAAGGGTTGGGAAGATCCATTCTACAAATCTAGTTCCATGTCAGACAGTGTACTTGCACATGTCAGAGTGCATGGCAATCATTCCTGTTTTATTTATTGACAGAAAGCATTTTGACACACCAGATAAATACCTAAAAAACTTCAAACCTTTTCAAATGAAATCTACACAGAAGTAGTACAGCACTGACAGGCTCACCATGATTGATTTTAGCCTCTTCAAGAAAGACAAAGAGTCAGCCTCAAGAAAGTTTTTGGCAAAGAATGATTTTCAGCAGGAAACTCCTGAATCTATTCCTTCTACAGTTATTCCACTTTCTTTTTTGTTAATATTCTTCATAGAACATTATTTTGAAGTGTGCCCAAGAGCTGCACAATTTTTTTTCTCTTAAATATCTAAGCAGTTCACTAATTTTGTTTTCCATACAAATAAAAACAGCTAGCTATGCTCAATCATTTTTTAACTAGAAGCATAAATATGAATTTATAATGGAATTTTCAACAGACTTTTGAATTACCACAATGGCAATATGCACTCCAGCATCTCTTCAACATTATGATTTGTTGCAAGCTAAACTCATACATCACACAAAGTGACAGAAAAATAAATTTACTGAGGTGCCAGTTGAAATGAGAGAATAAATTGTAAAATATTTAAGTAAGAAAGATGAAGATAGTGAATTTGCAAACAAAAACTAGTCTTCTGTGCAACATGTACATGCAAAACAGCACTTCATGAGCTCAGCAATTACATTCAATGAGAACTACAATCTCTATGCAATTACAAAAGAACCATTAGACAAGAAATTAAAAGCATTAACTGCATATTTAAAATATTATTTATCATTATGAGCTGAGAGCTTAAGGTGAAAAATTTGTAAAGGATGTAAACATATTGCCTTTTCTCCACCACGGAATTCAGTTGTGTACCTTTATATCAGGGCTAAAAGGACAGCATTAGCACATTGTTAGCATTCTGTTTTTATTAATGCTGTCAGACATTATTCCAACTGAATAATCTCCAGGATTATTTAGCTGGAACCATACTCCTGAAATCAAAAGTGAAGGGCTTTGAAGATGAGAGAGAAAAGGGAAAATAGGGGTAAAGAAAGCATTATGAAATAGAGGTCACGCTGCACGTTTGACAACAAGGCAAATTTTTAAACTTATTGGGAGAATGACCTTTGGACACCCAGCACTTTTCCCTCACACCCTACCTGTCCAGGATCATTGTACCACAGTTCTTCGTGGAGACGATCAGGGTGTGCTTTTTTACGCTTAATTTCTGCAATGACATCAATAACATCCGAATCCGAACTGCTGGAGCAGCTGCTGTCATCTTCGGAGTCACACTCTGACTCACTAGAGCTCTCTGATGCACACAGAAGAAATAAAAAGAAATAAAGATGGCTGAAAAACACTTCCACATGCTCTCTTCTCCATAGCAATGCATTCTCTACCATGAATTAATGCCTAGACTTAATATTAAAAAAAAAAATCTTGAGCTCAATACTACTAATCTCCTGTGGTACTGCGGAGTGACCCTTTCTTAAGCACATAATTTTAGTCACTCATTTCCACAGATATTCTCAGCTCCAATTTAAATAAATGCCTTCGTAGCCAAGACATATACTAGTCTGCAAGTAATGATTATCTTATTCTGGGAATAAAATGCAATGTTTCTTCCATTTTTTAAGTTTTGACTTAAGAGAAAATATATTACTATACTGACAGTGCTTTCTAATACTTGAAACTGTGGTTTTAAAGTACACATTTTTACTGAATTCAAGACTCTCCTTAGTTGAAAGAAAAATAAGAGAAAATGAGAGAACAACACTAGGAAAATGTTTCCCTTTTTTTTTTTTTAATCAAGATGTATTTTTTCACAGTTCATAATTTGGCATAAGGTGTTACTAAAATATGTCCCTGGAACACATGGTTTACATAGGTCATCTATGCTCAGCTGAAAAAGAGTTTCCTCACAATGTATGCACATGTATTCCTACAAATATTCACAAAGATTTAAGTTTCAAAACTTTCTCCGATATACATATGATTAATACTGAGTCAATTTTCAGGTGTAAAACATGCTGGAGTTTCAAAAGACTAACAGAGAACTTTACGATGTTAACATATTGAAATCTTAGAATCATAGAATGGTTTGGGCTAGGAGGAGACTTAAAGATTATCCAATTCCATGCAGAGGTATATCTCCCACTAGACCGGGTTGCTAAGGGCCCGCCCCATCCAGCCTGGCTCTGAACATTGCTAGGGATAGAATGGGCACCCTGTCCCAGTGCCTCACCACCTTCACAGTGAAGAATTTCTTCCATCATCAGTCTTTCATGATATAAAAGTGCTCTTGGAACACACTGCTATCCCACTGCAACACACGATTGCTGATAACACAAGCCAGAAGAGAGACAGCCTTTACTGAAGTACAGAATAAGACAAACTATTAAACACTACATGGCTGTAGGAGAAGCTGGCACAGACACCAAGTCAGCCCAGGGGAACAGTGGAGACATAGAGCCTTTGGGTTCTCCAGAAAGAGTGGAAAAAGAAAATGCAAAGTTGCCTTTGGCCCTATCATATTTTAGCCTGGAGCAGTAGGCTTTCTTCCTTAGACATCTAAGGAATGAGGGCTTCACACAGGTATGTTGAGTGCAGCAGTCATGTCCTTGATTCATCTACATGAAAAAACACCTCCTAAAAAACCTTACAGTTAACTTTACTAGTGATTTTTGAAGGAGTTTAAATACATGCAAATTCACTGTTCAAAAATAAGTGAAGAACTCCTTTACAAAAGTGAGTTCATATTTTATTTCATCTGTGTTTATTTTTTTCTTTCCTCTTCACTGCATCCTTTAAAAGCATCAGCACGTAACCATGTCATTATGCCTGTATTTCAGCTTTGGAATTTTTGATATGCAACTTATTAATGAGTTACTAAGATGAGACCTGAGAGTTTGAAGCAGCTCACCTGGCCAACATAAAGTAATAGTTAAAAAGCAAGCCCAACAGAATATCTAAATTACCATGATATGCCTACAAATTTCTTGAACTAAAACAACTGACTAAAAAACCTCTGCTCTGCTTTTCAACCAGTATTTCCCCAGTATTTGATGCTGCTGGATGTATTTCACTGCCAGAAGATCCATACGGGTGGGACAAGATAATACTGATAATGTATGTTAGAAAACTTTTGCAGATGTCTGATCATACTAGGCAAAGTTGCACAGCAAAAATACAATACTGAATAAAAGCTCAGATGTTTGTTTTCACAGCACTATCACCACCACTCTTGCTTACTCTTTAGAAATGTAAGACCAGGAACTCCCTCAAAGCCTCTCATGTGTCATTTTCTGGACTATCTGATCATGCTCAGGGTGTTTTATGCCACGGAAGGAACTAGCATTCGGTAGTGCTGGATACTCTCCATTCCCCCCTAGCCTTTCTGGGTAAAGAATCTAGCTCTACTTCCATCAAGAGCTGCAGTAAAACTCCCATGGATATGAAATACAAAGGAGGGATTTAAAAAACACCTACATAATTAAATACACACAACTGCCAAAAGAGCTTAACTACAGATTATTCTATTTCAGAGGTTTGTTATAATTTCAGCCTACCTAAATCTTCATCCAGCTTGGTTTTTGGTGGTTCCCATGGTGGCCTGGCTGCTTTGGCCTTTGCCTGTCGTTTTCCTAACTCTTCATCAAACTTTTCATACAGATCCCGGAGCTTGCTTGTTCCTACCACAGTAGAGTCCCCCTGTTAATAAAAAAATTAGAACAGAACAAAAAAAGGACAATGTTAAAATAGCACAAGAACTCAACACTTACCAACATTTCATGAAAAAACCAAGAAAGAGGGAAAAACGGATCTTTCAGTAAAACATGAGAATACCTAATAAGGCTTTAGTATATCATTACATTGCTTCACCAGGTGAATTGGCAGAGAAATTATTTCATTTGCTGGTACAGCACCTCTCCAAGTTTGTAGTTTGAGGCATCTTTGCTCACAAGTTAAACACAGTATAAACAGGGAAAAAATAGATCTTTCCCTCCTGAAGACAAAAAAAAAAGTATCACTATTCCATGTACCACTTATCTGAATGCTAACAGACAGAAGAAACTGATGAAAATAGAGAAGAACCCTAACAGGGTTAAAAGCCTGAGATGATTGGGAAAAGAGAAGAATTAAATGACACAAAATTATGATCCTGCTGAAGGGTTCATAATATAAAGGACTGTCTGCAGTCATTTTAGAGTTCTCACTGACATACCACTTGATCCATAGGGTCATTGGAATAATAGCTCTCAGAATGGGTACACCGAACCCAGACTGGCTTAAGCAATTCCTCATCTTCCTCTTCATTTTTCTCAGATGCATTCTCTTCTGATTCTTTGTCCTTGACAGCAGTATAGTTTTTCTCTTTACTGGAGCTCTGGTTCTCAGACCACCTTTCTCTGTCCTCCTCCCATCGAGTTCTCTTTCTCTCTCTGCTTGGAGACCGGCTTAGTGGGAGAAAGCAAACAAAAGCAGTTGTCTTTATTATAGTAAAATAAAAAAGCAGTTTGCTTCAGATGAGTACGTCATTCTATCATATAAATTGCAGCAAAATCCAGTTGCCTTTCCAGCTTTTAACTTGCACCATAAAGAGTACAAGAGTAAATTTGTATTTTTGAACTACTGTAAAAATGACTTAAAATTCTATGTGCTTTTTATTTTAAGCCATACTCAAGAATTAAAATTTTAAAATACATGCCATTTTAAATTAAAATTCCTACTTGCGTTCTAGGTGAATTTTTTTAATTGTATTTTTAAGTTAGGAACTCATTGGTAAAAACTAAGTCACATCAGTCACAACTAGAAGTTACAGTAACGAGCTTCAAAGTACGGCCCACAAACAAATGGTACGACAAAAGAACTTGAGTTTTATTAAAAGGATTCTACTGAACCCACACTTGTTACTCTAACACACTTTTGAACAACACAAGGTGTGATACTTCTTGTGCATCACAGGAGTAATGGAGTAATGCTTTCAAAAGAGTAAGGAATGTACCTACTTTTTAAAAAATAATATTCCAGTGTTTTCAAGTATCCAGCATTCAGAAAGGAGCAGCAATATAAGAAAATCCTCTAAGAGATAATCTAGAGTGACTTTAAATAATTTTGATACTTTTATGAACTAGAAGATTTAAGAGAAAGTCTTTAGAATACAGCAGTGAAACTCTCTCTCCCCAGAGATTAATCTTGTTTCTAACTATACAAGGTCTTGAGATAACTGGTATTTGCATGTATCAGTAGATGATTATAAATTTAAGACACTCATCTTTTCTGGGTTTCATATATATACACAAAACCTCATGTAAGTGGATGCACAGAGCCTCAAATGCTCAAGAGACCGACCACATGCAGCCTGCCTTACCTTCCTGCTCTCTTGTAATCCTTTTTGTAGGATCTGTCTGGTGATGGTGATCTTCTGCTGTCACGGTGCCGATGCCTCTCCCTATCCCGCTCCCTTGAAAAGTTAAAAAAACACGTTAAATGTGAAATCTGGAATTTCATACATTCTACACCTGAAAGGAACACAAAAGCAGCCTAAGATCATGTTATGCAAAATGACATCCACATGCTGACTGCTAAAAATCCAGATGTTCTTAACACTGACCTTCGAGAAACTTGTAAAAGACAGTCAAGTGTCCACGTCCTCCACCTTTGTCAAAAAGCCATCTATCTCAATATGAGAGTTGATTCACACCATAAGAGGCGACATCTATGAATTCCCCACAGCACTTACTACCATTTTTCCTCTTCTCCAGTTACAAATGGCAAAGGGTAAGATTATTGTACATATAACAATTCTAAATGCCTCAAGGAAGGAAAGGAAAACCTATTTCAAGCACAATAGCTTTGTAAGCACAGAAGTCATTCCAGTGTTTGAAGCAAGCCCTCTCTTCCTTACAGCAACCTCAAGCACACACAAAAACCAGACACAGATAATCTGCATAATGCTGAAATTATGACTCTCATCTGCAAGACTGAGCTTGCACGTGTGCATAAAGAATCTCACAACCCAAGCACACTTCTTGGGTCAAAGAGCTTTAAATTAACTGAAGTCTAGAGGGGCTAGAAAGCTGTCCATCAGAGCAAATGAGGATGTTGGTCACAGGCAGCTGAACATGAGGCAGCACAGGCCCAGGTGTCCAGAAAGGCCAACGGCATCCTGGCCTGTATCAGCAATAATCAGTGTGGCCAGCAGGAGCAGGGCAGTGATTGTCCCCCTGTACTCTGCACTGGTGAGGCTGTACCTTGAATCCTGTGTCCAGTTCTGGGCTGCTCACTACAAGAAGGACATGGAGGTACTGGATCATGTCCAGAAAAGGACAGTGGAGCTGGGGAAGGGTCTGGAGAGAGAGTCCTATGAAGAGCAGCTGAGGTAGCTGGGAGTGTATCACCTGGAGAAAAGGAGGCTCAGGAGAGCCTTACTGCACTCTACAACTGCCTGAAAAGGGGTTGTAGTCAGGTGGGGGTTGGCCTCTTCTTCCAGGTAATAAGCAACAGAATGAAAGAAAACAGCCTCAAGTTGCCCTAGGAAAGATTTCATTTGAATAGCAGGAAAAATTTCTTCACCCAAAGGGTTATTGAGCACTGGAACAGGTTGTCAGGAAAGTGGTGGTATCACCATCCCTGAGGGCACTTAAAAGAGATGTAGATGCGGCACTTAGGGACACAATTAAGTGGTGGAGTTGGCAGCATTAGGTTACAGGTTGGATTTGATCATCTTAAGGATCACACAGGCAGGTTTTATACTCCACTGCTAGCAGCTAATATGTCATTATGCATCTGCTAAAACTTCTAGTCTGCTGATATACTAGGAATTATAAACAGGTGCTTTAAGTGGCTCGGTGGGTTAACAGAATGAGCAAAAATCATTTATGATCATATATATATATATATGTTTGTTTCTATGCTCATAATACGAAACAGAATGCAAACTTACAAAGCAAAAAGTTCAGATACATTCTCTATTGTTTCTCCCCAGTCCCATGTATCCTCATTTTTAGGTGCCTTGTTCAAGCATGTATTTCAGTCTTCAGAGAGAGCATACTGTATGATATCTGATTTGCTTGGGAGACTGATGCTGCACAAAAAAAATCAACCTCAAGTCTGGCACAGTTCGAAATCAAGTAAGTAGATACATTATCAAGTAGATCTGGAAGCTGTTGGCCTAAAACAGCAATCCAAAAGTGTTGGAGAAAAAAGCTACTGAAAACATGTACAGTAATTTCACGACCATAAGGCGCACCNGACTATAAGGCGCACCCGCCGACAGCCAGCAAAATTCGCAACATGTAGATCAGATAAGGCGCACCGGACCATAAGGCGCCCTTTTTTTTTTGCAGTGAGGTTCCACCCCCAGCTCCCCCTGCACGTTTGCTGGCCGAGGCCCCACCTCAACCTGGCAGCCATTGGCCCCCGGGCCGGTCTGTACCTGACGGGGCCAGGGCATGGCCGCCGCCTTTCGGCGGAGCATCCCCAGGGATGGGGCATGGCCGCCGCCACTCCGTGGAGCGTCACCGGGGCCCGGGCATGCCCGCTGCCGCTCCGTGGAGCATCACCGGGGCCCGGGCATGGCCACCACCGTTCCGTGGAGTGTCCCTGGGGCCCTGCTTCTCCAGGAGTCCCCTGGCGCTACGGGTGACCCAATGCCGGCAGGCTCACCCCGTGCCGCTGCTGCCCCAATTTCGGCGGCTCTCCCCTTCCCCGCGCCGGGACCGCCCAGATTTTGGCAGCTCTCCCCTTCCCCACGCCGGGGCCGCCCAGATTTCTGCGGCTTTCTACCCCCCCGCGCCGGGGACGCCCTGATGCCGGCTTTCCCCGCCCCGCAGAGCCCCTCTCCCCTCGCATCCCGACGTTGCTGCGGGGCCACTCCCCCTCCCAG
>PYHW01010392.1:2866342-2891502 GCA_013186435.1 Turdus rufiventris | reverse complement strand
CCTTATAGTCGTGAAATTACTGTATTTTCAAACCTTAAAACTGAAGCTTCAAATTATGCATAAAAAATGAGAAAACTCCAAAAGTATGTCATACAGGCCATGCCTCATTTCCAGCTGCATTCAGTTTTAGGAAAATTCTCTTTTGAAAATCAAAGTGAACTTACTGAGTGTGAGGCTCAAGTTGTTTGTTTGAATGCAGGTGTGTACGGCTCTGTAATTAAGTCTCTGTGTATCCAAATCAAAGGCTTTATGTGCAAATTCATGTTCCACACATGCCATGAAAAAATTCTGAGCTTTTAAAATTAAGAGCACCTGATCCAGGAGCCCTGATAAACACTTAACTTTCCAGTAGCTCTTTGAATATTTTGGCAAAGCTCATTATACAGAAAAAAAAGCTATAAACAGAACAAATCTAAGACATGAGAAAGATTTTATTGATGATGGTTTGGTCTAAAACACTCCACAGCAAATTGCATCAGATCAGCTCATCATTTCCAAGTCATATGCATCCATGACTGACACTTCATGATAAATCCCAAAATAAGCAGCACACACTCATCCATCTGAATGAAGTCACTGAAGCCTACAACTGGCCCATGCTCATTTTCACCTCATTCCTCTCTTGAGATAAAGGCTTACTGAGGTCTTCATCCTGAGCATAACATGTTTCACTAAAACACCTTACTGCAAGTATTAGCTATGGGCCCTATCAGACTATAAACCTCACCAAGTCAGTATTCTCTACAAACACGAGACTTTCTGAAAGAAAGTAATAACACCTGGCATCCTAACTCTGGTACCTAAATCTTGAAATTCAAAGTGCTGGGGCTTAATTGTTTGTAAGACTCAACTTTCTACAGTCTTAGAGGGCCAACTCTATTTCCCTGCCACATGCGCATCAATTTCTAAGGTAAATATATTGAGCGCTACTCAACAATCCACTTGTTGGGACACAACAAAGCTCTTGCTTGAAAACGATCTCCATGGATGAGAGCAACAAGTCTGCCAGCTCACAACTGTAAGGCAAAGCAGTGTACCTGAAAGGTGTCTAAGCAATAACTTTTTCCATGAGACCTGGCTACTTCCCGAGTTACAGGGCAAGCGAAGAGCATTGATGCAAACACATACTATGGGAAAATGATATTCTTACCCCTGCAGGCAGAGAAGAGTTACCTGTTTCTCTCGTAACTTCTGTGATGGGGTGATATCCTTCCTCTGTCATAATCCGTCCGGTGCCGACTGCTTTCCTGCCTCCTCCTATCCGGGCTGCGGCCGCGGTCCCGACGATCCCCGTGGTTAGCGGAGCGATGCCTGTCGCCATGCATATGACCGTGCTCGCGGTGCCGGTGCTCATCGTAGTGCTTGCTCCTGTCTGGGGAGCGTCGGTCACTTTGGGACTTCTCTCCCTGGTACTGCCCCGTGTGCCGGAAGTGGCTGCTGCTGGCGCTGCTGCTGGCAGAGCTGCTCGGAAAGGAGCCCGAACTGTGCTGGTAGCTGCTGAAGCCGGGCGGCGGGAAGGACTGCTGCGAGTAGCCCGCCGAGTACACGGGCTGGTAGCTGACCTGCTGGGGCATGACTGGTGGCGGGGGAGGGTGCGGTACCGTGGGGGGAGGCATCATGTAAGGAAAGGTGCTTTGCCCAGCAGGTGTTCCTGGCACGGGAGTATTGCTAGGATTTGGCACTGGCGGAGGAGTGGGAGGTAAACATGGAGGCACTGGGAAGCTCTGCCTCATCTGGTGGTTTGGAAATGGTTGCCTCATGGGACACTGGCTGATGGGATTTTGTGTGGAAGGGGGCACTGGAGGAGGATAGGGTACAAAGTCTGGCCTGGGAGGCATGTAACCGGTGGCTGGAGGGTTGGAGTAGGTTGTTGGAGGGGCAGCTTGCTGCTCATACTGGTACTGGACGGAGGGCTGCTGTGGGTGAAGCTGCCGGAGGTTCTGAGGGCGGTAGGTCTGTGTTGAAGTTCTTGCTCCTGGTCCCCCCTGGCCACGGGGACATCCTCGCCCGGAATGGAAAGACATGGCTCACCTTTATTGAGGAAAATAAAAATCTAGTGTCACACAATTTTTGTAATATGTCCTCATTGCATCTGCAGGAACAACTCCTAAAGTGCTGAAACTGCAGTTTCCTTTAACAGAAGCAACAAATGATATCCACTTTCACTGGGAGTTTTGTGCTCCTCAGACCTTTAGTGCAGGTCATTTATGCTCCTTTTGATTCCTTTAAGCCTCTAACCCATGAAAGCACTTACTGTCTTTAAGCCAGAACCCAAGCTGGACCATGCTTTACAAGTTAGGGCAATGTAATTTCAACAAATTATTGTTATGATGACAGGTCAAGGATACAAGCACCTCCACTAGTACTTAGACACTTTGATATAAAAACTTTAGACACCCTGCACTAAAGAAATCACTCATTATTAATAACTGCATTGGGCATACAAAGTTGCATAACAAGGAGTTCTTTCTAGAACACAATTCTAAACTTCGGGCAGAATCACTTGACTAACACGTCATTGCATGCCACCTGGCCCAATAAATCATGCAAATTTTAAATGAGATACTAGCAATTTACATTCACTATTGAGTCCCCAAAGTACTAAAGAACTGAATTCAACAGACCCTTCAAAGTATTTTAAGTGAGATAGGTATATTTTTGAGGGAAAAAAGGCTACACATCTTACAGGTCGTGAAAAAAATTTCATGTAGACTCTGGTATTCCTTAATTTCAATTGAAATAAATGGTTCCCAAAAAATCCCTCAACTGCCTTCTCAGCCCTGTCACCCTTGAGAAATTATCAGTGCTTCAAATAGGCTTAAGAGTTGCTCAAAACTAGGCATGGATTTAAGGCATAAAGTTTATAAACGAAAGCATGTTCCTTCATTAAAATTAAAATCGATTCTTTAATTACAATGCTAAGTTTCAAAATCTAAAAAAAGGGGAAAAAACACCTAAGAAAATCTATGGCTGGAATGGAAGGGGAGGAGAAAAATTATCTAAGCACCTCCAAAAGTCAAATCCTGTTTTCTATAAGGGGAAGTGAGAAAGAAAGGGGAGATGCATGCAATTGGAAAGATCACTAGAAAAAGGAAACAAAGCCTCCCTTTCACTGAGGCTTTGCTGATGCTGAAATACAGGCACAGAATATTCTCCCACCTGCTATAGTGCAACATGGCCAACCTGGACTGCTCAGAGCACTACTCTCAGCTGCATTCCGGCAACACTGCAGCAAAAGATGTAGCTCTTGCTGAGAGAAAGTAGACAGCTTCTGGTCAACTGGAGAGAAAAAGAAAAAGAAATACAAGGGAAAATTACTCAGATCAAAGAGTAGGAATCAAGAGGACCCTCATTACACATGCAGGGTTTAGAAGCCACTGGAATTGGTGGTGTCATTCCCTCTCCCGAACAACCAAGGGCCAATGTGAGTGAGAATCCCACACTCCAAGGAGATAGCAGCTGTGATGGTATAAAGCCACTTGCTCCTCCCAGTCAGTCTGTACCTGCAGAGTACCCTCCAACTTTGTAAAGGCTCTCTCAAAAAAACAAAACAAAAAACAAACAAACAAAAAAAGTCAATGTCCATTTTGTCTGGCAATAGTGCTCCCTTTTGACATTATTAACTGTCATCAATCAGATGATGAATTAATTTTGCTTTAGCTCTCCTGCTGTGCTTTTACACACCTCAGGCTTGTAAAACACTGTTTTAGACTTCGCTAACATTCACACACACATTTTATGAAAACAGGCTGCACCACAGTGCCTTGCCTTTAAGTGTGTTTCTTTCCAACATGTCACAGCATTCAAAGGGTCTCCCTTATCAGCTCTCAGACCTCCCGGATGTCAAAGAACTGCTCTTGTTCTACTTTAATTTCAGTCCTTCAGAATGCACAGAATCACAACTGGAAAGATTCAAAAATACATGGAACTACTTTACATGCCCAAATTATTTTAAAGCTCCCTCTGCTTCAAATGCAAGTCACATCCAACTTTCATTTAAAGTTAAGTTCGAAAACAAAGAAAAGGGCAAACTCCCCTTTCCCTGTCACCTAAAGAGGAATTTCATTGCACTGACGGGAGCCATTGCATTCTAACTCAGCAGTGCTCCCCTAAAAACACCGAATAAACTCGCCTCTCCCTGCAAATGCACTGCTGAGAGCAACAGGGCACTGACACATCGAGAAGAGAGCACTGAGAGGGGACATCATCAATGCCTGTAGCGCCTAGGAGAGGGTATCAAAGAGGATGGATGCAGGCTCTTCTCGGCGGTGCCTTGCAACAGGACAGAAATGAATGGGCAGAAACTGATGTACAGGAAGTTACACCTGATAGTGAGGAAGAACCTTACTGGGCACCGCGCTCTGAACGGATTCCACAGAGAGGTTGTGGAGTCCCTCTCACCGGGGATATTCAAAAGCTGTCTGGACACAGTTGTGTGCCATGTGCTCGGGAATGACCCTGCTGGAGTAGGGAGACTGGACCGGAGGGCCCACTGTGGGGGGACACGGAGCGGGAGCGGCGCTGAGCCACCCCCGGCCGGGCCCCGCTCCCCGCTCCCTGCTCCCGGCTCTGCTCGGCCGCACGGCCCCGCCAGCCCCGCGGAGCCGCCTGCCCCCGATCCCGGGACCTGCGCCCCCGTCACGCCCCGGCCCAGCCCCTGCGGAGCACCGCGAGCAGCGCGGAGCGCCCGAAGGCGGCCCCTCCGCCCCTCCGCGGGCAGCCCGGCACGCCGAGCCCACCTGCAGCCCTCGCCGCCGCCGCCGAGGCCACCGCTGCCCGATGCGCCCCGGCTCCGGAACAGGAAAGCGATGGGAGGCGCTGCGGGCGGAAGCGCCGCCCGCCCCAGGGCAGCGAGGGCATGAGCGGAGCGGAGCCGGGGCCCGGCGGCGCGGCCCGGCCCTGCGGGGCCTCCCGGCGGCTTTACCCGGCCCTGCCCGTGTGGGTGGTGGAGGACCACCAGGATGTGAGTGCCCCGGGCTGGGCTGCCGGGGGATGAGGGCTCCCTCGGGTGGGCCGTGGAGAGGGGTTTCGTTTGTTCCTGTGTGTGTTCGTTCCTGTGTTTGTGCGCGGCGCGGATGCTCAGTGCGGCTCATGGAAGCAAAGAGAGGTGCCCGGTGCTCCCCGGGAGCTGCGCTCTTCCATCATGTGTGCAGGTTTTCCCGTCCGCAGCCACACAAACCCTCAACCTGCCTTCCATCCGCTGCGCAGACATCAGTGACTTCAGTGCCCTGGTGACCCGGTCTTCGTTCCCGAGTCAGCGCCTGAGTTACTCATTGCTATCATCGCATTTTGGCATCTTTTAAATTGCTGCTGGCTGATTTTTAATTCTTTGAATCATTAATTGCTATGGTTTAAAGAAAATAATACCTACGTTACACCGTTGTTGTAATTTGCTAGCTATTAGTGGGATGCTTGGAAACTCAACTCTAGCCAGTGTATGACATGTCAACAGAGGATAAGTAAATACAATCCCATCCCAACAAGTAGATTGACTCTCTCTTGACGAGAAATCTTAAAAATCTGGAACTTTGCTTTCTTCCATGAAGTCATTGAAAGGAAGCAAAGAAGAAATTTCTTTTGAACTGCTGTTTCTTGTTTCTCATGAGGTTTTTTGTAATAGCGTAAACTGAGGCTTTAATACTAAAATAGCAGCTTCTTTGCTAGATTCTTTGCAAAGAAAAGATATTCGTGTAGTAAAGTTTATTAAAGAAAATAATGTTACGAATTTGCAAATAGTTTAATGCAGTTCATTTTTGCTAAGATTCACTGAATATATGATGCTGTGATAACTGATTTTTCGTGGTAGCCAAGGACTTAGAGTGTCGCTGTAGTAGGAATTCTGAGTTAGTGAGTCTTAATGATCCTTCTATGTTTTAGTCTCTATATTTCTATTTTCAATTAGCTTAAGGTTCCATTAATACAAAATACTTAATTTTAAATGTTTTCAGTATAGGGTGTGGATGAATTCGTCTGTCTTGCATAAAACATAAATGACTTTTTGTCCCAAAGTGTTAGAACTTCACAGGAAATTTTACATCAGCCTTATTGACAGTGATGTTCCTCCAGAGCAAGTTGTCAGTAGCTGCATCCTGCACTGATTATTAACAAGAGCTGTCATGAAAGAAATTTTGTTCTTAATCCAAATCAGGAGAACTTGCAAGGTTCAAGAATTTAGTCTCTCGTGTCTTTTGGAACAAGTAGTTGCACTTACCTGAGGTGAAACTTCAATTTTAATTGAAAATATTATAGGTTGTTTGGTAGGTCAGATTTCTTCTTTTTTTACGAAGAAGTAAAAGCCATGGATCAGGGAATCCATGTTGTTTTTACATGCAATAATATGCGTGTGTTTTATGGTTATGCCTATACAGTATGTAGGGTTTGTCATCTTAATCAATTTTATGCCAAAAAAGGTAGGTCAGGTGCTCTTGCAGTGTAGAGGTCACACATAATTTTTGTTGCTCCTTATGGTCTTCACGTTCCCTGTATAATAGGGCTGTGATTCACAATCCTTGTTGGATTTGCTCTGGCAACTGAGGCTGTTGATGCCTTCTAACTGTGGAAGTGACTCTGTGTACTACAACTCTGAGTAAGAGGGATCAACCATTAGTTTTTACCACCCTGTATTATTGCAGTTCAGTGGTTTGCTATGCTGTAAATTGGTGAGTTGCCTCACCTCCTGTTTTTCACGCTTCTGAGTGGAGAATTTCAGCAGGAAATAAAGTTGGCCAGTTGAGAAAGGTAGTCTGTATTGCAGGGATTAGGAATTAATTCTTCAAGAAGAGTAGGTTTAATAGTCAGCTAAAGTTTAAATCATGGTGGAGTCAGTTTTCAGTCTATATCAGTTAACTTATAAAATGTAAGGAGCAAACTGGTTTTTTCCTCTGTAGCACCAGTGCATGGTGAGGAAGATTTATAGCATGGGGGAAGAAATACACGGGCAATGATCTGCAGAAGAGGAAAGGCATTCCTGGGGCTTAGTTGTAAATGGAAAAAAAAAATCTAGGAATTGAGTTGAATGGCTAGTGGGAAGATCTACTGCAAACAAGACTTCCTATAAAGGAGGAAAAAGGGAGTAAAGCATTGACTCTTCAGCAGTTTCTCATCTGGAACACTTGGACTTATAAATGATTACTCTTCATAAGTTGTCTTGCCACTGAAGTTATTTTTATTTTCCCTTTGTATTGTTTTGCGTCTCCTCCCTCTAATCCAAATTCTAAAGGAATAAAAGTGGTACTGGTGGTTTTGCTGCTAAGGCTGTTGCATTTTTCAGCCCAATGGTTATCATTAAAATGTTTTTATTCATGTCGCTTTAGGTGCTGCCTTTCATCTATCGTGCCATTGGTTCAAAGCATCTTCCTGCCAGTAACATCAGTTTTGTTCATCTTGATTCCCATCCAGACCTTCTTATTCCTGTGAATATGCCTGCAGACACCGTATTTGACAAAGAAGCTCTTTTTAGGTAAACCCTGGGTACTGTATTGGAGTAGACTTTAAGTCTACTTATTGCTGCCTTTGACACACAGTGAATATTGGTGACTACATAGGAAGAATTAACAAAAGAGCTATAAGTCAGATTCAAGTTGTATCTCATGTCTTTTCACTTTTGCTGAAACTTGACTTTTTAATGCCAAAAGTTACATTGCATCTCAAGCAATTTAAGATGTGTGAGTTTGCCTTGTGTATTTGCTCAGTAGTGTGTGATGGTGTTATCCCAAATAGTTCCTCTGGGCAACAGAAAAGCACTCTGCATGGATGCTTTGTCTGAAAATCTGTAGTTATAATACAGTCCTTCTCTGTTCACACTGAAAAACTGAGTTTGAGATTGAAATAGCACATGCTTTGTTGGCATGCTGGATATGTGAAGTAGAACAAGATCATTCTATTGCAGTCATAAAGACCAATGCCCCGCCTCCACCCGGCAGCTGTGGCACCGCGGGACCGCCTGCACCCGGAAGCTGTGGGCCCCCGGGCTCACCTGCACCCGGCAGCCATGGCTCCACAGGCCCCCCTGCACCCCGCAGCCGCTGTGCCACGGGCCAGCCTGTACCTGGCAGAAGTGGCGCCACAGGTCCCCGGGCTTGCCTGCACCCAGCAGCCACAGGCCCCAGGGCCCACCTCTACCCGGCAGCCGTGACTCCGCAGGCCCCCCTGCACCCGGAAACTGCGGCTCCACGGGCCTCCGGGCTCACCTGTACCCGACAGCCGCGGCCCTGCCGGCTCCCCCTGCAGCTTGCGGCTCACACTTCCGGGTTGGCAAATTTCCGAACTTTGTCCATATATAAGGTGCACCAGACTATAAGGCGCACTGCCAGGTTCGGGCCAAAATTTTAGTCAAGAGGGTGCGCCTTATAGTCTTGAAATTACTGTACTTGAATCACCTTAGCCATAGTCAATATTTTGTTCTCTTTGTTGGATGACTAAAAAGTTTTGTGGACTTTATCATAAAATCATTGAATGCTTTGGGTTGGAAGGAACCTTAAAGATCATCTAGTTCCAACTCCCCTTCCATGGGCAGGGACATTTTCCACTAGATCAGATTGCTCAGGTCCCTGTCCAGCCCGGCCTGGAACATTTCTGAGCATAGGTCACCTACGACTGCTTGGACAGCCCATTCCATGCCTAACCCTACTCAGAGTGAAGAATTTCTTCCTAATATCTAATCTAAACACACACTCTTTCAGTTTCAACCCCTGTCCTATCATTGCGTGCCCTTGTAAAAAGTCTCTCTCCAGCTTTTTTGTAGTCCATTTTGAGGTACTGGAAGGTACTGTAAGGTCTCTGTGCATCTCTGCAGGCTGAACACCCCCAAATCTCTTAACCTGTCCTTGTAGGAAAGATATTCCAGCCCTCTGGTCATCTTTGTGGCCTTCTCTGGACCTGCTTAAACAGGTCCATGTAATTGTTAAGGGGGCCCCAGGGCTGGATGCAGCACTCCAAGTGGTTTCACAAGAGCAGAATAGAGGGTCAAAATCTCCTCCTGTGACCTGCTCATCTGCTTCTTTGCTGCAGCCCAGGATACAGTTTGTATCATACACCTAAAAAAAATAGTATCTGATAATGAGGAAAGATGCTAATCCTGTGGATGTGGATTGACTCACTTTTAATTACTGGGATGACATTTTAAATATACTTGGAGCAGTTTACAATAAAACACTCTTGTGTTCAGTTTGAAGTTATTTAGAACAGTGTTGATGATGTTCCTTGCACTTTCCTCTGTCTATTGTATTAAGAGAAAAAGGGCATAGAATCATTAAGGTTGAAAAGATTATCAAGTCCAACCATTAACCTAACACTGCCAGGTCCACCACTAAAGAGTTTATAATCAAAGTGCCATGCTAAGAGCGAAGCCGATTCCACTCTATATCTAAACTTTATTATATCTACTACAGACATTGTTGGTTTGTCTTATTAGTGAAGATTTCCCTCTTTTTCTTACTTTGGTGATGTTGCCCTTACATGGAATACTAAGTTTAGATGATTTCCACGGGGCCTTCGAGATATGTTTGTGATGTTCTTGACCATTTTTATTTATAGGGAAAGTAACATTGCTATTTCTGTCTTTCTCTACTGGTTATAGTGAATTAAGTATTGAAAACTGGATTATGCCTGCTGTTTATGCTGGCCACGTTTCTCAAGTTGTGTGGCTTCACCCGCATTGGGCTCAGCAGATCTCAGAAGGGGAACACAATTTTCTAATTGGGAAAGATGTATCAACAACAACAATCAGGTAAATTGTTTGCTGACGTATACTAGTGATATAAAAGCCATTTCTATAGCTTTTCATTGGAATCTTTATATTTTTGTGGATAAATATGAAAATGTAAATTGTACTTATAATTATCTTAGAACCTAATGCAGTTACACTTACATCAATTTAGTTTTTGGTCTAACTAGTAAAATTATTTGGTATCAGCCATGACTGTTTTTCTAGTGTGGGGTGGGTTTTTCTTGTTTGTTTCGAGTTTTGGTTTTTTTACGTTAATCTAAGTTAAGTACTGGAACAGGTACTCAGGTAGAGAATTCTCCATCATTTGATAAAGGATGATTGACCTGAGCAGCCTCATCTAGCTTTGAAGTCAGTTCTGCTTTGATCAGATGTTTGACTAGAGACTTTCAGTTGTCTCTTTGAATCTTAATTATTCTGTGATTTAAGTTCGAATCAGATCCCCTCATGATTCTGCAGGATGCAGTCCATAATAATTTTGCATTCACCATGTTTGTGGTGTTGTGATTTTGTGCAGCTTTAATGGATATTTGCAAATCATGTCTCTTATCAGCACAGCAGAAGAAATCTTTTGATGCAAGTTTAAGAGAAAACAGCAGAGAAATGCTTTGTTTTGCCACCTTAAATAAAATACTTAAAGCTCTGCAAATCTGAATCTAAAGCCTAAAGGGTACCTAAATGATTTGTTTTCAAAAGCTAGTGCTTTCTGTTACATTTAATTATTTAGCCAGTATACAGAATAATTCGTGATGGTTGAATGGCTCTCTCACTGGTGCCTTAGCAGTCATGAAAATAACATTTCAGACTTCTTTTGAAGCCAGTTGGGGACATTTCCTTCAGGTTCTCAATTTACCAAAACCATGAAGGAAGAAAGGGCGAGAGTCCTGATAAATACAAATGCCCTCAAAGTTTTGATGACAAGAGATATGTAGACAATAGATACAGCCACTTCATTAGTGGACACTGCGGTACTATGAGCTCATGGTGAACCCTGCAGAATTTCTGGAAAGATGTGCTGTAAATGCCTTGTCAGCAAGATGGAGTTGCAATCCAGCCTCTCACCTTGACAAACTGAGGGTAATCCATCCACAAGACACTGGGGAACTAAGCTTCACATTTCTCCTGCTTAGGAAATTATTTGTCTTTGTGGTTGATTAATGGTGATACTCTATATTCAAATGAGGCCTTACCACAAGCGAGCAGAGGTTCACAGTTCTTCATCTTATTTGTAATTTGAGTTTATGATTCGTAAGGTTTTATGTACTGCAATACAGGTTGGAAATTCTGTTCTGTAAATTTTCACTGTAAGCAGAAGTTTTAGTGTTGCTTTTGCTTAGATAGCTGTTTTGTGGGGTTTTTTAAGTGGATTCAGTTGATAGTTAGCTATGTATCCTCTAGTTACCATCTTTATCACTTAGGGAATCTTGGGGGTAAAAAAAAGTGAAATTCTACTTATAAATTCATAATACTGTACTTTCTCTAAGTCAATATTTATGCATTTCAGGGCACTTTTCAAACCCAACTATCATAATTTTCCTAGCGAATTATAAAACCAAGACAAAATAACCATAGGTTCACAATCTTAATGTTGTCTTTAAAATGCAATTCAATTTCAAATTAATTTTAGTAGCACATAATGCATTATCTTTTTCTTATCCATTAAAATCTTGTAGGGATATCATAAAAAATAGATAGTGAATTTTAATATATTCCACAATAAAGAAGCAGAAAAAAACTTTACTATCATTTAAATCTGAGGATTAAAAGAAGTAATTTTGTCTACACAGTTCTATTGTTTTCATTACCCATCAAACATCTCTTCATTCTTCTCTGAATCTCTAAAGTGTAAAATGCTTTTTTCTAAGCTCTTTACCAAGATGTGTATTAACTGAGTTATTGTTAATTGTAGGGTTACAGGCACAGATAATTACTTCTTAAGTGATGGTCTTTATGTTCCCGCTGATCAGCTAGAAAACCAGAAACCTTTAAATTTGCACGTCATTCTCATCAATCCTATGGAATCATCAAACAGCCATGAAGGAAATGGTGAAGTATCATCTGCTAAGAGACTGAAACTAAATACAGATGACATAGCAAGTGCCACTTCTTCCTCTTCGGTGACTCCTGGTGACTTTGATCCCATCATCCAGAGTGTGAAGAAAAAGGAAATACAAAATGCAGGTGCCCTGAATGGGGCAGAAACCTTGGCAGAGGGCTCAGCTTCAAGCTGTCTCAAAAACCATGAATGCCCAAAAAGGGACATTGTTAAAGATGTTTGCCAAGTACTGCAGAAAGGGGATGCTTATGTTTTGGACATCGACTTAGATTTTTTTTCAGTTAAAAATCCATTTAAGGAGATGTACACACAGGTAAGTATGGAAATTGAGTAGCCTTGTACCACTTACAAGAGAGTCCCAACCTTATATTTATGTCTATGGAGAAGCTCTCATCTAAATGAAGTTAGCAGATTAGCTGATTATGGTTAATGATTCATGGTAATATTTTAAAGAGATCTTTCCATTAAAAAAAATATTTTTAAGGGAGTGTATGTGATAAATAATTGCATCCACCCAGTAGGGGGGTCTTTCCTACACTTAGTATCGGTATTGAGTGTACGTTCAAGCTCAGGGATATACTCAACTTTTGCTTGTTGCTTGGGACATAAAAGCTACGCTTGAGTTTCCAGAGGTTACCTTCCAAATACCCACAGCAAGATTCATCAGTGGAGGATGAGAGACTATCATTTTTTACTCACTATAACGTGTGCTTAGAAAGCCATGATGGTATCAGGAGCCTGCCTTTCAAAAGGCACGGTAGTGTTGATTATTCAAAGAGTGGTAGCTTGTCCTGATGAGAGGCTGTTAGGCTCATTATGTCTGCAGTACTAGAGTAGGGAAATGATCTTTTTTTGAAGAAGAAAGGTTTTGAGGATTGGGTTTGTCATTAGAAGAGTAATTTTCTTCCTCTTTTTTTCTTTTTCAAAGACAGAATATGAGCTTTTGCAAGAGTTGTACAATTTCAAGAAGCCACATAAAAATGCAACAGAGGTATGATGCTTCCTTGTGGAATGTATGAAGGAATGATTATTTTCCTTTACCCAATGAAAATGAGTTAGGACAACAGGAAGGAACCTATCAAAGGTGCTCAATTAAGTGGCCTCACATTAAGCTATGCAGCTGAATACTAATCAGCAGCACTTAGGAATTTTTTTCTATTAAATGTTTTGATTAAACATGTGAATTGCATAAATATTTAGCATGAGTGTGAAAATCTGTTTCTGCGAACAGATGGCAATTGGTATGGGAGGAATTAAAATACAGTAAGTCACTAGCAAATTTGTTCTTTTTATGACTTAACAGGGCTTCGGTTTGGTGGGGTGTTGGTTTTTTTTGTTTTTTCGTGGCTAGTTCTTTTTTCTTTTTTTCCCCCTACCTCCAGTCTTTTTCCTTCCTTCCTTTGTTGCTCTTTTTAATAGGTGTTTTACCATTTTGTTCAGATACAGGAAGGACGGTATTATGCCACTGTAATGTACTCTTCATGTTATGTGCTGTATGTTTCTAAAACATGGAAATACAAGCTTTCATAATTTCATCTGAACACTAATACAGAGAGATTCAACACATTTATAACAAATAAATGAAACCTAATTAATATGTGTGAATAAAGAAATTATATGTTGCATATTGGCAAATTATTTTTTATATTTCGTAGTCAATCAGCAATAACAGATACATATTTAAAAGGTGGCTTTTTAAAATTTATAGTGGGAAAAACAACAAAGTGAGATTATTTATTCTCTGCAGGCATTTGTTATGGTTCTCTGGAAAAGAAGGTGCTGTAGGAATGAATCTGTTGTTTCTGATTCCCCACTTCAGTAGATCAATCATTACGGAATTTAAATCATAGGTAAATCATGATGTTCTTACCTCTTTTTTCCTAACATACTTTGTATATGCTTATTTAAAGGAAGACTTGCTGGATTGTGTTGAAAATCGTGTTCATCAGCTGGAAGATCTGGAAGCAGCATTTGCGGATTTGTGTGACAGTGATGACGAAGAAACCCTACAGAAATGGGCTTCATATCCTGGGTAGGAGATTTCTAAGAGGCCTAAATTGCAAATAGAAGTGTGAGAACTGATTAGTCCAGCATTTTGATAACAAAAAGGATAGGATCTATGCAAATATACACTTTTTCCTTCAGTTCTAGAGGAGAAAGAGACAAAACTAAAGGAAAGGCAGTCTACTGTCTTCAGCACCACTGTAAACTTTGGAAGCTCAGTCTTGTACAGCTGCATGCAAGTTTTGTTGTCTATGGATGGAGGCATATATGGTAACTAAAACCTTCGTCACCAGCAGAGTTCTCAAAAAAGGCAACAAACTAAGGAGGATGTGAAAGGTAGTTCTTTGGTGCTCCCAAAAGTTCTGCTTTCTTTGGAAAAATGGAAGTTAATGGAAGTGTATCTGAGCAACAGTCTCCTCTAAACATGTGAACTGTGTCACTCTGCTTTTAAACTAGATGTTTTCAGATTAAAAGAGACTGGAAAGTCTGAGCTTTTCCTTAATAGGGAAATCACTCATTTTCCACATCAAATGCAGTAGTTACTGTATGACCTCTGTAACAGTGACAAGAAGTATTTACTATAAAGTTCATGTGACTTTTGAGCTACAACAGCTTCTCCTCAAAAGAACCTACGCTAAAAGAAGCACAAGGAGGACTTGCTAGAGGCAGGTATAAATGTAGGGACTTGATAAGAAAGACCTGGTGAAATAGAACAGTAATACTGACAATTTCCATTTTTGCAGGTGCAAGATGACACGGAGGAGCAAATTGTCCTTTTTAAATCCTAACCCACAATTTCTACTTCCCCTCTTTTTTTCCTCAATCTTTTTTTCCTTAACCATTTAAGGTATATAAATGTTTACAAGTGTTTGTAACAAATTTTGGTTTTGTTTTAACTCCAGAATGAAGCCACTTGTTCAACTAGTTCACAGTTTGAAAACCAGGATGGAAAGCCCAGACTATGAAATGGTAGGTGACAAAAAGAGCAGAAAGCAGACAGATGTCAAAAGCATAGCTTTGACAGGGAGGGAGAGTCATACTTCCTTTCAGACTTGCTTCGTGATTCAGGACTTCGTGCGATTTTGGTATTTTTCCTTGGGTTTTATGTCTTATTTCATAGACCAGCTTTTCCTTACAAAGCTGCTAAAATTCTAGTCTGCTTGTACAGTATATTTAGGCAACTTTAGTGTGATCTTCCAGGACTGTGATGTCTTGGGCTGCATCCTGTGAATAGAGGCTAAATTTTACCAGTCTGTTGATCTCCATTGTAGAACTTAAAATGAGGTACCTATTCGTAATGTATGAGAGTTGTATCATCTGCAAGGGCTGCAGCATACTCTGAATTCATAAGTGTACTGGAAATAATGAAATAATCCACACAACCTGTGGAATTTTTCTTGTTTAAAGAACAAGCTGGGAGAAAAACCCACCCTGTCTGAAGAGGTGCACGTTACCTGATGGACTAGGGATAGTATTGTAAAGGCTTTCTACATGCATAAGCTGTATCAATTCATCAACAGAAATCAGATCTCTCTTTAATTTACCTACAGGTCCATCAAGCTGGTCTGACCTGTGATTATGTGGAGCTTCCTCACCATGTTAGCACTGAAGACGAGATTGAAGGCCTCATACAGTCCATTAAAGTTCTACTGACAGATCTGCCCAAGCCCACACTGGTCACAGTTGCTCGGTAAGATTGGGCAGATACTTGCATTTAAAATGTCCAGGCTATGCTGATGAAGCTAAATGATCCTGTCAATATAGCACTAGTTCTGTCTTAAGCTCTGTTAAAGTGGAAGCCTTACGGTGCTTCAGCACAGATTTTATAAAGGCTGTGATGAGGCCTTATGTATGTTAGGATTGATATCTGTCACTGGAGTTCATACATCTCTACTTGTGTTACTTCAGCTAATTAGAGCAAAGCTGGCTTGGCCTGAAATTGCACCTTCCTTTCTCTCTTGCTCTAGGGTTTATTGTACTACAGATAGGATTTCTTTTTTTCAGGGAACTTTGCTGGAATGAGTTTTCATCTAGTAGGTTGAAAGGCATTTATATTCTTCAAAACTCTAGTAAGACTTAGTTACAGGGTAAAAATTAGGCATCTAGGACTGTAAGGGTGTTATTTAGAATAACAGAATGGAGTTTGAGGCCAGAGACCTGTGAGACTCAAAGGAAGTCAGTTTATCTGGTATCTGTTTGAAGTTCATTAATAGATACTGTAAAAATGCTATATGCCAGATATTGTGAAGATCTGTTTTTCAAGTTTTTCTGCCTACTTTATCAGTAGTATTTCAATTTTTCAATCTAAATTTTCCATGTGTCCTTTAATTAGATCATTTGCTTGAACTTGGACTGCTGGTGTGTTCTGTGCCAGATTCAGGAAGAGAGTAGAACTGGAAAGATTAGGTGATGTTCCTGATCTGCTGCAGACTTTCTGTTAAAGTGTAGCGATGAGAAGCTCAGCACTATGCTTCAAAGGGATACTGGGAAGCAAAACTTGCCACAGTTTGAAAGAAGCTTCAGCCTAGCCACAGAGCATTGCAGGAATCGTATTCTCATGGGGTTTTTTTGGTTTTTTTTTTTTACAGATCAAGTTTGGATGACTATTGCCCTTCAGAGCAGGTTGACATCATTCAAGAGAAGGTTCTCAATTTGCTACGTTCAGTGTATGGTTCACTGGATGTGCACTTAGATTACTCAAGCACTTCATCTTCTTCATGACCTTTCTTCATATGTTGCTGTCTAATGCAGAGGATTACAGTAATTTCACGATTATAAGCCACACCATTTTGACTAAAATTTTGGTCCCAACCCGGAAGTGTGGCTTACACTCAGGAGCGGCCAATATATGGATGAGGTTCAGAAAATTTGCCAATCCGGAAGTGCGAGCCTGCAGCAGCCCTGAGCCAGGCAGCAGCCTGCACGACCCCAGCGGGGGAAAGGCGGGGCCGACCAAGCCTGCACGGCCCCAAGCCGAGCCAGTAAACCCCGTGATCCTGCGATTCTGTTACAAATTGGCAACTTTGTGAAAGTTGTGCAAGCATGCTCACGAACGAAAGTGCGTCTTATAATCAGGTGTGGCTTATAATTGTGAAATTACTGTAATGTAAATTGTTGATTAGCTGTGATTGCAAAGGGATAACTGCTGTTATTTCAGCAGGTGGCACTAGAACCCAAGCTGACCCAGCTGAGTTGCATTGCTTTCTATAAGTCAGCTGTGTCTGAACTGACTATTACCTGTTTGGCTTTGTTCAGGTTAGGGCTGTAATTATTATTTTTATTGTCTTGTTTCTTAAAGTTTATGTGAGAGAAATAGATTTTTTTTCTCTAGGTTGAGGAGTTTTGTCCCATTTCTTTGTTCTGTAAAAAAAAAATAAAATACATAATTTCTTAAAGTTGTTTTTTGTTATGTATGTTTTTTGCAATTCGGTAACAGATTTGCTCCTGAGTTGTATTATATCTTTTAAAAACTAGTCTTAAAAATGCCCTTAAAACTGTAGGTCTATGTAGTGATCTTTTCTATCTGTTGTGCTTGAGATGACTCTCATTTCTCTAGAGCACTTCATGGCTTCTGCCCCATCCACAGAACATCATTTATGTTTATTTTCTGTTACACTAATATTGTCTTATTTTGCCTTGCAGTATTTTATTGGTGGCTTAGATAATATCCCTAATGTACAGACATTGGGCTTGGTATTTTCACTTTTACATAATTTTGAGGATATAAAAAAGAATGTGTGCATGTGCATGCTTTTATGTTTTAAATCCTGTAAAGAATTGATGGCTTCTTCAGAAACAAAGATTTTGCTTCACTGAAGTCAGCAGCAAAACATTCTGTACCAGGATTTCACTTATTTCACTATTGCTATTTAGGAAATAGTTTTACAATTATTTAATTTAGGAATCAATATAGTTACAGAGAAAACTGGCACTTTTGGAGGAAAAAGCCCCACAGGGTTTCATTCAGGGAATGAAACTGAAACAGGAAAGACAAAATGCCACTTAGAATACTGTCTTTTATTAGGAATAAATTTTGCTTGTAATTTCTTCTGAAATGACAGAGTTTATTTGCTAACTTTATTCTTTGCTTTACAGAGACTTTGTGCTCTTTTGCAATTTTTTACTACTTCTGCTGTTGATATAAATTACTTTACTATAGATTGTAAATATATAATTCCTTTAAAATATTTGTTCCGGTAGAATAAATTCCATGACCATGGATCCATGTTGCGTTTTTGTGACATGTCTGTCACAAGGATGTGCTTAGCCTTGGAGCCAATTTCCTTAATACTTTATCAGTTATAAACAGGCATACATTGCATGCAGCAATGAAGTACAGTCAGATTATGTGCTGCTTGTGTAAAGATTGAGGTTTTTTTAAAGTTAAGGATCCTTTTTGCTGGGCTTTGCATAAGGTTGTAGAAAACGAAAAAAAAACGTGGGGCATGGCTGAGCCCCTCCTAGGTGGGCAGGTGAGAGCCTGTTTTCCTTGGGGAAAGCCCGAGCAAGGGAGGGCAAAATGCTGCTTGGCAGCCAGGGCTGAGGGATCCAAGTGGGGGAATCTTTAGTGTGGACCAAACTCTACAGTGCCTGCATCTCTGCCTGGGTGCTGCTCTGGGGTGCCTCATTAGGTGAGGTAACAATTTAATGTACTAGTTTGCATTTTATCTGTGGTCTTGTGGTTGTTCCTGTGCCCTGCTTATGCAGGCTCACGCACACATGTTCACCACGGTTCTGCAAAATCAAAGTAACATCCTGAATTTAATATTATCTAAGTTACTTAAGAAATCTTCCTTTCAAGCATAGTTTTTGTTTATGAATGTCAAATTGTTATAATCTGAAATCTCTAACACAGGCTGTGTATACACCAGGAAATGCCAGTCTCACATAATAACAAAGACATTAATTTCTACATTAAAGACATTTGCAAGGTTGTTTTTTTATTTTGGTGAAAAGTAATCAAGCCAAGCCAGAAACAGGTGTCTCTTATTTCTTGCTTCTGCCCTATATGGTTTATTTATTAACCAGATACACAAATCCTCCATTTGCTGTGTCTGCTTCATTTTCCTCTCAGCTTATTTCAGCATGTATTATGCAGAACAGGACAGTGAAATTGCTTCTCTAATCAGCACTGCAAGGATTGGGACATGAAGGCCCATTAGAAATAAATCCACTCAAGGATATTAGCATACCAGCACCATGTAAGTCAGCAGCTTCATATTGTCTCTTGTGTCTAGATGCCTCTGTCTGCTCTGCTATTCTCTTTGGCAGCACGGAGGAGTAAGGATGCCCACTTTGGAGGGCATTTGCAGATACTCCTCAGTGGTAGAGATAGTTCTGTTGTAATTGTAACAGCTTCCAAGATGGACCATCAACCTGAGCATTTTGATATAAACAGTAAAACTATCACACTTGTGTGCAGAATGAAATAAGGCCTTAAATCAGATATGCTGAGCAGCCTCTGTCTTCACTGTGCATCATCAGCTGTGCACCCCAGCCACTCTCTTGATTCCCAGCTTACCACCAAGGAACAAAATGAGCTTTTCCAAGAAGAATAAATGGGGATGAGTCAGATGGCAGAGGTTACTGTGTTCTCTGTTACCATTTCTGCCCCTCCTTGAGGCTTCTGTCTCAGTGTCTGTGGCAGCTCTCTCTTCCTGTCTGCAGGTAATGATGATGTGAGTCAGTCACCCTAGACTTGGGCAGAGCTGGACTGTGGGGCTGAAGAGTCAACTCCATAAATGTTTTCTTTCTGCTGCTACAGAGGAAAAAGAAGATAATTCTCCAGCAAGATCAGTCTTGGGGGAAGAGACCCTTCCCTGGAGCTATTTAAAAGATCTATGGTTCAGTGGTTCAGTGGTGACCTTGGCAGTGCTGGGTTAATGATTTGACTCAATGATCTTAGAGGTATTTTTCAATCTAAACAGTTCTGTAACTATTTCCAGGAGACCCAGAATATGGGTCCTTTCTCCTTATGCGTCCAAGGAACAGCACTGAAAGGTCCCCTCCTGTCCTATTTGATGGCCCCTGTTGTCCCCATCAGTGCCACAAACCCTTTGCAAGTCCCAAGCACTCTCGGGAAGAAGGATGAAAGACATCAGTTTTCTGCCTTCAGCTTTCACAGTCTCTTACAAGAGGAAACCCTCTGTCAGCACGACAGAGGTGCAGCTCCCATGCCCCTGTGCAGATAGCAGGTTAGGGACCCAGCAAACCCTGCTGCTTCAGCACAAATTCCTTCACTGTCATCAGGTTCAGCCACAGACCAGTCCTGGGAGAGAGGCAGAATGGCTTAGGTCTGCAGTGGCCCAAGGAAGAATCATATCAGCCCCTCAAAGGTATTTTAATTCCTTACTTGTCTTCGAGGCTGTGGACTGCTGTCTGCCCTGCTTCTCTGTCACAAGCACAGCTCTGGAAGGTGCTGGGCTCCTTCGCTGGTGCTCACGTCCCCGCAGACTTAAAGGGACCCCCACCTCCCTCCTCTCTCCTTATCCTGAGATAAGGAAGCTCTCATCTGCAAAGGAAAGCTTTACTCACCATAGTCCCAAGCATTCAAGAAATGGCTCTGGTCTGAATTTTTGCCTGATTTTGTGTAGTGGTTAGGTATTATTTTTACAGTTTTATTGCAATTTCCTTTGAGTAAAAATAATTTCCTTTGAGCATAAGGGAGACTTACCCTCTCAAGGAAGGAGCCATCTCACTGGAGAGAGACAAGTCATTCCAGTCTTCCCGTGCTAAATTCTTGTTATGTATTTTCAGCAGCTTCCATGGATGTCCTGGTGGTTTTTCGTATCTTCTACCACAGGGGATTGCACTATCTGCTGGGCTGCATTCTTGTGGATTTCATGCCTTTAGCAGTGTTGTTAGCATACAGTTTTACTCAACGTCCTTGGCAAAACAAATATGTACTAATTTGTGTTTGTCTCTCACTGTTTTACAGAATTAGGTTTGGCTAGGTCTCCCAAAACAGGTCTAAAATATGTCAATCCCTTGCCTGCCCTAGGCAATACTAAATCTTAGATTTATTCAATGTACAATGTCACAATGTACAGTCCAGAAATATCTCCCAGCAGAGTTACTAATATGGAGCTGAATATTACACTGAATATCACTGTACTGCATTCTTTTCTAGTGTTTATGATCCTTGTACTCTGCTTGCCACCCAGCATCTCCTCCAGACTTTCTTGTAATTGCTTCTGAATATGTTTTGGACAACACCAATGTAATAAGACTCCAAGGGGCACAAAAGCCTTCTGGAACACAGTGCCCTGCACCAGGTGGTGCTTCCCCGCTGCTTGGTTTTGCTCAGCTCTGAATACTAATGGCCAAGCTAACTCAAATACCTGACTTTAATGTATCAAAATCTGCCTTGGGACTTTCTTCTCTTTACTTCAACTTTATTTATTTTCTCACTTTAAGTACAAGTCACCAGATAACCAATTCCCACTAACACTGAAGTTCTGATATCATTTGTGTAATTCCAATTGCCCAGACTTTGATGCCCCCTTGTTCCAGTAAGATCACTAGCTTCTCTGAGTTACTCCCTACCTTGGCTCTAGCCAGTCATTAAACTGAGACCTGGCTGACCCTCCTCAGTAAATCCTGAATTATATTTTTTTTTTTGTAAGTGGCATTTTAGAAATGTCTGTAACTGAAGTCAGAATATGGATGCATTTTGTTTCCACACCTCTAAGTGCTATTTTATTTGAAGTAAATATGGCACTGCTCAAAGCTAGTTCATAAACATTCTTTAGAAGTACAACTCAAAAGCTGATGCATTAGTGACTTCTATTTCCCAGACAGTCCAGAAGTGTCAATGCAGTAACAATATCATGTCAGACAGAAATACTTGTAAGACTTTTAGTTTCCTTGTTTATAAGTTATAATAATAGAAATACATTTGTAAAATACGTATGGTACTCTGGTTTTTATAGGAAATTTGACAGAATAAAATCTGCAGACTGAAAGTTCTGCTTTTGATGAGGTTATGGATGCTGCTCCTTTCCTAACAAGTCACTCCATGTATCATTAGACAGGGCAGAAGTGTAGAACTATTTCCCTTTTTTCCCTGTTTCTCAGATTACAAGGAGGCTAGAAATCCTGGTAACAAAAATCTGTTCCCTCCCACCCACTCATTCTTGGATGTTTTTAGGTCTGCTTCCTTGCCTTGGTTCTCTCTTTCTTTTCCTTCTAAGCCTTTAATTCTTTTGATATTTTCTCTCTCTAGACAGCAGATCAATACTAAGCTTTAAAAACACATAAGGCACAAAACACCTCTAAGCCTTTAATGCTACGGTATTAAATATTCCTCTTTAGCCACCTCTAATGCCAGTGTTATATATCGTTCTTCAAGTCATAACCTTGTGCACAATGAAGAGCAAGTGACACTAAAATCATCAAGCAAGAAATCTTACTAAGAAACTATTTATTCAGCTGTGCTGCTTAAGCCTGTTGCCAAAATGGCCTCATAATTAGGTCCAACAGCTGAAAAGAAGGATCATTCAGCGAACAAAATATCTGGGACTGGCTTCATGGAGAAGAAACACTTTTAAAGCGCTGAATGCTGTTGGGGATGAATTCCCACTAGTGTGTTTTTTTTGCTGCTGCCTGTGATTCATCAGCTTTCTGAGGAAATCCTGGTAAATGCCTGGCACAGGTCAATAAATGTTTGAAAATTGACTGGAAACAAGAGAGAGTCTGCTTACATAAAGATATTTTTAGGAGAAAATATAAATGTGATCCATAATCCCTTTCTTTTGTGCCTTATATCTTTCCCCAATCTGCCAAAGATACTTTCTCAAATTTCCATTTCTCCCTTTTGTATTTTGATGTCTAATTTTTGATGCCTAATTTTATAATTAATAATTGGTAATTATTGTTTAGGTAACTAAAAAAATTCACCTGTTCTTTAATTCACTACCAAGAGTGAAACTTTAGCATTTTAATCTGTAATTATATTAATCTGTAAAAATTTTTCATACTGGGTTGGTCAACACTGCTTATGTTTTAATGTGTTTGCTTCAATGTGGAGTCCAATTTTTTGTATGATTAAATAAATATATGAATATAAGTAATGTAATCTGAAAAATTAGGTATATTAATTGAAATAAGATCAAAATGTTCCAAATTGCATACTTCAGAAGCAAAATATATAATTAAAAAAAAATTCCAAACAGTAGCTAAGAACAAGAATATGCCTGGGACAGCTAACCTGAAATGGCCAAAGGGCTATTCCATAACACAGAATGTCATGCCTAGGATATAAAATGGAGGAGTTACACAGAAAAGTCTGATGGATGCTCAGGGACAGGCTGGGTATCAGCAAGCAGGTGCTGACAATTGGACTTTGTATAATTTCTATGGGGTTTTATCTCTCTCTCTCTTCCTCTCCTTTAGTATTATTATTGTTGCCATGATCGTTATTATTATTATCATAATTCTATTTTCCTTTGTTATAATTAGTAAACTGTTTCTATCTCAACACAGGACTTTTAATTTTTTTTCCAGATTCTCCTTCCCATCCTGTTATGAGCAAGTGGCAGCACTTTTTATACCTAGGTATACAAAGAAAATGGTCATTATATTGTATGGCATATTACAAATCAATTAAGACAAATAAATATGCAATTTAACTTGTAAACATAGGGCAGGCATGACAAGTATGTCATCAATGTCTTTAGAGATTTGCCTATAGAAAGCATTATAAAGAGTTATCAACAGCTTAATGGTCTCTAGTCCTAGAAGAACCTCTAGCTAAATTCCATAGCTGGAATCCGTGCACTGTAATTCCTGATGTGTCCATCAGTGTGCACTGTAACTGTACCCACAATCTGCAATGATACAGTGCACGGCAATGCATCTTTTATGAAGACTAATTTTAGACATACATCAATCTTCATCAGCCTTTGCTTCACTGAACCTTCACAATCACAGTGAGTGTTCCACTGAGTAAGGGAGAAAAGGAATAGGGAAATGTAATTCCATTATTTGTTATGTTTGTTACTGCAAAATTTTTGTGGCTGTGATTTTTTTATGTATTTGTGATTTAGAAGTGAAAACACAGTATATAGTAAGTTGTTTATGAAAGATGACATTATCTCAAATTTGTTTATTCTTTTAGAGTTTTCCCCATGACCAGTAGGACTAATGCTGTGGCTATGCTTTGATGGTACAATTTTGATTTTCAGAATTATGTATTTCCTGAGGCTGGAATAACATTAGATGTGATCAGTCTGCTGATAAAGGTCAAGTTGTATATATATTTCTTTTCAAACAATGATAAATATAGAGAGAGAAAACACATTTCCTTTCTTTAGATGATAAGAATGTGAAATGAAATACAAAAGGAAAACAATGTCTTGTCTGCATTTGACACATTGGGAAAAATTATTTTCCACTTGCAAAGCGTAAACTTGAGAAGAAATTTCTGGACAAAACAATTTTCTACTTTTTCCCAGGAGCAAGAATTCTATATAGTCACACACACAAGTCACATTGCTATTTGATGGGGCAGAAAAGTAATCCCAGATACAGTCTGGAAGCTTTAATAACATCATAAACTGAGGAAGATTTCAGGACAACAGAGAATGTTGGTGATGATTCTCCGGTCCTGGAAGGAAAAGACTGTGACAGACCTACTTACCTGCGCTGTGTAATAAACCATCATGCAAAAGGATGTGAATTAACACTTTAAACCCTGCTCATCCATAGATGGAAGATCAAGAGAAACAATTTGGCATGGAGCTGAACTAGACAAGTTATCAAAAATGTGTAGCTTTCTAAAGAAATGAGACCATTTATCACCACCATATGGTGGGACTGAGTGTGACTGTAGTTCTCCATCTTCCCTGTCCCCAGATGAGTGCTGGCCAGCTCTGTTGATGTGTTTCTAGTAAATTCTGGGGTGGATTGGCCAAGGTGAAAGAGAAATTCATGGATCAGCAAACCAGAGGTTTTAGAAACCAAAGACAGCTCCAGAACATCTGAGCAGGAAAACAAAGTTACGATCAACATCAGCAACAAGACGTGCGACGTTCTCTGAAACATAGTTTGCCCAAGATAAGACACTTCCACACAACACTAAGCCTGTGAGAAAGACATGCTTTGATGGCATTTATCTGTGAATATACTTTTACTAAGTTTGGAGGTTTTCCTAGCAATTGAATTGTGAGATGCTAGAAGAAAAAATGTGGGCTCTTACACAGTGTTTTCCAGGTAGTCTGAAATTACAGTAATTTCACGACTATAAGGCACACCCTTTTGACTAAAATTTTCCCTCGAACCCAGAAGTACGCCTTATAGTCCAGTGCGCCTTATCTGAGGGACAAAGTGGCAAAAGTTACCAACCCGGAAGTGCGAGCCGCGATGGGGAGTGGCCCC
>PYHW01010392.1:2830586-2866203 GCA_013186435.1 Turdus rufiventris | reverse complement strand
TTGGAGGTTTTCCTAGCAATTGAATTGTGAGATGCTAGAAGAAAAAATGTGGGCTCTTACACAGTGTTTTCCAGGTAGTCTGAAATTAATGAGTTTCACATTACTAGAGATTGAGAATAAATTGTCTGACAGTCTGAGGAAAATCAAGACAGTATGCATCTTGGGCATCTTAGCAATAGCAGCAGCAAAGGCAAAACCATCTGAATCAGCCCTTTACTGCAGATTTCTGTTATTTTCTATGGGTTAAATGAAGATCATAACCAGCATGATTCTTTTGCAATTGGAACCATTTTGATACTTTAGAAGGCTTTTTTATTGGAAAATAAAACAGCTGCTAAAGGTTATGTCACCAATTTGTCTTGCAAAGTGAAACCTGGGACTTCAAAAATTTTAAAAGGGATGGACATTATCTCCTACAAAATTAAGTAATCAGTAATAGGTATGTACAACAAATTTCATTTCCACTAGATTTTAATTGCACACTGAGACACAAAATTTGGGAAGAGATCACAAAAATTATATAATCTTTTTTTTCATTCTCCCGGAGTATTGAATAGTTGTGCTAGTTTATGTCAGGCTTTCCTTTTTCGATCATCTGGAAGCTTCTACATCTATAAATGAAATTGCTTTTTTTGGTTTTATACCATCATATATACCACTTTGCTGGCTTGAGAAAATGAAAGGCTTGTCAATGGCTAGCTTAATGCTTCTTTTACTTTTGCTTGCACTGCTTAGTGTGCCATTTAGAGATGTCTGGCTATTAAATAATTGCAGTCGTTAAAGCACCTGCTGTAGGGGCAACAGCTGCTTCACCCAGGGGGTATGATTTTTTCTGTTTCCCACCTCAGTGTAACTAGTTTTAATTCTCTTTTAAGTCTTTTTACACTTAATTAAATGTGTACATACTTTAATATTTCTCTGATAAAAAGGAGATAGCATATTAAGAATGGTGACAGACCTTTCAAAGGGACATGCCCTGAGCTCTGCTTCTACTGGGTAAATCATATAATTGAGGGTCCAGGGAGTTCAGCAGGTGAATTGGGAGTTGCATGAGGTAGAAGTGAAGTTTAGTGGCTGTAACAAGTGGTAGGTGATGAAGAGGATATGCGACATGGTGAGAAGGGAAAAGCAGAAGAGGGTGAAGAAGCTGTGGTGTGGGTCTCAGAAGCTGCTTGAGTCAGCCTCCTCTCTGGCTGAGTGGAGTGAGGGGCAGAAAAGACCCTGACACTGTGTTAATACTGCTTAGATGTCCCCTATCTGGAAATGTTCCAGATCAGACTGGATGTGGCTCTGAATAAGTTGAAGGTGTCCTGGTCTTTCCAGAGATGTTGAACTGCAAGACCTTTAAAGGCTCCTCCTAAACCAAAGTATTTTTTTGCTGTATTCCATGAGGGGAATTAATATGAGATTGTTTCACAGAAGGTTTTTCATGTATTTTATAGTTAAGACACTCGATGTCATGTACCACTAAATTCCTGATAGAAAGGAAAAATAAGCTATTGTTTGCAAAATGTGTGCATTGTGCCCTTGTCACTGAGATCTTTCTCAGATTAATTATATTTAAGTGAGGTTTTATTTCCTATACTACTTCATCATTTTTTGGTCATAAATTGCTCCGCCTGCTTTTCATGCCCTTGAACAATGGCATGTACTCTTCGCTTCTACTTCTCACTATTAGTTAGGGGATTGGCCAGTATTTCTGAAGTTAGAGAACTTCAATCATGCAGAGACTTTGCATATGAAATCTGCTAATTCCTGACGAGGTTAAACAGTACTTAATGTCTGTCTTCTCAGGCAGAAGCACTTCAGTATTACAGGTTGCAGCAGGGCAACACAGCCTGGAAGCCCAGTCTGACTCCAGACTCTTGCTACAGCAGCTTTAAGGAACAAAGAGATCTCAAACACCAAAAAGAAAGAAACTTGAAAGAATCAAGTTGTTTCACTGAACTCCAAAAAAATTGAGGGAGAGCTGTTATATCCTCTAATCCAAAGTTTCTTGGGGAACTAGCCTACTACTAACAAGAGTTGGTTCAACAGGATCAAGTGCAAGGTCCTACACGTGGGTTGGAGCAATGCCAAGAAAAGCAGTAGGCAGGGTGGAGAAAGGATGGCAGCCATGAGGGAAAGGAATAGATGCTGTTTGTGGACTAAAAGTTCAAATGAAGGTCCCATGTAAGTTCCAAATCTTACTTCCCTCTGCTGACAGCTGTCCAGGAGATGCTCCTAAACTATGAATTGAACTGACAGTGAAGTAATAAGGGTGAGGGTAAGAATACATATTTCAGATCAGACAGAAACTTCCAGAGATTTGCAAAAATAAATTACACTCTGAAGTCTTTACTTACTAGGTCTTACAAACTTTTCTAGTGGATCTGGAATTTCTTTAATTTCTTGAAAATTATTATTCCTACCTTGAGAAAATATATATTCATCCTGTTTCCTCTCATTGCTCATTTCCCTCTAGATGTAAATGTCAATGAAATACATTCAAGGGAGATTATTCTGAGTGAAATTTCAGGATGTTTTTAGAAAGCATTTTCTCTCACTAAGTATAGCAAAATTCTTTGGAAGATCCCAGGAGATGCCTCATTGTCCTAAGAAGTTTTGCCTTGTATTAATGCATCCTGGAACATCTGTGTAAAAGGGTGACACTTTGAGAGTTTTAAACCCACCAAAACAGACAAGGAAACTCACCAGGAAATATGGCAGCTTTTTTATCATTTAAAATACATATAAGTACTAGTTCAGACAGTGTTCAGCTGAAATGTCTCAAGAATTGGGAAAGAACTGTCATGATGTAAAAACATTTTGCTAGGAAACATTTCTCCTGGTACCACTTATAGAGGCAATTGTCCCCCCAGGAAGTAGTGTCTCCAGATACAATTTTAGCATTCTGGGTTAAATAGTTCTTGTTATCTTCGTTCACTGTTCAAGAGGTTCTCATCTGAATGCTTATGAGAATAAAATTATACTAGAATAACTGCAGCAAATTACATTCAAATAGGAATGTTAAGAGTGTAGAGTAGCTTGAGATTACACACAAAAAGTGAATTGCTCTTTAAGATTCATTTAATTTTCATTGTTACTTTGAAATCCATCTGTACTGAATTTCTCCTGTGGACACAGGTTGTATGAAGCTGGCATTTCTCAATTCTACAGTTACTGTAAGAACTTAGTCTCTTCTCTGAGATAAATTATTCTTCAGTATAAAGAGAAAATTGCCTTTAATCTTACCAAATTTTGCTCAGTTTCAAGTTAAAGCTTTAAAACTACCCTTACATTCTGAAACAGAATGGGTGTGAAAATGGTACTGGAATCTATAAACTTGATAGAGTAGTATTAGATTTTCATACAAGAAAAAGAAATTCAGATCTGTGTTGCTTGTTTGCAGAGATATAACATACAGCAAGAGGCTATAGCAATTAAATATAAGAATAAAAATAGAGGTGGGCTTTCTTTCCAGGAATATATGGAAGGGAATAACATTTTTAGGATGTGTTTTTGCAGAAATAGAGAGAGAACAGTGTACTGCAAAGAAAAAATAAAAATGGGCTGTTTTCAATATTCTTATAAAAGCTGCTGTTGCATGTGAATTGTCTATTTAATTTGCATTAAATTCAACAGTGAACTTTGATTTCTCCAAGGTATAAATTAGCATAGTTCTTGCCCTGGACAAAACAGCTTTATGGATTTTGTTCTCAATACAGTTGTACATGCTGTCTCAAAATGTGATATGCTTTCTGAGTTTTGCAGCAGGGCAGCAAGTAGGAGCAATGTTATCTGAATCAGAATTCGCTGCCATGTGGAGAGAAGTTGTCTCTGGGTATAGTGCCACTAACTCCAAAGGAAAAGCAGTCAAACATCCTGGAGCTGAAGGCTCTTTCCCAGGCTAGAGGCAGTTCCTAAGTGCCATGCTGCAGTGTTAAACCCTCAGGATGGTCCTGATCTCTAGCCTTGCAACTTCAGTTGAGGTTAACGACTTCTGACCGGGCAATTCTTGTTTTATGAAACAAAAAATCAAATGAAGAAAGGTTAAAGCAAAATCTTTTGAAGTTGTTTTTGTCTTACTATGCCTGGGGAAAAGCTGTTCAAAAAAATCCTTGTTCAGGCTCAGATCTCCCAGTATCCAACCTGTCAGGAGGGCTGTGATAACTAGCTCCAGTTATCTTTGGTGTGCAGTGTTTTCTTCATTACTTTCTACTTAAAAAGTTCTTGTTCAAAATATATCTGTCTGCTGTTCCATTTCCATGAAACACATGCGATAAACATTATCTTGCTTTAATAATTAAGCAGTAGCTGTTGCTCCTGAAGATAACATGGTACATATATCTGTAATATCAACATTTCTGTGCACGCCCTTTCATTACTGTAAATATCTTCCTCTCCCAAATCTATGAAGTTTGCCTCTTCAGTTAATATTCCTTCTTCATGTCAGGAGCTGGAATTGATTATCCTCTTGGGTCCTTTCCAACTCAGGATGTTTTATGATTCTTTCATTATTAAGCAGAAATTACAGAGTTCAGAAAACTGTCTCTATGAACTCTGAGTTTGGCTGTGCAGATCTCCAGCCTACAGTCACAGATACAGCATCACATTTACTCATCTAATTTTGTTCTCTGTGAGCAAGGAGTTACTCTCCATGGTACCTTTCTGTTTAAAAGCTTCTTTGCAAATTATCATCTCCTTACTCCTACTTCTGGGAATTTTTATTTTTCTTTCTGAGTAAATTTTAGGAAAAAAATCCACCATTTCTGATTCTACTCCTTACAGTAAAGCATATGGTTCAGCAGAGTAAAAACCATTCTGCACTTCAAGCTGCATCTCAACCTGCGTTTCTTATCCCTAGATGCTATTTTTTAAGATGTGTATTCTGTGCATGTTACGATGTCTACCAACTGCAATATGCAGGACTGAAAGCATTAAGTGATGGATAAAAGTGGCAAAATGGTGAATTTGCTTATATGAAAGTGAAAGGAAATGTAACTGTAATCTGTGACCATCACTCTCACTATTGCTGCATAATCATTTTTTTGGCTATGGCACAGAACTTAAAGCTCAGTGTCAGCGGTGCAGGCAGTAGGAGTGCAAATTTAGGAGTGTAGTATATGTGTCATTAGCAGTGGCCTGTAAGTACCCTCATTAAAAAAATTACTAGGTATGAAATGGACTGTCCTTTCTTAGGTATAATATTCAAGCATACCTAAGATATTATACGTGGTATTTACATTCTCTTTGGAGGACAAGACATGACTTAAAAGATTATTGACTGCTTAGTAGCCTGTTGTATTTGAAGATCTGAAATGAATTTTCCCTCACACTTTATCAGCTAGAGCTGTTTTAATTGGAAAAATGTTTGTTAGTTCTCCAGCTGTTATTATTATAAATGCCTAGGGCCTCCTCTGGTTTAATTTGTTATGCTCTCATTTAAAGTTCACCAGAATGCATTTTAAATAGCGACATCTGCATCAGGGGGGAAATATATCACCTCTTGCAGAAGATTCTTCAAAGACTGAACAAAACCAAGCTGCAAGCCCTGACAAAGCTATAAAGCAGACATTAAGAGCAGACTACTGCCTATGGAGAGGGACAGGTCTTACATCAGAGGCAAACACCCCAGTTTGAAAAAAGTTATTTATTCTCTACAGAACCCATCTGAATAGAGGTCTTCTTGCAACAGAAAACCTGTCTGGGATGCTGACATGTCCTTGCTTCTGTTTCTCTTGTAAAACAAAAATCTCTGCAAAGTTTCTTTTTTCATTATCTTTGCAAAGGTTCAACTGGGGTTTAAATCTGAAGGTAGCTAAAATATATGTGAAATGCTGTAGAGAGGATTTTAATTTTGCCACTTATCATCCAGTTCTTTCAACACATCATTATTTATTACAAAAATAATTATTTACAAGCAAACCTCAAAATTCTTCTTGGCTAGGACAGACACCTGTGATTGAAACTTATTTCACATTTTTGGCTCTTCATTAAAAGTGGTGGTATAACTAAAGAAATAATCAGGGTTGTCAGAACTCTCATCTACATTTTTGAATTGTGCTTCAGTTGAATATGCTTGAACTACAAACTTCAGAGAAGACTTTCTCAATATCATCAGGGCATTTACTTGATCACAGAGAGCATAAAAATGCATGGCTTTGTTCAAATACTAATGTTGTGGTTCAACATGTGTGCTTACAGAAGAAACATCTGCGTCTTTAAGTTTCTGTATCTTGTTTTATGGTTACATGTTCTTTCAAAGGAAAATGTCAGTCATAGTGTACATTAAGGAGTGACTGTGTTACTCTCTTGAGTAGAACACCCATGCCAAATACAGTAATTTCACGACTGTAAGGCGTACCCTTTTGACTAAAATTTTGGTCTGAACCCGGAAACGCGCCTTATAGTCCGGTGTGCCTTATATATGGACAAAGTTCGGAAATTTGCCAACCCGGAAGTGTGAGCCACAAGCCGCCGGGGGAGCCGGCAGGGCTGTGGCTGCCGGGTACAGGCAGGCCCAGGGGCCCATGGCTGCCGGGTTGAGGCGGGGCCTCGGCCAGCAACCGCGTGGGAGGAGCTGGGGGCGGATCCTTGCTGCAAAAAAAAAGTGCGCCTTATAGTCCGGTGCACCTTATGGTCGTGAAATTACTGTAAATGTAGAAATGGACTTTCCAAAAAAAGTCATAAGAACGCATTGAGTAAAAGCATATCTCATGCATTTGCTCTTTCTGTCAACACAGTGACACTGTGTCTATGCATGGCCCTGATAACATCATAACCTTCCTAAATCAGTTGATCCATGCAGTGAAAAGAGTGCATAACCCTTTTATTTTTACTGCATTATCTTCCCTAATATGGAGATCTTTGAGCAGCAAATGTGGATGTGATTTTCATGGGCTGGAGCATGGGTTCTTCAGCACACATTAAAATGCAGAAGATTAGATATACAATCATATTCAACAAACAAGATCATTAAATTACAGGGCATCTGTTTTGCAAGATATACATTCCCTTTAAAATTACTATGCATTGTAATGTTTTGCTTTTAGCTTTTCAGTTGTAGATTTAGCATTGCTAGTTGCTTTGGAGGGAGTAGAACTCTTGCCTGAAGCTAATTTAGTCAAGTGTCACTTCAGACCTCTTGGCAGAAGAAGCTTGTAGCCAGTACATTCCCTTGAAATGTACAGGTAATCCTTCAATTCTCAGTTGTGCTGCCATTTCATTTACAGCAGAATCATATATACCCATGAGAAACAAAATTAGCAGTAATCCTCAAAGGCAGCTGAGTATGAAGTATGAAGTAGTGGGGTTTTTTTTTTTTTTTTTGTGAGACAATCATGGCATGGATTAAAGAGTCCATTTCTAGAAAATAATAAATTGATTGTGGTATTTATACATAATGAAACATAATTTTTCACCCATCATCCTTGACAGAAAAAACTTTGTTGTCTTTACTGGGTCAGATGTCCGAAGCCTGAAGCAAGAGGCTCTAATCTACTTGGTACAATTTATTTATTCAGAAGTGGGACTCTACATTGCAGTACTTCAGTGTGAACAGACTGAGACAGACCGTGCCGTTGATTTGTTTTTCTAATGGAGAAGTAATAACTGTAGGTCAATGTACTTCAGCAGTGGATGAGCTGAATTCTTACTGAAAGAAACTACTCAGGAATGAGAACCTGAGGCTTGTTGAGTAGATGAGTCTGAAGCCTATTTATTATTTCTGCAGGAAAATACAGACCTCTAGCAGTTATATTTGATGTTCTGCTATGTGGTGATTTGTCAATGCTATGACAATTGCTTAACACATTTTGGGATCATCAGATGTAATACATGTATTTCAACATTGCACACAGTCTGCATTGTAAAGGAAGTTGTGTTATTACAATGCATTAAGCATGTCCAAATTCAGGCAAAATAATTATGCTAAACATACTTGCAACCCCTTGTAATCTAATTTTACAGCTACCTCTGGGTATGTACTGGAAAGTGTGATTAAAAGTAAAGGGAAAGGAAGTGTTCAGTTCTCACCAAGTTCTCACATTTCTTTTTCAAAGACACAAAGAGGGTTTGTAATATTTTGCTGAACTTAAAAAATACTCATCTTTCTAAGATTGCTTAAATAAATAATAAATGGTAGATATATTTAAACATAATATTGCTTGGTATAAAAGCATAGAAAACTGAAGCACGAAACAGATACAAACCAAAATTATGATCGGAGGCAAAACATAGCAGAAGTCATAAATGATATCTAAAATGCAGATTGACAGAGATAATGGATATATTAGAGCTTGTTTTCCATGTCCTGTGGCACCTGGAATTAGCAGTACCCCTTGCTGGTCATTGAGAATCTGAAATATTAATGAAATATGTGCTGTCATGTGACAATAGTGAAAATTCTGCAAATCTCATTATATATTGACTGGAAGACGTAACCTCAAGAAATTGTCATGATTGTCAAAATATCACAAAGTAGCTTAAAATTTATCATCTAAAAGTTCAGATTTATCTGACCTTGAAAAGTTAAAGTATATTTGGACTGAGAGTTTAACAGATCAGTTAGCTAAAATTTTCAACATTAAAATGTTGTTGCAGTCTTTTCTGAGTGTATTCACAAGCCATGTTGTGGCAAGCAAGAGAAAAAGGCTCTCCTCAAAAGTTTATTCGTCAAGTATCTCAAATGTACTGAGACGGGGTATGGTAATTTTTGTTTCCAAGTTCCTGTCTGAACTCTTGAGGTATGTGTCAGTCAAGTAAAACAAATGCTGCAGTTCAGTTCATGTTATCACCGTAACATCCAAAAGCACTAGGAATTTCTAGAGCTGCTTAGAAAAGAGAAAAATCCTGTGTTGATGTCTCCTTGCCAAACACCTTAGATCAAATATTCTTTTGCCTGAGCTGAAGTTCCTTGCCAAGGCAGAAAAAGAAAAGCATGACTGAGAATTGACTCTATCATTCGTTAAACATGGAAATTTCTGTCATCCTTCCCTTTGTATTCTCAGGTTTCTGAGCAGAGGTGGTAGAAAAGAAGCCATATCAACAACTTCAAAATAAAGTCTTTAAGAACCATTATTGACATATTAAAAGTGAATTTTATTGTCGCTGTCTTTGTTAAGAAGTTCTTCTCTTAAACTCTAGTTGTCTGTTCCGTACTTCTGAAAGTTCAGGGTCAAAACTTGATTGCAATGGGGCTTTGAAGTCAGGGAGGAGGTTTTATAACTGCATCAGAAGAGGTAACCTTTGAAGAGATGAAAGCAGAATATAGTTGCTTCTCATATACACTGACAACCCTTCACAAGTGGTATCAAGTCCATTTTTTGTAAGACTGTGAAAGAAGGACATGTACCTCACACCAGTAGAAGAGAGCAGTGCTGTGAGCATGTTCATAGTTCTGCATTTTTGAAAAGTCTGGGATTTTTCCCAGCAGAAACTTCTGATAAATCAAGGCTAAGTAGTGGTATAAAAGCCTACAGACTAGACTTCTGTCAAACTGTTATCTGAAGAAAAGCATGTGGTATGATTAAACTATCTGAGCCATGAATTGTTGTAAAAGGCAGCCTTTGGCAAGTCATCAAAACTGGTCCTCTATTTTCTTTGCATTTCCGGGGATACAGCTGTAATGATGAGGAATCGAGATTCTGAAGAATCCCTTTCCTTCTGCATATTCTTCTTGCAGCTCTGAAAACTGGCAGTATAATGTTCTCTGTTAGCATCTCCCTCAGTTCCACTAATGAACAGACTCCCTACTTCCCAATAATGGTTGCTTAGGAATCAATTGATTGGGCTTCATAGTGCTGCACTGTGCTACTGCAAATTCTACCAGCCAAGAGGTTTTTTGGCAGCTCCAGTCTGAAAATCTAGATATCTTTGTAGGTCTTTCTTGACAGTTCAGAGTGCCTCAGTGAAATGTAACAAGCTCTTAAGAATTTTTTAAATGTCACACCTCTGTACAGTAAGTTAGAAGTCCAGTGGAGCTGGATATAGAGCTGTCAGTTTACCACAAGAAATAACTTCTGTTAAGATTCATCTTTACTGTTAAGACCCAGCTCAACTAGAGAGTACAATATTTCTTAACCACAAATTAATACAATGGGTTCAAATTCAGCTAAACCTGTGTGCTCATACATTTGAATACACTTTCTGTACAGCTGTAAGAATCTATGTTCTTGGTTTTAGCAGAATTAAAGTCAGGTTATCATGTTTAACTTTTCTGTACAGTGTTATCCTTGTATGTGTGTGATAGGTAGTTTCTAAAAAGCTCTACCAAAATTACTTTACTGACAATAAGTGAATTCATAATGCTCTAAAAGATCAGCAAATGCTTTACAATTGATGTCCTACAGTAGTGAATTCTTATGTCTTCAGTTCAAAAAGAGTTTGTTTTAATACATCAAAATAACCCATGTTGAGAAGACTATGTAGAACGGTTATATTAGTGACCTAGCAAACTTAGTAACGGGTGTTAATTGTAGTGCAAACATGATTTTTAATGCTGTGGGACATTATAAGGAAAGTGACAAACCCTCTAGTTTAATACTATCACTTTGGTTAAATGCTCAAGTGGGGGTAATAACACAGAAGACAAGTCCTGGCAAAAGATGGTGAGCAATTGTGAACAGTGCAAACTAGATTCAACTGCACTGGAGATTTATGGTTTCCATTGAATACTATTTCTCAAGGATAGAAGCACTCAGTTACGTACATGTCCACAGTGGAGGCAGTGACTTTCAGGACTTTGCTTTGGGCTGTGTTCGCGTCAACAGTGTTATTGTTCAGCCCCAGCCAGGAACTCAGCACCGTGCAGTTTCTTTATCACTGTCCCACCAGTGGGATGGGGGTGAGAACCAGTGAGATAAAAGTGAGAAAACTGGTAGGTTGAGATAAAGACAGTTTAATCAGCAAAGCAAAAGCCACATATGCAAACCAAGCAAAGCAATTAATTGATTCAACAGTTCCCTTGGACAGGCAGGTGTCCAGCCATCTTTAGGAAAGCAGGAATTCATCACTGGTAGCAGTGACTTAGGAAGACAAACACCGTAACTTGAAATATCCCCTCCTTCCCTCTTCTTTCCCTGTCTTTATATTTTGAGCATGATGACATATGGTCTAGAATATCCCTTTGATCATTAGGGTCAGCTGTCCCAGCTGTGTCCCCTTTCCAACCCTTTTGCACCCTCAGCCTCCTCACTGGTGGGGTGGGGTGAAAAGCAGAAAAGGCCTTGACTCTGACTCAGCCCTGCTCAGCAAGAACAAAAGCATCTCTAGATTATCAACACTGTTTTTAGCACAATCCAAAACACAGCTTCATACCATCTACTGTGGAGAAAATGAACTCTATCCCAGCCAAACCCACCATAAACACCCACTGTGTAAATGCTTACTCTGAGTTATTTCACTGAATGTACATCTCTCAGATTAATCCAGGCAATCTGTATTATAAACATACAGATATTAATAAACCAGAAAGCTGCGGTGTTTTGTCATTATTAGCCTCTATCTTTCTGTCTGCTCATCTTCCAAAGCCACAGACATAGGGATCACAAAAATATGCTGTAGCAAAGCTGTAGTTTCATAGCTGAAAATCGCTTGAAATAAAATAACTTGAGGTCTTCAAGTCGTAGTCCTTTGACCCTCTGAATCACATAGTCATAGCCAACAGGTAACATATTATAACTTCAGAAAGATGTGTTTTTACTCTGGCTTGCCCATACATCCTTTCCCCTGGGCACTGTTGCTTTGTTGATCTAAAACTTCTATATATGTAAGTAAATGTACTTTATACTGTCTGACACAGCTAGAAGTGCCAGGCAATTGGTTTTTTGTCGTTTATGGTAAGTTCATTTTTTTAAAATTCATCCTAATTTCAAAAGACCTTACATTGTTCAAGAAATCTTTGTAACAAATCTTCAGGAAACAGAATTTTCATTATTATTCGTCTCTCTCACTTGTTACTTGTAGAGCTTGATGAAAAGTGACACAGGGGTGAGAAAAACACTTTATACTCAAGCTTCAAACACCACTCTGAATGCGAAACTATGGGAATTTTCTTCAAACATCTACAAAATTTGGGCTAGCCATTTATCTAATAAATTCAAAAAAAATAGCCTAGCTGTGGCTTAAACATGCTCAGCTGAGATACCAAGTAAACCATTATTCTCAGAATAGATAAGGAGTACTTGGTAATTCTTCAAGCCTATGAAGAAGATTTTGATTTATCAGGCAAGCACAAAGCTTCTCTCACAATGAACAAAAATGAAAATCAATTGTCACAGAGCAGTTCTGAAAGTCCAGCTGTGTCTGGGAAAGTATAAAACCAGGGAGGCTGTGTTTTGCAGGGGAAAGAAATTATATGCAAGTGAGATGGACTTAACATTAAAGTCTGATATGTTCAAAGGTTAAAAATGGTGTTGGTTTTCCAAGCTAGCTCTATATATTTACTTTGAATACATGTTCTAAATGAACCTTAGAAATCCACATTATAGATTAGTCTAAACAGAGAAGTGGAGATCACCCCTATAGTTCACCTTTCAGTCTCTGCAAAAGAAGTTATTTCTTGTGTGCATCATAGTGACCTTTCAGTAAACATGAAGGTCTAGGAACAAAAGCTGCATTTGTTACAAAAGCTTTGTTACTGTGCATATTCATTGCACTGCAGCGTGGGTGATTCCAACTACCTCTTTTATTTCTGGCAGTCAAAGTTTATCTGGTTGATACTAACTCTGGTGATGGTGGTGAACTCTCATTGAGACCAACATTGGCTGGAATTTAGTTCCACCAGCTAGATTTTCTGACTTACATTACACTTAGAATCTCTATACCTGTTCACGTGGCAACATAGGTCAGTTCACAAAAGCTAATTATATAGGGTTCAGTGGCTGTGAGCTGTCAATAGTCATGCAGGGCTATGGGTGATTTACTCCTCATCACAGAGGTCAAAAAGGAGGAGGAGTTATTAAAATGAATGCATCAGCAACGGAAATGATAAGTGCTTCTGAACTGCCACCCAGAAAGTGCAACTAAATCTATGAAATGTTAACCTTGTTGTGAGACTTTGCAAATTCTTCCTACATCAAAGGTACTACTGGAGTTTTGGCATCCATCACACAAGTCTCTTGCTGAGTGGTTGCTGAGGCTTAGTGCAGGCTACACAAATCTCCAGTGGATTTTGTGGCACCAAGATGGTCAACAAGGTTAGAAGCTTAAGTGCACACATTTACTACATTGTCTGCCTTAAAATTATCAGTTATCTAAGCAAACAGAAAGATATAGAGATACTGGGGGAGGGTGGTGTTTTTATATGGATATTTTGGGATGTGGTTTTTGTGGGACTTTGTTTTTTAATTCAGTTTTGTTTTGGGGTTTTTGTTGGGTTTTTTTCTGTTTTAGATAGTTTTGGTTGGTTATGAAAAAATACAAGCTCTGTGCTTTATGTTGATATGCACTGCTGGCCACAGCCCTACCCTAGCATTGTGAGTTCATAGCTGAGGCACCCTGGTGTTTCCAGCTGGTGCTTCTCCCCACTGCTACAGCACATCCCAGTACGTGGCAAGACATCCACAGCAGGAGAGGACCCATTTGCCTCCATCTGGCATCATTCTGGAAGTGCAGCCTTGCCTTGTGCCTGTTACAGGGTGGTGAGTCCAGATCTGGTTGACACACTGCAAACTGCAGTGCTCAGTGACAGCTGCAAAACAGTTTTTCCAAGTCTGCTTTCCTTAGGTTCTTAGTTAGGTAGAAAACTCTTTTTCCTTTGTCTCAGTCCCTTGGAGCACTTGTTGTTTAATGCTCTAGCTCCAGCTAGACACAAGGCATGTCTTTATGAATTACACAGCACAGTAAAATTTATTTTCCCTCTCTGAGCTTCACACAGGGAACTCCTGAAGGCACTCATCCTGTAGGATCCAGCAAGAGAGAGATGACTGCACCATTGGCTGGACTTCCTGAGGCAGGGAAGGCCTGGCAGCCACCCCACCATCATCTCACCAGGACATTCCTGTATATGGGAAAGGCCAATGTGATAGCTAATGGGAAAAGGTGCTGAACTGCATCCCACTGAAAGGATTTTCAGGAGAAAGAAAACGTCCTTTTTCTCTGACACCTTCCACTCTCAACAGATAGGAGTTTTACTAAATCTTCCTAAGCAAGTCAGCTGTCCTAGCTCACCATCTTTTCCTTTCTCCTGCCTGTGTAATACATGGACCATAATATGCAACTCATTCTATTGGAAAATACACTCAGATGGCTGTGGTTGGCTGCCTTGTTTCCCTGCTTTCTCAGACTGGGAATGAGGGTCCTTTCTCCTTATAATTCAGAGAGAAAACTGTCAGAATCAGGGGCAAAATGCCATCCTAACACCTTTCCACGCCAGCTTGGGAGTGGGAGGATTGTGGCTTCAGCATGTCTGGGCTGCTGCTCTAAGTTACAATATGGGACGCTCGAGTTGTTTGATCCAAAAGAGGACTCTGATACACAAAGTTATGGCTCTGATTTTAAAATCGGGGTGAGGAAACTGATTGCTGTTGTATTTCCTTATCAATGATTTCAATGACTATTCATTGCCTCTACATGTGGGTAGAGCCAATAAATTGCCAATAAATTTCAAATAAATTGCAATACTGCAAAGATGCACACACAAGTATACAAATGAAAAATAACTTATTTCAACTACTGGCCAAAGGATTATTATATTAGATAAAATCCTTGATTATCCTGAGATTAAGTGCTGTGCTTGGTGCATGCTGATGCAAACTGAACAAAACAAAATGTTTTACTGCAGTGGAGGAAGAAGACCAGTACAGTAATTTCACGACTATAAGGCGCACCCTTTTGACTAAAATTTTCCCTCAAACCCGGAAGTGCGCCTTATAGTCCGGTGCGTCTTATCTGAGGGACAAAGCGGCGAAAGTTGACAACCCAGAAGTGCGAGCCACAAGGAGGAGTGGCCCCACATCAGGGCTGGGCTGTGAGGGGGAGTGGCAGCGGGGCTGTGCCGGGCCGGGAGGGGGAGTGGCCCCGCAGCAACGTCAGGATGCGAGGGGAGAGGGGCTCCGCGGGGCGGGGAAAGCTGACATTGGGGCGGCCCCGGCGCGGGGTGGGGAAAACTGCCAAAATCGTGGCGGTCCCGGCACGGGGAAGGGGAGAGCCGCCGAAATTGGGGTGGCCACTGTGTGGGGAGAGAGAGAGCCACCGAAATCGGGGCAGCGGCGGCACGGGGTGAGCCTGCCAGCATCGGGTCACCTGGAGCATCAGGGGACTCCTGGAGAAGCAGGGCCCCAGGGATGCTCCACGGAGCGGCAGCGGGCATGCCCCGTCCCTGGGGATGCCCCACGGAGCAGTGGCGGGCATGCCCCATCCCCGGGGATGCTCCATGGAACGGCGGCGGCCATGCCCTGGCCCCGTTGGGTACAGGCTGGCCCGGGGGCCAATGGCTGCCAGGTTGAGGCGGGGCCTCGGCCAGCAAACGTGCAGGGGGAGCTGGGGGCGGAGCCTCACTGCAAAAAAAAAAAGTGCGCCTTATGGTCCGGTGCGCCTTATCTGATCTACATGTTGCGAATTTTGCTGGCTGTCGGCGGGTGCGCCTTATAGTCCAGTGCGCCTTATGGTCATGAAATTACTGTAATTAGACTTCCTCAACGAAGTGCTGTCAGCTCAAGTTACAGCTTTGCAGCTCTTCCAAACTCCCCAGACTCACATTTCCAGATACGATTGACCCTTTGATACTCTGAGCCTGCATTCCAGAATGCCCAGACTGCTGAAAAGTAATTGTTCTGCTTTTGAACTGACTCAGTCCTGAACCAGCTGTGAACAAAATCACTCTACTAAAACCTCCACTCACTTCCAGTATTTAGAATTATCAGGCAGCTCAACTAAGAAAACAGCCAGAGGATGGATGTTAAATAGCCACTACTTTGCAGGGAGAGATTGAGAAATACTCTGAGATCAGATTCTATCAATTTTATGTTCCATTTTGAGAAAAATATGCTGATTGACCATCTTTTCTGTTGTGTTCCTCCAAAAAGTTTTTAGGCTCTCTTTTTAAGACTGAATTTTCAAGCTTAGTGATCAGAAAGTCAAGCATCACTTCTCATAGTAAAGAAGTAGAAAACTAATGGATTGCCATCTCTCGTGTTCCAGTAAGTATTCTTCCAGTAAGTAAACTTCATGGACTATTTCCCAATTCTCCTAAAATTTTTGTAAAAGAGCCACTTGGAGAGATCCGTTTGATCTGATCCTTAAAGGAGTATAGTATATTAAAAGTTGACTTTATAAATATCATTAATGTATGCTTGTAATACTTCCCTCTGGCTGAACAAAATGAACCACTGCAAAATGATTATAAGAGTTCAAGGAAGTTGTCTCTTTCTTCATTTATGGACTGAAAGTACAATTTTATTGATATATTCCTTTTGCTTTAAAAACTTTGGACATGATTAAGATCATTGTACTACCACAATGATATTGTCTATGAGATGACTACAGAACATCCAACTTCCATTGCTGATAAGCCTCCAAGCTTCTTCTGTGACAACTTTCTGGTCAGAAATGTGTTAAATTGCATGTTTCTCTTCTTATTTCATCCACTTTGGTGTATTACATCAAATAGTTCCAGAAATTACAGTGTCTACTCTTTGGCTTGAAATGTATTTTTTAGTTCTGCTGCTAGAGCAAAGGTTGAGAAGGAGGAAAGAAGGAAGCAAAAGGGGAGAAATTAAATGTATTATATATGTGTAAAATATATTTTTGTCCTTACTAGAATTCATAATGACTTTGCAAGGATAATTTTGCTTTCATTTATTATACAATTTTATACAGTTGACACAGATTTACCTACAATAACTGGATAGATCCTTTTTTATCATTTTATGTGACAAATGAATGGAAGGACAGGGACAAGAATTAATCAAAGTTGTACAAATGAAAAGAGCATGTGTGTGATGCATATTTGTTCATTTTTAGATAGTTATTGTTTGATACTGTCATTATAATTCTAAATTGTACTGGGAAATTTAATTTCTTCTACCAAAGATCATGAAAATCCACTAATAGTATCATGTGCCAAGAGACAAAAAAATTTTTTTCTGCTCAGGCATTAATCATAAAGCTTGATCTCAGACTATCAAGAAGGCAATATGTGGTGAATTGAAGGAATATATGGTGAGGAAATTGATTCTTTGAATAATTGGACTTCAGCCTGTACAAGTAGTTTGTAAGGCTGCATATAGAAAACCGTTGACTGTATAGCCTCAGTTAAGATTATGTAGTTACTACTGTTCATAGAAAAAAGTTGCTTTGTGTATACAGCTAATGTGTAGTTATTATACCGCCTTTTTTCAGTGTGCTTGAAACATGAAAATCAAGAGAAAGATCACTTGCTGATAAAAACACAGGTCTCATTTACTGAAAATTTGGGAAAGCAATGTCCCCTGTCCTTTATAACCATCATGTGATCTTAACTTGGTTTGATATAACTTACTTTTAAAAAATACATTTGCTTCTGTCAACCATCCTGAAGTGTTTCATAACCTTCTTCCCTACCTTCTGTCCTTTTTCAGTTGCATTTTAAAAATAAAAGAGTAAGCCTCCATATTGATTTTGAAGGATTCATATATGCATTTCTAACAGTTTTAAACTGAAGTTAGTTCAGTAAAAACCCTCATTTGATCCTATATGCTAGGTCAGGAATAGTATTTTCTTTTTAATATCATTCTTTTACTCTCTGAAACTACACTGACCATACATAAGTCTTAGCCTTCATAATGATTCTTTTCATTTTATTCACTCAATAAAATGTATTTTTAATACATTTCTGTATCAAACAGCAGGCAGTCACAACAGTTTAAACTCTTTACAAAGCATCTTAGTAGCAAACATAATGGCAAAGAATGATTTTAGGCTGAATATGTCAGTATTTTACTATAAGCAAAACTCTCAAAGCACTCCAGAATTCCACTTCCCTAACCATAGAAGCAGAGAGTCTGACTCCCCTAAGGTGTTGGCAGAGAACAAAGCACATGAGCAGCAACATGAATGGCAGTAAGTTAATTCACAGCTGATTCCATTCATTGCCAATGGAAAGATGGACATGATAAAACATTAGCAATTTTCATCTGTTAGTGTATCTAGTGTTTCATTCCGAATTTCTCTCTGGGGAGGGAAAATGTGCCAGAAATTTTGTATCATTTGCTCACTTGCCTTGTTACACATCAACTGCCTGATTGACACTCAGCTTGGCTGCAAACAGGAATGGTCATTTATGTGTATGTCTCATCTGTTTGCAAACGTGACCCTTAGCTACGACTTTATTTGCAGGTCAATGTCATGCTGATGTAATGGAAAATGTTCATACAGCCCAAAGCTCAGTGTTTCAGGCTGGGACAAAATAGCAGCTGTTCATGTTTGGAAGGTAGTCTTTTGCAACCAAAACAGACAAGCAGTTTTCTCTCTTATACTTACATATTAGAAAGGGACAAGATTTATAAAACCTGAGGCAATTTTTCATTGAGACCAACAAAAATCAGATTATTCATGCAATTCCAATTAATCTTTATTTATGATTCTTACATAAACTGATCATATCCTACTTGCAGTAGGACCACAGGCTTGTTGTGGCTCTTGTTTAGAATATGAAAAAGAGCGATGCAGTGAAAAAAAATCTGTTGGACACAGTTCCTATTTGATCTTTGTTTTGGAATCTGTCTACAGTTAGACAAAAAGGAAAACGTTCTTTTGGTTAAAGAGGCTACTGAATGCCCCTCTGAAGATTCTCATCCTGCAGTAGAGCTCCTATAAGGTGTTTGGAAATGTCTTGAAGTGTAAGTATTTTTCTGAATATTCCCTAATAGCATGTTCCCTGTACTCTATATATAGACTAAAATGATCCAGCTACATTAACGCTAACCTGAAATTCTCTAGAATTAAGAAGATTTTGAGTAAACCCAAAACATATTTTGCATAATACAAGTGCTCATAACAGTACCAGAAACATAGTTCTTTAGCTGGAGGACAGTTGCAATTGTTCATAGACTTCACCTTCAAGTCCTGTTAAGTAAATAAATTGTGTAAATAAAGTAACAAATTAGATGTTACACTGACAGGGATAAAAGATGTACAATACTTTTAATATGTATTTTTCTAGCCAGTTATTTCTAGATGTTCTGTATCAATACTGATGGATACTCAAGGACACACCACTCAGAAAATTCTATTCTCAATAGTAAAATCCTATAGCTCACTTACTATCAAATCTATTCTACAAAGAGCTTATGGCTGTCCTCCCAGTAAAAAGGAACAACCCTGATGTGAACAACACATGTTGTCTGACATTTTCCTCAAGTGTTATCAGAAGGTGCTCTAGAATTTGTGCCCAGCATCAAGGATACCAAGACCTTATTTATACAACGTATTATCCACCTACTCAACCCTCCCCTGGAATACTTATTAAATTTCTATGGTGCATCAGCTATAAAATATGAATTATCCTAATTTCCCTTAGAATATTTGCCTTTAAGTTTATATTAATTATAAATATTTCGTTGGGTTTTTTGTTGGCTTTATTTTTTTTTAATTATAATCTTCTGTACAGAAGTGCTTCTTAAATACTACCTGAAATAGAAGATAATTGGAAATAGATCAGGAAGCAAAAGCAACATGAAGATTGCCAGAGATTATTTATACTATGTGCTATTAGGATTTCAATTAAGATTCAGTGCAAAACATTAGCAAACTGGGAAAGCCAAACTTCTGGGATTAACTTCACCCTTGCAGCAGCTCTGTGTATGTTACCATGGAAGCATATTTGACAGGGAAAACGCAGCTGGAGAGAGGGAACTAACTCTCTCAGTGTAGCTGAAAATAATTGTTAAAATGCTGATCTCCTTCCTCTATAAAGCTTTTTGCAAGATGGTAAATCCAGACCAATAGCCACTTCATGATTAGCCCCAGTCATGAGGGCAATAATCAACCAGCTGTCTATAGAATTGAGCTCATTCTGTAAAATGGATCTCAGACAAAAGGCTCACATTTGGGCCAAACAGGAAAAACCACTCTAGCAGAAAAGTGCAAGGCCAAATTACAGCGAGAAAACAACATGAAATGACAATTTAATTGGTGAGGCATTCTGGGCAGGGTGGGTGGACAACCTATGTACAAGAGAGAAGTAAAAGGTGCTTTTGCCATTTGATTCTGTCTCCTCATGGTTTCAGTCAGCTTTGGTCTTGAAAATTTCATTCATATATATTTGTATATATGAAATTTTCTTTTATATATATATATATATAGAGAGAGAGAGAGAGAGCGTTATGCATGGGTTTAGGTCTTCAAAGAGACAAGAGCATTTTTGGCTGCTGTAAAGTTGTTTATTGCAGAAGCACATCAGTCGCAAAGGCAAAGAGTGCAGAGGCGAAGAGTCTAGAATATTAAAGTCCATGCTAAAAGCTTTCTGGCATAGAATCCTGAGCAGAGGCAGGAGCAGCAGCTCCCTGGTATAGAGTCCCAAGCAGAAGCAGCTGCAGTAGCTCTCTCCTCCTTCTCCTTCTCCTTCTCCTTCTCCTTCTCCTTCTCCTTCTCCTTCTCCTTCTCCTTCTCCTTCTCCTTCTCCTTCTCNNNCTCCTTCTCCTTCTCCTTCTCCTTCTCCTTCTCCTTCTCCTTCTCCTTCTCCTTCTCCTTCTCCTTCTCCTTCTCCTTCTCATGTGTGGTGGTAGTGATGATGATGATGGTGGAAGATGCCTTTTCCAACCCAAAACAGGGATTTTTTATTCGTAAATCACCCAATGACCCAAATTACCCAAACATTCCTTCTAAACCTACTAGAATTTTAGTTCTATACTATGAAAGTAGTGTTAATTCTTACACATAACTCACACGTATAGCTAGCTCTATCTAGTCACATAAATGGTTCTATCTGTTCTATCTAAAAAATGTAAGCTGGGGCTAAGATCTTGAACTTTCATCAAGGCCTAAACTTCACACTAGATTCTGGGACTTTTTACTCTCTTAAGGCACTTAAAGCATATTTTTATTTAGTTAAAACTTAGACTTATACTTCTATTTCATATCTGTGTGGCTTAATATACTTTAATTTCTCTAAAGGTTTCAATTCAATCCCTGCATTCTGATCTCTCTCTCTGAGGGACTCAGAGAGGCTTCGTTTTACACTCTCCAGCACATATATATATATATACATACATACATACATACTTCAATATTTCAATAGTGTCTTAATGTTCTGGGGACGTCATACTTGTGATAATTTAAATTCAACCTGACAGTTAAGTGGGTATTATATAGCTAAAGGTGCAGAAGTACACTTGGCATATTGTCTTCAAAAAATACAGTAACAGTTAGGCTTCTATGTGCTTTAAGATTACTCCACTGGCAATCCAATGGAACTTTGAAAATAGTTAAAACACACTTGAATTACTGCTCCATAAAAATATTGCTGAATAATTCAGTTTTGATTTGTGCTGATGTATTGCGTTTCTCATGTGTCATTTACAATATTTACTAAATACTCACTTACCTTTGGGAGGTGCTGAGTATATTCTCTTTAGCATGTCTATCTTAGCAGGTAAACCTTGTCACTGCTAATCTCTCATTATATAATATATTATCTGGGCATTTAGACAAGGGGTTTGAAAATGATCCTTACTTATTGGAAACCATTAAATCTTAAAAAGCCTTTTCCAATACAGTCCTGTTGTTTGGAAGCTGCAAAATAAGTCCACTTTTGATTCACTGTGTATGTTATCAGTGAGATAACATGAAAGAGACAACTCTATATCAGGGTTGAAATCTAACTAAAAGCAGGAGAATTTATGGGAAAGGACAGAATGTAAACTTTAATTTCCATCAATTAATCCAGAATGTATGTAGCATCAGCCTGCACTAGCAGAGGCTGGCCTTTCTCCTGTAAATCTAATCACACATCCTAATTTTAAAAATACTTTTTTTCTCCTGTCTATATCTTTAATTACAGCATGTTTGCTTGTCTGGTATGAAAACAAGACAGAGCTTAAATAACTACAAAATAACTACAGAGAATAACTTAATCACCCTAATAGCTTCATCAAGAGGAAGCAACCTAGGCAGCCCATTAGCAAAGACAAAGAAATAAAAAACCAAAGCTTAAAAGACATCAAATAAGAAATAATGNAAAAAAAAAAAAAAAAAAAGGGATCTTTCTTTCTCTACCTATAATAAACATAAGAGTGAATAGATGATGAAGTTTTGAAATGTTTGGTAGCTCAGAATATCTTTCTGCCTTAAATATTGTCTCTGTTCTGCTGTTTCATTCCGTTCATTCTGAGTCTGTCACTAACGTGGAGTTAGGGGTCCTTGTGGCTCACAGCATTATCTGCTCCCTAGGAATTGAAAATGGACATTTTAGCTGGTGGCTGATGCTGGAATAGCTGAATTAAATCTCAGGTCACAAATGGGTACTGGGGGTCATCTAGATCAACCTCCTGCTCAAAGCCAGGACTGCTGCGAAATCTGGGTTGGCTGTGGCCATGTCTAGCCAGGTGTTCCAAAGCTTGAACAAAGGAGATGCCACAGACTCTGCACAACCTCTTTTTGTGCTGCACTACTCTGTCAATGAAAAGGTTTTTCAAATCCGAGTCTGTGAAGTAACAGTTTGTGACTGCTGCTTCCTGATGAATCATTTGGTGACACCAGGAGGCATTTGGACCCATAATTCTGGTTTGGCTCTATAAATGGGAGAAATGTCGCTTAGTTCCCTCTCAACAAATTTGACCAATTCAGCTCTCTCCACCCGTCCCTACAGGACACCTCCCCACAGCCTCTGTCCATCATTCTTGTTCCCTGCAGGACCTTTACCTATTTCTCCATATCCCTTTTGAGGAGGGATTCATGTGACTGATTTGTAGTCTGCCAGGGCAGTCTCACCAGCTGAGCAGAGTGGGGATAAAAGCTTTCCTAAAACTGTTGGTCATTTTCCTCCTAATAGAGCCCAGGGTTTGGGTTACATAATTTGCACTGAGCTTAATGTAACACATAATAAACTGAATAGATTCAGAAGAAATTCAGTATGGATAACAAGAAAGGAACTCTAAGCTGCTGTGTGAACAATAAATGGGATAGCAGTTCAAGGACAAGAGATGGGTTAGGCAGGAGTTTCAGCTACATGGAATAACAGTGGCAGCTGTGCTCAGAAGGTGACAGGGAAGTGAGGAGACTGAGGAATTCACTGAGATATGTTATTGGAGTTCTTTTGATCGAAATTTGCACAAGGCAGCTATTTAATTTGAGTGACTCCTGTTCAAATAATGAAAGTGGAAACAAAAGGAACTAGATTAGTCAAAACATTCTCAGTACAGGAGGTTCAGCATTTTTTAACCTAGAGACAGACCACTGAAATAAATGCCTTTAATACTTTGCCATTCTATAATGTCACTAACTACATGGTTATGTTGATTTTAGGTTGGGCTCCATTTTGATGCCTTCTATTCCTGTATCTTCCTGTGAAGTGGTTGAAATAAGCAGAGGGATACAAAACTCACCAATTACCATCAACAGCAAAACAGACTCAACCTCAGGGAAATTAATTTAACTTATTACCAATAAATTAATCCTACCAGTGTAGAATAGTGAGAAATTAAACAGTAAAACGTCTTCTCTCCCAAGTTTTCCTTTCTTCCTGAACTCAATTGCATTCAGAATTTTCTGTCTCCTCCTCAGTGGCAGAGGAGTACAGGAAATGGGGGCTCTGGTTAGTTCATCATATGTTGTCTCTTCTCCTCCTTTCTCCTCAGGGGAAGATTTCCTCACAGTATTTCCGTGCTTCAAGGTGGAGTCCTGACTGGGTATCTGACCCCCATGGACTTCTGTGGGCTGCAGGGACACAGCTGCCTCACCATGGTCTGTACCACAGACTGCAGGGGAATCCGCTCCAGCACCAGCAGCACCCTTTCCTCCCCCTCCTTCTGCACTCACCTTGGTTTCTGCAGAGCTATCCCTGTCACTTATTCTCCCTCTTTTCTCTGGCTGCAGCTACTGTGTGGTATTTTTCTCCTTCTTGAATACACTGTCCCAAGGCACAACCATGGTCAGGGTTTGGCTGTGGCTTTGGCCAAGCGGCACTTTCTTGGAGTCAGCAGGCGTTGGCTCTATCAGAAATAGGGAAAGTTTCTGATAGCTACTTACAAAACCCAGCCCTGTAGCCTCACCATCCCCTCACTATCAAAACCTTGCCATGCATCCCACTGCAATGTGAAATCAACAAAATATATTAAAATATCTGCTCCCCTTCTCTTTTTTTCTCTTTTCCATTTCTACCAAACCAAAGATTAAATGAGCAATACACAGATTACTGTAGACCTTTGGAAAAGGAAATGGAAAACAGTTTTAACCCTTGAAGTGTGAAAATGGGATAATTTTTTATCCATAGCTCCTGTTTAGCATATGCTTAAGGTTTGTGTTGAGCAGAAATCCCCTCAAGACCCTGGGTGACACAGGTGTTGGTAAGATTAATATTTTCTATTTAACTGCACTGAAGGGTTAAAGGTTCTTCTCCCAGGAAAGCATAGAAGGTGTTTTCTGGGTCATAGTTCACCATGCATATCTACTCCCTTATCAGAGCCATATTTACAGACCCAGTTACCCCCCAGGAGAAAAATATTCAAATAGGCAGTCATTGACCTAAGTAGCCTGATCCCTCTGAATGTCGGAACCAGAGAGGAAGTTGCTAACACAAAATATTTGTATTTTTGCTTTGTTGTTGTTGCTGTACTAGTTGTTTTTGTTTTTTTCACCCACCTGAAGCCTCTTGAATATTAATCAAATGCTTTTGCTTGACAAATTCAGTGTTGAGCTGTTTGAGCTGGGTATACAGAGCATGATTAATCTTCCTTCACATTCAGTCAAGAGTTGCAGCTAATGGTGACTATGGTATTGAGATTATTAATTCATGTTCATAAAATGTGACACAAACAGCTACATTTTTCTATTAAATCTCACACTTTGGAGATAAGAGTTATTTGATACTGACAACAGCTGAAGGCAGGTAGAGAAGCTAATATTTTGCATCTATTTATCTATATTTTTTTCTTTTGCTACTAAGTTGTCTTGCCTCTCTATGCAAAATACCATCTGAATAAAGAAAAAGTACAGTAGTTTCACAACTATAAGGTGCACCATTTTGACTAACATTTTCCCCCGAACCCGGAAGTGCGCCTTATAGTCCAGTGTGCCTTATATGATGGACAAAGTTCAGAAATTTGCAAACCCGGAAGTGAGAGCTGTGAGCCGCAGGGGGAGCCAGCAGGGCCACGGCTGCCAGGTGGAGGTGGGGAGGAGTGGCGGTGGGCATGCCCTGGCCCTGTGCAGGCAGGCCGGCGCCCCCACAGGCACGCCCCAGCCCCGTGGAGGTGGCACGGAGCAGCAGCGGGCATGCCCCGGCCCCGTCGGGTACAGGTGGGCCTGGGGGCCCGCAGCACCCCTCCTGCCGGGTACAGGTGGGCCCAGGGGCCCATGGCTGCTGGGTTGAGGCAGGGCCTCAGCCAACAACCACGCGGGGGGAGCTGGGGGCGGATCTTCGCTGCAAAAAAAAAAAAAAGTGCTCCCTATAGTCCAGTGCGCCTTATATGATCTACAAAATTGCAAAATGTGCCAGCTCCCAGGGCTTGCGCCTTATAGTCCGGTGCGCCTTATGGTCATGAAATTACTGTAATTGAAAGTTCATGTGTAGAGACTAAGATAACAAATAAACACTTTGAAAGAGATTACTCAAGTGAAGTGAGACAAGACAACAACTTCATCCCCACTTGTGTATGGATGGGCCATTGATTTCAACAAGAATTATGAGACAGGATTTGAGTGAGGCAAGCGAAATGGAATTAGAACCTTGGAAGGCTCCTTCCACTCCATGGAGCCAGTGCAGATACAAAAGATTGAAAATGAAGAAAATTGGGTGCTAATAACCCTCCTGGTGGTACAGAACATCATATCCACTTAAGTTAGTCTGTGGCTGTACACTGTTATATGAAGTATAGTAGTGCTTATCTGAATTATGTCATAGTTCAATAGTCCTCTTTCAATAGAAGAAAAACACAAGTGGGTAGAACTGTATCATCACAGCAAATGGAGCAGGAGCAAGACTAACAATGAATACCTAAAACAGGATCAGGACGTGGGTTTCACGTAAATGGCACAGTCTGAGAGCATGTTGTAATGAGTTGTAGTTCAGCAGGAGCATTCTGCAAGTGAAACAGCACTGTCCTTTACAGTCTCATCTTCTTTTCCAGTTGCTTATATGGATGGGAGTGTACCAGGACAGAAGCTGATCTGTACGTTCACTAATATTACATTCTGCATGCAGAGTCATGGAAGCACTTGTCTGAGCACTGCTGATGAACCACACACCATATCTAATACTGTGAATGTTGTAAAGAGTCCAAATTGATTTGGTACTTCCAGATTTCAGGAGTTTGTGCTAACTGCATTAGTTTAAAAGGGAAACTCCTTTTTACCTTGATACAGCTTGCTGAAGAGGCACTGGGGATGAGGCTTGGGCAAAGAAGCAAAGCCTATTAAAAATCATTAAAATGAGCAGACTTGATGAGGAACATATTGCTTCTATGAGCTGATGAGAATTCACTGTGTGGGAAGAAATCTGTGATAAAGCAGAAGATAATGTGTTCTTAAATGGGAGATCAGGAGTCTGTCTGGTGGAACAGTTATCAACAAAATTTGGTTATTAATCTTTGAAACTCTTCACGCTCTGAGAACAGTTTTCCATATGTGAAAATGCTTCTCTGCATGGCCAATCATAACAGAAGTTAAACCTTTCATTTCTCAGTATTACAGGGAACACTGAAGCTTTCTGTCCTGGTTTCCACTGGGGTAGAGCTAATTTTCCTCTTAGCAGCTGGCACAGTGCTGTAGTTTGGGCTTAGGATGACAGTAGTTGATAACATACTGATGTTTTGGCTGTTGCTTAGTAGAGCTTACCTTAAGCAAGGATTTTCAGTTTCCCATGATCTGGCAGTGAGCAGCTGCACAAGAATATGGAGGGAGCATGGCCAGGAGAACTGACCCCAGCTGGTGAAAGGGATATTCCATACCATGGAATGCCATGCATAAACTGGGGGAGTTATCCCAATGGGGGACTGATTGATGCTCAGGGGCAGGCAGCAGATGGTGAACAATTGTGTTGTGCATCACTTTTTTTTTCTTGAGCTTTATTTCTCTCTCCTTTTCATTAAAATTATTACTGTAATTTGTAACAACAGTAATAGTAGTATTTTATTTTAAAGCATTCTTATGTTAACACACACAATTTTCTCTTTTCTTTCCTCTTCTACTCCCCACCATGAGTGTAGTGGGGAGTATTTGAGTGAGTGAGAGGCCGTGGTGTTTATTGCCGATTGGAGTTTCTCACCTTAAAAGTGCAGTCTGGGTGAAAATTTACAGGGAAGGAACATAGGTGGGTAAATCAAATACATTCTGTATTGGATCCTACTGCACAGCAGGGTCCTTTTGCCTTCTGGTTATATCACACTGCTCTAACAAGAAAAAAGATGTCTCCCTCAGGGTGTATCTGTTTGCAAAGGAAGGTCAGGTTAGTTCAAGACCTGAGATTTGACCATGGACAGTTCTTTCTCTCTCTGCTGCCTGTCAACCTGTCTTACCTAAGCTTTCTTGCAGGAATACCTGCCTTTGCATTGCTGACCCCTTTGCACTGTCTTGCCCTCTTTGTTTTCTGTCTTGAGAATTCATGCCTGCAGCTTCACTTGGCAAGTGCTGGATTGCAACCAACACTGAGCCCTAGCTGTGATACCAGTCCTCCTTTACCTTGGCTTACTGGGGCATGGTGGGGCTGTGCCTCATGGGAGAGGAGAGAGGAAGGTATGGTCCTGCTGCTGTTGGCATCTTCTATCACAGCTGGCCTGTGCCCCATGGCTTGTGCTTAACACCCACCTGCTAGCAGAGCTATTTGTGTGAGCCTGTCTTAACTAAGCAAAAAACAGAGAAATTGTTTGAAATGAGGAGTCTTTGGTGATTTGGTTCTTCCTGACTGGTCTAGCTTAGGAGAACAATGGGGTCATCCTATGGAGAGCAATGTTTCCTTGGATGAGGAAAGTTGGTGAGCAGCTGGTGGTACACAAGAGATGAAGATGTCTTTGCTCGCACATCCATGCCAAGAAGATGCATCCATGCCTTCTTCTTTCGTGCCAGAAGGTGACTTCTCAGCTGCTGCCAAACCTAGGGCACCTGCTCAGAGCCAGCTGGTTGGATGTGTCCCCCAAGCACCAAAATCCCTGTAAGCATGTCCAGAGCTGCTCTACTGAGAGCCACTGGATTTAGACCTGACATGGTGATGCTCTCAGTGTTTACACATAGAGCTAAAGGTCCTCTTACAGGTCCTAGGTGTTCCTCAGTATCTCCCCTCAGGGTCCCTGTCTCAATATTATTTTTACTATGTCTGAGATATCAACTAGAACACACAGCTCATCCAATGGAGCTGTTGCTTAACTTATTAAAACCACAGGCACCTTTATTGAGCATAATACTAGAGTATTAGGTCATGAGGTTGAGATTTGCCTATATTACAGAGAGAATTTCTTACTCCTGACCCTCCAGAAAGTGGTACACAACAGTGTCACTTTCTATGAATTACCTTTAAGTACAAAAACAGCGGTGGTTTTTTTTTTTCTTTTCTACCTACTATCTTACTACACCAAATAAGATTTGTTCTGGCAAATCTGAAACTAGGGTCTCTTTCCTGGTATTGTAAAAGAGTTTCAAACAGGAATGGGCAGAGTGTTTATTCTCAGTGGTGCAAAAATGCTGTGAAGTGTGAGAATTTGGTCTCTATCCTCAAAGGAATGTGTGTGAAGTGAACTTCTGTACAAACATCTTGAATCAGAGTTTGTGGTGTATCATCTACTGGTATACAGCAAAAAATAACTACTTTCATCTAAGCATCTTTTCACAATAGAGATATAACAGTGCTCCAGCGTACATTCTGAAAGAAATATTTTGAGAAATTTTATTTTATTCAGGGGTGAGACTCATATGCTACTTTATTTTCAATATCTAATAAAAATCATCTTTCCCCACCATATTCCATTTTAATGTCTTCCAAATAATTCTCCCTGTTTCAAATTCTACTACTTACTTTTTGGCCAAGTTTCATAATAATATTCAAGTCACAGTGAAATATTTCTCCAGATAAATAGGAATTGAAAACAAGTCTGGTCTGTTGCACCAGTACTACACTCTATTCTAGAGAGAACTACTGTGTTTACATGTAGTTCAGTAAGATGAGAATTCTAAAGGGAATAATTTCATTTCCATTAATGATAATTTCCAACTGCACAGAACTGCATGTGGTTTTTCAGCTGTCTCACCAGTAACAAAAGAACTTATCGATAACCTACCTCAATGAAGATAAAAACAAAACAAAGGTCTACTGAATCAAAGTGAGTCAGGTTTGTAGCATCTTTGTGCATATGTACTTGGAAGTTTCCACATCATTAGCACCTACTGTCCTTCATTCTTTGGCATACAATTTACGTAACTGAGGTACAAACAAATTCTTTATTATCAATATTCATAATGCATTGTTTCCAGCTGTTTTATACAAAAGAACACCTACAAACATATTAGTCTTCTTGATCTTTTTATAAAGTGACCTTAACTCTTCAAGTAGCAAACAAGATTATTTTGTTTACACTCCAAGGGATGAGCTATTGCTGTGTGATATTTGGCCAATGTACAGGGAATAAAAAAAACTTGTTTCCTTTCAGCTTGTTGGAGTAAATGTTGAGTATATTGCTATAGCAACAATCCAAAATTAAGAATTCATTAGTTCCTCCCACTGGCATCTCTTAAATTACTCAGTATTTTGGAGAGGAAGGAGATGGATTTATTGATTTTGCTCAGCAGCAGGTTATTAGCCCCTTTGATATGATCCAACACAGGCTTGTGCATATTAGTGCTACCAGGCTTCAAACTAAGACACTGAAAAGCAATCAAGAGCCCTGTGATTGCTGGGCCACCACTGAACCCCAGGGAAATCCAAGGCTTCTTAAAGTCTGTATTTGGTAAATACATGAATAGATGAAGATTTGCAGCCCTGAAGAAGATAATGCGGCTTTCCCATTGGCACTGCCCGGGGTGATGGGGCAGCTGTGGGTCACAGAGTTATTTATGCAGCAGTACTGTTGCAAACACACCTTGTGCCCTTGTTGAGTACTGTTCCCTCTCTTGCTTATGAAGATGCCCCAGAAGCTTTTGTGATGAAATGCTCTGGTGTGCAGAATTCACCGCTCCTCTCTAGAGAGCTCATCTGCTTGGTTCACTGGAAAAATAAAATACTTGGTGGTTTGACTAGACTCTTCCAGACAATCTTCTGTCTAGCATAGTCCCTTAGTGTGATATTTGGAGATCTCCATCAAAATGAGAAACAATTGGAAAACACAAGCATCTGCTGATTAATCAATCATATCTTTTTACTCAGTTTTTTTTACTCACCTCTTTTTAAAATTCCCTTAAGCAAGATAGTTGCAAGAAAGCACCTAGTTTAGAAAGGAAAAGAGAGGGGTCAAGATTGTTAACCTGGAAATAATTGAGACTGCAATGGCTCAGAATTAATATTTATGATCAGTACTTCTGATTGTGTCGTATCTCTGCTCTTTGTCAGGAACACAGATATCAGGTTTTTGAACAAATCCTGACTTTGCAGGTGCCTTTGCTAGTTGAAGTTATCCTCTTCCACTACCCACAACTTCAAGGTGATATCTAAATCGATAGAGATAATCATTGGACCAGAAGTTTCGTGTCTTTCCATCCTCATTGAAAAAAGGAGCATTTTGAGCTCCATGCAAGAACTTCTTTAAAAGCACCTGAACGACTGGATTAAAACGTCGACACCGTATTACAGTTTCAATTTAGTACAGAAGCACTGACTCCAAAAATATGACAATGGCAAGGAGAGCAGAAATTAATGTCTGACTAATCCCTGGAGAGTAGAAAACTGCTAAGTACAAGACTCTTAAGAGTTAAATGAACTGTTACAAGCATGTTGTACTGTCTGCAGTTGATTTGCAAGGAGACTGTGACAGTAAGAGCGAGATTTTCAGTTTCAAAATATGAGGCTCTGTACTTCAGGACCAGACTATTTCCTGTTCTGTTAGCTGCCTCCTGTTTAGATCAAATGAGCTGTGTGATAGATCTGAGCCTTCTGTGCTTTTTCTCACACTCTTCTGAAATAACAGCAGTTCTCACACCGGTGAAGAAATGGGTACTTTAACCTGTATCAGGGTTCTTCCACCAGCAGAGAGATAGGAAATATCAGCATGTTCAGTGATGCTGTGATAAACGAAGAGATCAGAAAATGCTTCATTTGATGTGCCTTTTTGGAGGGGAATGGGAAAAATAAGTGTTTTATTTTAGCAGTTCCGAATCTCTAAAACATACCATTCTGGGGCAAAACTGAATGAAGGTACCTCATTTTGAAGTGTTTATTAGCCGAGTATTCTTCATACCTACACTACAGCCTAGTCAGTAGGTTCCTACTAAATTCGGGTAAAAAACTCAGTCTCTAAATCCCTGTGGTTTTTTATGCCTAGGCTCATCACCTGGTGCAAAGCACATGGAAATTAGCTGCCTCTGGAAAGCCTTGCAGTATGAGCAGCAAGTCAAACGACTTTTAATGCATGATAAAACATCTCCAAATAAATCTATTAAACATATAAATGAAAAAAACCTGAAACAGATACTCAGGAAATAAGGGTTTTTTTCTATCCAGAATTCTTTCCCTCACTTTCATGACATGAATACACTAGAATTATATTCTTTCCTACCTTCCAGCACATTTTTCACCAGATACACCTGTTGGGTAATAGATACATTATGTGTTCACTGAAGTTCCATTCAATATTGGTTTAAAACAAAAATAGAAGCATTTCCTTAGGGTTAAGTAGTAGTTTATGTGATTAAAGTGCTAAGTTTAACAAGGGTTGTGAACACAAGTGGGAAAAAGGAAGCTTCCTGTTGTCCTCAGCAGCCAACTCACTGTTCTTAAAAGAGTTGCCTTGCTTGCTCAGTCTTTAATCCATGTTGAAAGATCTGAAAATAAACAGGTCTGCATGGAATGATTGACATAAGGACATGTTTACTATTTTTTCTGACATCCTTAACTCATGTTATCCTCTTAGCATTTATTTAACTCTCCTCTTTTTTCACTGAAACACTGCAGATTCATTCTAGATTCAGAAGAACTGTTATGAAATTCTTGTTGATGAGAAAGAAAAGCAGGAATTCAGTATTTTATTTGTATCAGTAACTTTAACATAAATGCTGTACACTTTTCTCTTAGCCTAGACAAGCACTTTTTGTAGAGAGGAGGGATAAATTCTGGGTTTAATTTACAACTTCGGAAGAGTGAGTTTTATTAGATTATCACACAGGTTGAAATAATCTATATATTGTCAGTGTGAGTGTTTGTTTGATCTGCAGAAAGGTGTAAGGAAGAAACTAGATATGCTGTCGTTGTAGTTTATCCCCAGCCAGTAAGTAAGTGCTGACTGTTACTATTCCCTCCTGTGGGATGGGCAGGTGAATCAGAAAAGTGTAAAATACATGGGTCCAGATAAAAGCAGTTTGAAAACAGAAATAAAGTAAAATATTTTTTGGTGGTGGTGATGGTAGTAGTAGTAGTTGTAGTAGTCGTAGTAGTAGTGCTACTACTACAACTACTACAACTACTATTTAAAGGGAGATGAAGAGACAGAAAGTATTAAGACCCAAGAAAAACAAGTAATGGTCAATACAATTGCTCATCACACTGTCTGATGCCTAGCCTTCCCCATGTTGTGATCAGTCACTCCTGTGCAACTCCCCCCCATTTAAATATTGGGCATGACACTCTATGAAATGGAAAATCTCTGTGCTGCCCAAGAATGCTAGCAAGATAATGAAACAAATCTACTGTTTGCATTTCAGCTGTGGTTGAGTGGTCACTCTGGTTACCAGTATGTGCCTATTCACACAATGGCCAAGTTTGGATATACCTATTGCACATGGTAGACTCTTAAATAGCAAATTTTTCCAGAGAAATAAGCAAAATTGCAACCTTGGACAGCCACAAAAGGACTCCAACTCATTGTATATGGTGACATGAAGGAGAGAGAGGGGGAGAGAGAGATGCAATATATTATCCTGAAATACTAGTTTTATGCTCAAAGCATGTTTCAGGTCATTTATTCAGAGAAACTGATGAGAAGGAAAAGGCATCAAATTTTACTCAGTATCTGAGCTTGGGAGACAAGTCTATTGTTAAGAAACATTCACTATTATGGAAAATACGAATATGTTAGTGGAGAAAGAGGACTAAACAACTGAAGGTGGCAAAAGAAGGAACTCAAGAAGTTGTGGATGAGTTACTAGGCCTTTGAACTTTAGCTCAGTAATTGTGATTTGGGCTAGCTCTGCATTGATAAGAAAGTAAATAGTCTTTGATACATCTGAAGAGTCTGTGGTGATATGAAATAAAGCTCTGTGCCAGAACCTAAGGAACAACTCTACATGTTACAAAACTTCAAATACAACCAATATAAACAAAAAGCTGAAAATACCTATTAAAATGTGCAAAATTGATTTTATGGAGAGAAAATAAGAAATCTGATACATGCCCTATTTCTATCAGAAACTCAGGTGTTTCTCTCAATATATGATATAATGAATTCTATGTTCAAGACCAAGTGTTTTATTTTCCTCTCCTCCCCTTTAATTCCTGTGACATAGACCTCTACCAAAAATCTCCCAAAGGTAACAGGGAAGAAATACAACTTTACAATCACCAGTTTTGTTGGTGTAGTTACTTGCCCAATTAGAACTGCCCATTTGATCCAGAACTTTTAACCACTAACTCACTAACAAAGAGCCACAGAAACATGAGTGCTGAATATGTCTTCTGTACCTGCCACTCCTTTGTTTCTTCCCCTTCACAGATTTTCTTCCACTACATCTTTGACCAGACTGATAATAGTAGAGAGTCTGGAGAGTATTTATATGTCCTATGTGCTTTGCTTAAACATGTTTCTTTCTCCACCTACTTAGAAAGAATGATTGAGGAAATTCTGACAGCAAGATAAACTGGAGTTACAGAAATCAATGAACTGTGAGATAATTGTCTGCATTTTACAATTGGCGATTTAGACCAGTCAATAAATATTTAACTATATTTTTAGGTCAAAGAAGGAAGGTAAACTTATGCTTTCGATATTTGTTTCCTATTGCATGATTGTACCTTTGCATCAAATGGAATGAAATTTCCCCCAAAATTGTATTTCTTTATGATTTCTCAGCAATAAAACTTGGAAATATTGTACAAAGGTATAAGAAGAATTTTAGGGCTGGAAGCACTCATTGTTCTTAAGGTATGGTTCTTCCTCTTCTCAAAAAAAAAAAAAAAAAATTAACTACTTAATCATAACTACCTAAAATGTGAATGAAAATTGTCATCCTGATTCTGTAATGTAAGTTTGTGTAGAAAGATACTGCACAAGGGAAACAAATTGAAGGTAATCACACTCTGACAATCTGCTCCCAGATTTATGTCCTATTCACTGGTCTCATGTGCTGTTTTTGATTGGGATAGGTTCATTTTGTTCATAGTATTGGTATAGGGCTGTGGTTTGGATCTGTGCTGACCACAGTGTCAATAATACAGGGATGTTTTTGTTACTGCTGGGCAGAGTTAAGACTTTTTCCTCTACTTACACTCCTACAGCAAGGACACTGAGCATACACAAGTATTTGAGAGGGGATATAGCTGGGACAGCTGACCGCAGCTGACAAAAGGGATATTTCATTCCAAATGGTGTCATGCTCAGTGTATAAAGACAAGGGAAGAAGGAGGAAGGTGGGTTTGTCTTCCCAAGTCACGTTATGCATGATGGATCCTGTTTTCCTGGAGATGAACACCTGTCTGCCTATGGAGAATAATCAATAAATTCCTTTTTTTGCTTTGTTTGTGATTGCTTTTGCTTTCCTCATTAAACTGTCTTAATATCAACCCATTAATTTTCTCACTTTCCAATTTTGTTCCCCATCCCCCCATGGTGGAGGAGAAAATGTGTGGCTGTGTGGTGTTTTCAGGCTGGCTGGAGTTTATTTACAGTCTTGCACTGCCCAAGGTGTGTCCTTTCAGTAAATACTTATTTTATTCCTTTTGCTCTGTCTAGTCTCTGTTCCAGGTCAGCCTTTCCAGGCATCAATCTTATTATCCAGAATCCATATAATACAGTTAAAGCCTGTTTGTACATTTTGGCAGAACATGTACTTAAGTGTTTACTTTAGACTTTTTGCAGCAGTACCAGCAAACCAGCAAGGCTGAGTTGTGAGCCAGTGAAATCACTGAGCTAGAAAGCTCAGCATCTTGTCTTGCATAATCTTGTGGAAGAGGGTGTTTTGTGTCGGTTTGATTTGTGGCTTCTAGTGGTTGGGTTTTTTAATTAATTAAAATTAAAAGTACTTTCCTGTCAATCATTGAATCTGAAACACTTAGTTTGGTCTAATTTGAGGGGAACCATTTCAGTCTTCTAAGATACAGATACTGGAAATAATAGGAATCTCAAATACATGATATTAAATCTGTGGTACTAAG
>PYHW01010392.1:2795430-2830536 GCA_013186435.1 Turdus rufiventris | reverse complement strand
TGGGGTGTCTCCTCTGAGATGAAAGGAAGCAGGGTTGGGGTTTTTTTGAGGCTGCAAAATTTTGTAGTTTGGTATTAATAGAACCAAATTGTAGCAAGTACTCAATTTCAGTTACCTGTCCTTAGGCTACCTTCTAGCCAAAGGAAAACTAGTAAAAAAAGTACTGCACTAGTTGAAGGAAGGAGACAGAAAAGTGGAAAATTATTTTTTAAGCACAACTTCTCAGTTAGATTAGTGACTTAAAGTGTGTTAGACTTAGTGAGTAGCATAAAATTGAAAGCTGTGAAGAGCTTCCCATCAACTCTATTATCCTGTGGGCACGTTTGGGCAGTGACTCATTAAAAGTCAGGTCCTTACAATAAGGAATTGCTTTCTTATTCAAAGAACTATTATTTGATTTTGTAAAAGATGATGTCACTTATTGTTACAAAAGGTATGTCACCAATGATCATATTTTGGTCAAAAGCAATTGCCTAAAGCCCATATTTATGTCAGGTGAAGTGAAGAATCTTATTGAAAATGCTTATATATATATATATATGTATACAGACCTGTTAAAGTGCCTTAGCTTTTGTGTGAGTTGCTAGGTGAACCCACAGATGGCCCTACAGATACTTCACATTTTGTTCTCCAGACAGATTCCCTTCTTTCTCTTTGAAATCACAGTGTCTGGCAGAACCTAGCACAAAGGGCCCTAGAGTTCTTTAGATATTTATAAACCACAGTGGTAACCATGCTGGTTCACTCTGTCCATTTTAAGACACTGAAACATTTCAGAAATGTATTTTTTCTGGAACTGGAAACACCGCATTTAATCAGCCATGCGTAGACCACCAGCAGTCGGCACAGAAAGAATCAAGAAAAGTCACTTTTGCAACAGAAATATTAATTGAAAAAACAGCAGAAAAAAATCCATTCCTACCCACATTCCCCCCCAAAAAACCAAAAACCCAAAAGACAAAAACCTGCCCAAAAACCCCAAACACCAGCCCTCCAAAATTTTGCAGAAGCTACAAAACTAAAGAAGTCTGAACAAGAAATAAGAAGAGTAACATGGCATGGTCTATGATGGAAGACAGCATGCTTCCCAGACTCCAACAAAGCAAGCCAACCAAGCAACAGAGAAATCCACAGATCACAAGATCCTTTTTCTCAGCTCATCACAGTCCTTCTAAATGAGTGACTAAAATCTTGTCAGGAGCTGCAGTTGTGGCCTGGACACAGGGTCTTCTTCCCCCAGTTGAGCACAGTTTCCGACATGGTAAAATCCCCTATGTCAGAATCACATGTTCATACCCAGTAGTGCATTCACCACAGCGGGAATGCTTGACTTCAAGAGAAAGCAGTTTCTGCAGAAAAAAACAAATACAAAGAAATTTGTATTTAAATCAAATCAGACTTTAAATTAAAGGTTTTGCTCAGTGTTCTTTTATTCACACGTTTATTACTTCTTATTCTAAGTACTATTATTAAATCCCTTCTTATTACCTTGCAAAAAGTCTCCCTTTTGAATTTCAGGGATAGAGGAATGAATGCTCTCATACCTAACTGTTCTCTCACTCCTCATAAATTGTCTGCATCAAGTCTCAATAACTTCCATCTTTTTCTTCCATTTCTAGTATTTCCCTTGTAGTTCTGAAGTTGCTATGAGAACTTTTCTCACCCTCAATTTGCTTCTGAAATGTCATCCCACTAAGCCCCCATGGCACTCCACAGCTGAGGTAGGTGTTAAGAGCTGGGAAGAGGGATATTGACTTAAGATGTCAGCAAGGATTCTCTTCAAAGCTCTCATTTAATTTGGAATGGAATGGCAGATGTATATGAATGGCTTAATGGGTAAAGGAAAGTAGATTTTCTCCCCAGACTTTAGTAAAACACTGAGAAATATTAGGGCCTATGGATCCATTGGAAATATTGTGCCATTTTGATTGTTCTCTAATTGTGCTTAAGGCATTAGTGCAGGTGCCTATTTTGGCCTTGAGTTTTCTTTCTTGTTTCCCCGGCATGACTTTCTATTTGGATTGCTGTACATAAGTCCTGGTTTGGGATTTTGTATGTGTTAAAAAGCAAATTATTATTGTTTACAAATAGTATTATAAATTTTCAGATTTCTGAGTCACTTTTGCTTGGGCATCTGTTTACTGTGAAGTCTGTGTGTGCAGACTTCAAAATAGAATTATACCCATGACCTATTAGCATCCAACAATTTTCTTGGCTGACTCTCTAGTGTGTTGACAGCAGCGTGCCTCAAGGCCAGACATCTGTATGCTAACCTTCTCTCCTATCTGCTGTTCAAGCTATGCTCAAATAGATGAAGATGTGTCAGCCTTTGTTCCTGTGAGCAAGATGATCCTTGATCTTCCCGAGTTGCCATCTTCTGACCTTCCACTTTCTTGTTAGTTTTTTTGTTTCTTTTCATGTGGGTTTTTCACTTCTGAATTCTGGAGTTCTGGAGTTCAGCTTGTTATTAATTCATCACACTCACTCCTTTTCTCTGTACTCTTTTCCTCTTCCTCATCTTGCTTGATGTAACATAGTCTGGGCTCCCTACTTACAAACTAGTAGAAATAGCCGTAGCTCAACAACAATTGTTTTCTTCAGTAAGGCAGGAGTGATGTAACAAAATTTGGTATTAATGAAATTTGGACAAAGGCTACAACATGAGATGACAGATAATAGCATAACCATTTCCAGGGAAGAATCTATGAAAGCCTTAGGAGGAGTAAAAACGAGGGACAGTAGCTACCTCAGATTGATTGCATGGATATTTATCAGATTCTAGCGTGCTTGTGGAAATTCATACCTTCTTCTGAAACTATAAATTCATTTCTCTGAATTTTCTAGCAAATCTATTTTCTAAGGAACAGTTAATTTCTTTTTCACTGCAGCAGTCTGTGACTTTGAATGGTTTTGTTTACTGCCCAGTGCTGGAATAATGTGTGCTTTATGAGCTTAGTAGAAGAGCTAAAACCCGAAAATGTTAAGATAATTGAAAATCCTAAACACATAAAAATTTCCAATTTTTTAAAAAATACACTTTATTCAAGGTGTGCTAGAAAACTACTAAGCATTATTCCAACTGTATTGTTTCTGATGTGTGTTGAATGGTTCCTCATGAATTTTATGCAAATTTGCTCATGTTAGTTGAATCTTCTTCAATGCACTGGAAGAGCTGAAAAATTAGAATTAACAATGCTACAGAAATGTGCATGAATTTCCAAGGCACTTATTTATAAAGTCACTTTTAAAAGCAAATGTTTAAGAAAATGAAGTTAACATGGAAAGGGTTTTCTATCAAAACAACAAACAAAACACTTCTGCCAAACAGCATAGAATTTCCACAAACTGAGATGTCTTTTGTCATTTCAAGTGTGGTCAAAATATATGATAATTAAAGTGAACAGAAAACTGAGGAAATAGAAAATTTGTAAGCTTTTAAACCAATTAAACTGAAAAAAAAAAAAAAAAAAAAAAAAAAGGAAAGAAACACCAGTGTAGTAGCATAAAGTGAAATTACTTATTTTTTTCTAATCAAGTCAGAGAAGCATCAATGCAGAATACTGACTAATACACAACAGAAAGTACATTTGTGTGGGAATACATAATGGTGTTCCATAAAACATGAGTTAGCAAGCATATTATATGCTACTCTGGCCAAGCTAATGTACCTTGAACACTGTTTAGAGATACTGTTGTGGTATAAATACTGCAATATTCATGCAACCGACTGAAAGTGATGAATGTGTCAATATCTACACCTTGATTTGTGTTAAGTTGCATAAATATTGTACATTTGTTTTCACTGTGACAGTGGTAAGAGGGCACTGGAGGGTGTAGAGGGTAAAGGGTGTGGGACTGAAATTAGTGTTTTAACTTCATCCTAGTTTCTCCAAGCAGCCACTGTGACTTAACTAGCATGATAAAATGACATTTAAGTTCAGAAAAACTTCTTTCTTTTTTTTTTTTCCTTGTAAATCACATACAAGTTATTTTCTAGGACACTCACCATGGCGAAAGAGACATACAATTAGAGTAACTGTCCTCGTGTAATTTTATCTTTTTGGATGCCCTTTGGTATGCTTTGGTTCTTAGGGAAGAACTTCTGTAAAATAGGCTCAACCTAATTTGGAGTGTTCCTATTTCACATAGTTTGAAAAAAATTACCTAGTATTCATGTTTGCATTTATTTGTTTGTAATACATCACTCAACTGGCTCTTTTGGTATGTTCCATTCATTGTTCATTTTTCTGAGTACAAGCACTTTAAAAAGAATATTTCCATAATTTTTTTTTCAGGAAATAAACACTCTCTTTCTGCACCTAAAAGCAAAACCAAAGTGGTATATTTGGTGCACAATTTTACAAAGAGAAAGGAATTAAAATTAACATTCCTTGAACCTTTGTAATTCCAGGGTATATTTTCCTTCAAAGAAGAAATGACTTAATGATAAGAAAAAATACACCTTGAAAAAGAGTATGTTTTGTAGTGCAATTGAACTTCTCTTTCAGAAACACAGTCTTCAAATTGAAAACACACACATATAAGATCACATCTTCAAAAAAGTGCTTTTGATATCTGATGTATCCTTTCAGTGAAATTTTTCCTCAATCTTATATGATATATGAAGGAAACAAGAAAGAGGAAATGGAGTTACACAAATAAAGGAATATGAGGGGTGTATTTATCAATTATTCTAACAAAATGAAAAGGTATTCACAATTTTACAATATGAAGTTGTCTAATAAAACAGAAGAGAGTAGAAGATTTTCTTTTTAATGGGCTTCTCTCTTCCACATGAAATAAACACTACATTTCTCTGTTACTGGAAGGCATCCAACCAAGTTTGCTCCCGTTCATTTTAAATAATTCTTACTGAAGGGAATTGCAAGAGGTTATCAAAAGCAGACTAATAGTCATGCCTATGGGATTCTTCTGTCTAGTAACTTGGTCTTCTGGAGCTCTGACAGGGAATGGTGTTTATTTTGGTTTAAATTCAAACCTTTGAAATTTAAAAAAGGCTTTAGAATTTCATCTTCAGATGTGAAAAACATAGCTAATTGTTTAAAAAAAAGAAACGGTTTAGTGCTAACTTATAAAGATCTGATTTTTATAGCTTTGGGACTCAAAGTCTCAGGAGACAGAGGAACTAAGAAGGATGCTGTAGACAACTGTGAAGAGATGAAATAAACAGACTGGAGCAGCACAGTTTAGGGGTGGCCAAACAAGGCACCCTATTTTCACATTTACAGACTTACAAAGCATTTACAATTGTGCTGAAATAAGCTGGTATTAGTCTCAAATTTAACTTTATTTTGTAGAATATCTCAAAGGCCTTTGGCTTTAGGATGTGGTTTTGGTGACATTTTCTGAAAATCTTCAGTAGTCAGTAGTCATTCAACATCTCAGGTAATCCAAATTCCAGTTAATTGTCTGGAAATGCAGGTCAAATGCTCATAGGAGAAAGGCTGATGGATGGCTTGGTTAACTTAAGCTAAGATCAAATCCTTGATATGGATTAGTATACTGGAATAGTACTACATTGGTATGCTACATCAATATGCTAAGGATTAGCTTCATATACAACTGTTTGGTCTGGTTTGTCTCTCCTAGACTATTTAAGTAGAAGCTGACTTTAGAATAAGAAAACTTATTCTAAAAGCCCCACTTACGTATTTTCGGGCCCCTATAGGCTACACAGAGAAACCCTGAATGGTGGGGAATATTTCTTTTTTCTCTTCTTTCTCTGCCATTAAATGTGTTTGACTCCAGTACTCTGAGTCAGGCAATGGCACTGGTACAATGAAAAATGGATGTGTTCGTTCCTATTGTCGAAGAAAAAGCTCCCAACATGGTAAGCAATTAGTCTGAATTTACAGTGTTGCAACTTGAGTCCAAATCCAATCTGAAAGCTAATAAATAAGGAAATATGGAAAATTATAGTATAACTATTGTTTCAACAAAGAAAATTCACTTCTTTGTAAAGCTTTGACTCCGCAATGCAGATGTGTGCATCTTTATGTAATCCTTTCAAGATCCAAAAGTTCATTTTAATGTTTGTACAGTGCTCATTTCATGTTAATCCTGTCTTAACAGGACACAGCCTTGTAAGTCTGTGAACAGAACGCAGTTTAAAGGTGGCTACGGGATCAAATATTGATTTCTGAGAAAACAGACTTTAAAAGAGTGAAGAATAAGTTAAAAACAACTTGGGTTCAATAACGCTTGAAGGATTCACAATGGGAAAAAAAGTGAGGTAATTAAAATGTGTCTTTCATGAGACTTCAGTCCAAGATATCTTCTAGCAAAATAAAAGGGAAAAGAAAATCAATATAGTTAGGATCAGAGATAATGGGTAAACTGAAAAAAACCCTCTACCACCCAATTCCCCATGGATTTCAATAAATGTAGGAATATGTCGAATGCCCAACAGGAATCACTACTTCAATTTCCACAAGAAGCATGTGGTGTTCTTCCTACTAATCTCTGTAGTATAAACAACAGCATATGAGATGTCTGAGACACGAGCTTTGCAGGTCAAGACACCGAGCTGTGCTAAGAACACCCACCTCATAAACCCTGAAAAAAGGTTAGGGCTCCCCCACCTCTCCCTCTCCACTAACAAACCCTCTAAGGGGAACTCACTCTGTGCTCCCAAGAACAGAGCTATTTCTCACAGGCAGGGCAGGTCACCTCTTTCTCTGCCTATGCTACAAAGTGGTCTGATATAAACTGGAAATTACAAAACCCTGTTGATATATTTCTCTGCCTGAGCTCAGCTTCAAAGATGAGAGGTTTAGCCTGAGCACAGCATTATGCCAATATGTTTGCTCATACAGCACACAGTTTCCAGCACACAAGTGGCTCTCAGTGTAGGGAACACGGATGGAGTGAGCTGTGGGCATGTGATGTGTCTTATTTCAGCCACCCAGAAAGTGCATGCTAGGGCATATTATTGGGCAATAACTTAATGAGCACAACCCTGTGTTTTCAGAAGAATATTCCTACAAAAATTTTCTTCGTATGAGATTATTTATGTACTTTTTGTTCAGAAATACTTGACTACAAGTATTGTGTAGTAGGTATTTTTCACTAAGGTATTTTGCAGCCCAGCACTTCGGGTTTTGCTAAGAATGCACATCATGTTTCTCTCCCCTTTGGATCACTTCTAAATGAATTTTCATGGAAACCCACGAGAAGCCCAATTTAAACTTGTCCTCCATGAGAGAAGCAACGTGTTTCTGCAACGCTGGCTTGTGTAAAAAAAAGTACAAGTGGAAGTAAGCAGCACTGAAGCTAACCAGTTAAAGCAAATTAAACAAATCACCAGTAGTGTCATTTGGGGAACGTAGGAGGAAGTACATTTGAAGACAGCTTGCTTTAATTTTTTTTCTACAGAGGAATAAAAAAAAAAAAAAAGGGGAGCTTGCCTTTACAATGTGATGAAGAGTGTGCCATTAGCACACCTGACTGGAAGATGTGCAAAAAATATACTTCCAGCAGTCTCAGGAAAATGTGATAAGCCAGGTTACTGAATTCAGCAGGGTCTGTGCCGAATTCAGCAGAATCTGGCTGCAAAGCTCAAAGACTCACTCAGGTTGCTCTTCAGCTTAGAGGGTTTACAGTTTCTGTATCAGTTCTGGACACTGAACTTGATGGAAAGACATCTGGCTCCAATCCTGAACCTCAAAGTTCAGGTCATCAAAGATTCAGTGTAACTATTTGTGCCATGTAGATCCACATTCTCTGTTTTTTAAATGGTTGTATTTGCTTGAGTAATTAATTATGGCAGATGTAATCAAATATGTAGGGTCCATAACAGAAATCCCAAAGGGTGTGTTCCAAATCTATGTTCAGAAAAAACGATTGATGGTTCACTCTGTGGAACACACTAACAATTTTTTATCCTGTATCCGATTGCTGAAAAAGTTGAATTCACTGCTTTCATTTTTATACAGCGCTATTCAAAGGAATATTTCATTCACTGATAAACACATACATCTTCGAAAAATTAAAAGTGATTCAGAGAAAAACAGCTACAATTTTTTCTAAAATATGGAAAACTTCAGCATATTGCATAGCAAAATGGTGTTTCAGAGCATTTTATAATCATGATAACTTGCTTCAATATTTGTAGCTAGTTACTTCCATATGATCTTGGCGTTTTCTTCCAACCTTACTGATTCTATGCTTTTTTTTTTTTTTTTTAAGAGGGACTACTTGGAGCAATTCCAATGTCACTAGAACAGAAACCATGGATTTTTTTTTTCCTTGATTTTTTTTCCTTGATTAACTTGGTTTACTCAAATTTTGGCTTCAAAGTTTTAGAACTTACTTACACAAAAAAATCAGTTTGCATGATCCTCACACGTAAAAGGACAATTGACACTGGGTATAGTTAAAATATCTACTATTTCAGGCTTTACTTCCAGATTATTTGTGAGAGCTGGTGTGATACTTTGCAGCTATGCTGTGTTAAATCTGATGTAATCCTGTTCTAGTGAAACATGGCAACATTCAAACTAGCGCTGTTTTGTACAACCTTACCTAAGGATATCCAAAAATGGCAGTAGGCAGTTCTGTCTACAACATCCATTTCTTTATTTTATTAAATGCCAGGCTTCATTTATTCTCAAATCTGCATTCCTAGACCCCTTGCTGCTATAAATGATTGTTGGACTATTCTATAGGGCAAAATAGCATTAATTCATTATTTTAGAAGATCACTGAAATTGGAAGGGATTTTAAATTTTGTGTAGAAGCACTTTCCCTATTTTCAAGAAGACTTTTGATGATATATGCCCTGCTGGATCAGGGTAACAGTCTGTCTAGCCCAGTAGTCAAGACAAAAATCTCTTTTCTTGGTTGCAGCCTTCAGTCGTGAATCTTTCCTTCTGAGTGTGGATGGCTTTCCCAAGGTGTATGTCCTTACATTTATCTACACTGCTGTGATTGTTATGAGATTTCTCTTCACTGCTGAACTCAGCAGATAAGAACTCTTCCATCTCAATGGAGTAGCAGTTCCATACTTTAAATTCAGCATTAGCTGAGGAAATTGTCAGAAACAGCTTCTCACCAGTGCTGTTAGTTCAGAAAAAAATGTAATCACTGGATAAGAGTACAATTGGCTGTGCAGACCAGACCTGTATTCTGCTAACTGATCTCTGTCTTAGCATGTGGGCTTTCATCTTATCCCTCTAGAAACCAAAAGAGCCAAATTTAAATTTTCTTCTGGAAGAAACATGTGAAGATAGCAGGTTCCTAATGCCAAAGCTACCTTCTGGATTACCAGAAGTTGCCCTCTTCATTTTCCAGTCAAGCAGCAGTATATACATACATTTTCACCTGAATGGAAGGAATGCCTTTTTATTCCCTTGTTTGCTTGTACATATTCCTTTGGGGGTCTTAAAGCAGTAGAACAATATATATGCAACACACAAGCAGCACAGCATGCCATGCTAACGCTGTATTGAAGTGTGTTGCCTCTCTTGTGGGATTTTGTAACCCACAGAATGCAGACAGAACTTTTAGTCAGCCTAAACATGTTTCAGCATTAAACTTACACACACACACACAAANAAAAAAAAAAAAAAAAAAAAAAAAAAAAAAAACCCAAAAAGCAAACAAAAAAACCCCCACCAGATTGTTTTGTTTTCTTCAGAGATTAAAATGCATCTTCTTCAAGCAGGATAGCACTCTGCCTTTCCTTTCTTGTTGTGAAAACTTCCTGGGAAGAATATTTTCCTGTACTGAATATGATGAAAATATACTGCTGAAAAGAAACAAAAAGACACAAAGAATTCTGCATGTAGAAGAATACAACTGCACACTGATAATGTATACATTTATGCATAAATGTGTCCAAGGCCACAAATCACCACAGATTTGACCAGGCTGAGAAACTGCATTGTGTAGCATTGATCAAAAGCCTCCTTCTAACAGCAGGTAGCAGGCAAATAAGTACGATTTTAAAGACTACATTCAAGTCAATTACAGCAATCCTCTGTGAATTTTAATTTTGCTGTACATGTCTGAAATATTTATTTGTGCACAAGTGTGTGTATTGGTGTAAATAAGTCTCAAGAAATTTTGATTGCATTTTCATTACTTGTGATGTGCAAAGTGTTTTCACTGTGGGAAACAGCATATTCTGGCATTTCAATTTTCAGCAGGACTCCTTCTTCCTGTTTCAGACTTGTTATCTGTCATCGACAGCCAAGCATATCTCATCACGTGTTTCAGAGTCCCTGTCACCTGAAATACCGAGGAAGCAAGCAGCACAAATTAAGGTGGTGAATGTCTCTTAAGAAAGAGCCAAAGAAGTGATCAAGCAACCGATACCCTAAGTTTTAGCTTTCATATTTTCCAGATTCTGTACCGCATTAGTATATAACTCTGAACTACATATAAAGTATTAGCAAGTCTCTTCACAGTTTAAGTAGACAAAACAATCTTTTTCCAGCCTGAGAACCAAGGACACTGTTGCAGCTTCAGCCCAAAAGTTTAAACAACAGCGAACGGAGGAGAGCAACGTAGGAGGATGGGACTTCACAACCCGAAGCTGTAATTGGACAATTAACCCCAATATGTAAATGGACCAAAACTTATCAAAGTGTAAAAACTCGTGACCAGGAGTCCATCTTGGGTGTAACCTCAGTCAGGCTCTTGTACTGCCCAAGATGTGTCCTTTGAAGGCTTTTTAATAAATACCTACTTTATTCCTTTAACACTGTCTAGCCTCTGTTCCAGGCCAACCTCTTTAGGCATCAGAACAGTAAGTATTTACTTGTAAAAGAATACTCACAATTGGCTCTTTCAACACATGACATCAAATTGTTTCTTTGCTAATTTTGCACTAAAGGATAAAGAGGACAACTGAGACTACAAGACAGACTTACTTGTTCAAGAACATGGAGGGAACCAAAACAGAATTATTCACCCTATCCTTTATTTAACACATGGGTTGAATATATAATATAAGACATGCAATGAAAAATAGCTATTAAATGTCTGACATGATTTTCATATGATTCAAAAACAAGCCCTTTTTGTATCTTTTCCCCCTCTCCCCATTCTGTATCAATTCATTTTCTAAGTTAGAATAGTTATGGATATGGTTCATAAGATTAATTATGTAATATAAAGTTACATTATTCTATGCCTTTTGTATATTCTTTTTTGCAAATATCCAGTAAGAAGCAATGATATTTTAGTACAACATTTTTCATTAAGATCATCGCTTCGTTCAATTAAATAGATTAATTCTGTTTATTGGTCTCTAACCAATGCACCCAATGCAATCACAAGACCTCTTTGTTTCAAGAGGGGTGCTCAGGAAAGAGGTCAAGGAGCTGAGCCATTTCTTTTATATCCCCATAGCAGGAAATTAGAAACAAACTGTTGAGGCCTTCCATATGAAGGACTGAATGTTGCAGGGTTTGGCAGCAGAGGTGTCCTCTCTTTGTGCCATGGGCCACCAGCTCTGAGCTTAGCCATAGTGACCCAAAGCCATAGTAGAGAAAGAATACTGCAGAGCCAGGCACAAGGTTTAAGCAGGTTGTTTGGGGCCCATTGGAAATCCCTGCTCTGTCCTTTCACTTGCCTTTGTAGGAGAGGATGGGAAAGAAAGCCTGGGTGAATTTAGTTGTTGGTAGCAGACCAAACCTGCTACCCCTGAATTAGCATTGTGAGTGTAAGAGTCTTTGTGTCAGATATATGGACCTGTTGCATCTCTCATAAGTACTTAGTCTTGTTTGAGGATTGAAAGCAGTAAACAAACCTTTTCAAATGACAAATCTGTGTTAGTTATCAGACTTATGTGATGTATCCTTTTCTGTTGTAGACTTAAAAACATACCCCAGCTCCCTTCTAGCAAAAGTGATGTTATAAATGGCTTTGAACTTCTTGCCCATGGGCTAAGGAGGCTTTGTGAACTAAGTGCTTTGTTCAGCAGTGACACCCTGAATTTCTGTCAAGCCTCAGTGCTACAGTATGCTATGAAGCCATCCCAACAGGATGATGTTATAGTTAGCAATATATATTTTTCAGTTTTGGATAGAGTTCATTTTTAAAATTTTAATGCAGAGATAAAATGTCATCTTTTTTCTTTTTAAGTGCTTGTCTACAAATTATTGTCTTGCTTTGCCTATGAGAGAAAAAAAAAAACAAAACAAGTAATGAACCACTGAGCAGTTGATATTCCTGTCTGTTTTGAAAGTGAAGTCAGAAGTACAAAGCCAAAACAGCTAGTTATCTGTTTGTATTTTGTTCGAGTGCCCATGTCTTGTGCTGCTGGAGTGGTGGAATAGGAGCAGGCAGGGTCCTTTTTAAAGTTGCTATTGACAGTATGATCCAGGAGTGATCCAGTTGAAAGAAGGACTCAGAAAGCACCATCCTCATTTCCTGACGCTGAAATCCCCACAAAGTAGTTATTATATAAGGTTCAGATTTTAGATAGAATAGATAAGTTCAAAGAGACAAGTTGAACCTATTACCTTTGTCAGGGACTGAAGGGATTCCAGATCTCACATTTACCTTCATGATACCTATGTAGAAACAAACCTTCTTCTTCCTATCTTGGATAATGTCAGAGGTCATTGTTAATTTTTCAGGAACTACCATATCCTCTGTTTCCTCCGTTCCCTGCACAATGTTTTATGGATCTGGGCTTTATGGCTTTGTAGAATATGGTGGTTCTTTGCACAAGCTGTAGTATCTTTAGTGTTTTATGAGATTTTTTTGCAGTGTTTGAGCATCCTACAAAACCCTAAAACATTTATGATCTTTTCTTATAACCCCCAAACTGGATACAATGGCAGACACTGTAAACTGCAGTCAATAAAACTTACAATTAATAAAAGTGTGGTTTTATTAAGTTCAGGGAGGGTGGCAGACTGCAAAATCATACTCTTATTTGTGCAGTAGGCACAAAGAAATGTTACGGGCAAAGCCTTCCTTCAACTTATCTTTCTGTACCCTTGATTTTTGTCAGTCCAAACACCATTGAGCATGTAGAAGACAGGTGAAGAGACAGAAGCTTTGTTAGCTCAGTACACAGAATAAAAAACCCACTCCAGATTATTTAAAGTACTTTGCTCCATCAAGAAGCAGTTGTTCTAGGATCTATTAAAAAAAAATCAGTAAATGACAATATTTACTTTATAAAGGCTATATAAACAAAGTAGGGAGAACTAGGAAAACAGCAGAGGCAAGTGAGGATGGAAATATTTGCTTAAGAAATTTGTCTAGTCAGGCATTTTAAGTAGAGTTTGAGTCTCAGAACCCCTAGTTCCACTCTTACAGTATAAGAAAATTGAGGTTCTGGTCTTGCTGTTTAAGGTAATATGTGGCCCTGAACTCAATTTGAATGTGAATCAGCAAATCCAGCAGTCTCTAAAAATTATGATTTAGATTTTAATTTTCTAAAGATTTGCTACTTTATGCTTGTGCTTATTTATTCTGAAACTTGGGATTTGCATTAGATTATTCTCTTTTCTGTATCCTCAAGATCAATGACAGCATGTATTACTTATAATTTTAAATAAATAGAAAGCAGTAATCTACAGAGCAAGAAAGGAGGTGTTTTGCACTTCAAGACAAAAAGGAATGAAGCAAAACCATGCAGGATTCTTTTGATACTGCTTTTTACATAATCTCCAATTAAAATAATAAATACTAAAGCATGTCAGGAAGCGTGGCATTCTTATATCATAATTTTTTTTCCTTTTTATTTTAAATCTGTCATAATGTGAACATCATAAAATAAAAGAGGCAGCCTTTAAATTCTTATTTATTTAAAATTAATTAATCTGTGACCTTAAGGCAAGGGGAGGCTAATTTCCTTTGCTACACTTTGCTAATGTCTGATTTAGTCCTATTCTCTGATAAAAATGAAATTTAATGCAGAGTCATGCAGAAAATAATAGAGCAGTGGGAACACGTGCAAACTGAACACTGATATCTTTTTAATACCCTTTCTTGTAATGTTTCAGCTGTGTTTTGATATGAACTGGAAATTCCAAAGTCTTCATTTACTTTTGTGATTTCATTCAGGAAGATAAATAAAACTAGAAACAATATTAGAAAATATATGTTTCAGGGTTTCACAGAGTTGGATAATTTGGAAAAGCTTTTAGACTTTTCTAGGACAACTGATTATGAATTATCATTGCTTACTTTTATCTAGCATGTCTTGGGAATTCTTCACATAAAGCATAATATATTAGTCTTCACACAATAAGAAAGGAGCAAAGAAAAAGAGACAAAGAGAAAGATACAAAAGAAACTTATATCACCCAGTTTATTATCAAAGTTGAAGAAGGGATCTATTTTTTTAAGGCTGTTCCCTTATTCAATGCATTTTTTGTTGATTAAAAAAATGTTATCTTTGACATAGATCTCTTATTCTCCAATGATTCGCCAGTCCCAACAGAATGGGCTATACCTATTTCTCTTTGGACCCTTTAGGAGCAATTTCCTTGCAAATAAACAAGCCATTACAATCTTCCTATGTTACCTCTATAAATAAGCTAAAGCATTTTGTGTCATGAAATTTTCATTTGTTTTAGTTTCTAACAGAACAATTGGAATTCATGAGGTTTTCTCTTTCTTTTCCTTTCTAATTTTTTTTTGTCGATTTTTAACATTAACTGCTATAAACAGAAGTTTATTAAAGATGCCAAACTGCACTTTTCTAACCAGCTACTTAAAACCATAACGAGAACTGGAAATTAACAAGATCCAAAGGAATTATGGCTCAATATCATGCATTAAATGGGGTTTTTTTTCTTACTAATTTCCCTAGAAGCTTTACCATGTTCCAATCAATTCAGGTACAAGACAACTTCACTTTTTTTTCTGTGAAAGGAGTGAGTGGAGTGTCTTTGAGATGGCTTAATAAAGATGGAAAAGTTGCCTTGTGCCTGACATGAGTATTCTTAAATTCCCATTGTGTGGTTTTGCTTTGCTTTGCCTGTTAAAAATTTCAAGACTCCAGTACAGGAAATGCTGAACTCCTAAATGTTCTGTAGCCAATCTCACTGACCTGCAGCAAAAGAAAGGTTGGTTTTCATCATAAAACTGGAAGTTTCTTTGTTGGCAAAATACAAAGTGAAGCAGCTTTATTTTAACTGGTACATATTTTCCTACCTGAAATAAAATGAACTTAGGGTTCTGAGAAAGGATGAGAATTTTCAAAGAAGTGATTACTTGGTAAATGGCAAGAGTTAGAAGATTTGTACAAAAGGACCAAACTAGGGACATGGATGAGGATAAATTGTGCTACTTGAAGGGAAAAGTAAATATTCTGTCAATTTCATGAAAAGCAAAGCTTTTCAGAGAATCTTCTAGTGAACAGCATTCATTATCTCTTTCAGATTAAGTGATGACTACATTAAGTTACGACATGGATTCAAAAAATAGGTCCAAAAATTGTTCTAGGTAAGAGAATGACGACAATCTAGTCTAATGCATAGAAAAATTGTGAATTATTGCTACTTGCATCTCGTTGAAAGTCTGGTTACTATTGCAGTTGAGAAATCAACACTATTTACTTTGCTTACATCATCTAACATGTTTAGAAATGCGAGCTTCATGAAGGGCAGATGGGTAAATTGAGTCAGAAAGAGAGCAATAAACAACTCTCTCCTTAATTAGGGAACAGAAAACTAAACATCTTTCACACATACCTCATTTGGCTAATTTTTTAGGTAGTAATGACTGAACACATCTGAGATGGGTCAGAAGTTAAAACCAGGACAAAACCCATTACCTTTGAGATGATCATAGGTGTCTCTAAACAGCAGCAGCAGCATGAAGACAAGCCAGGTAAAAATAAAATCCCATAAGTGTCATGGCCTTCTGTGACATGGATTGGTGATTGGTTTTCACAATTTCTTTTAGAGAGTCATGGTTTTTTTGGTTTTTTTTTTTAGATAGTGGAGTGTGTTACATTTTTCTCAAAGACATCTAGTCTCTTTTGAACCTTGAAATGGGAATAAAAAAAGGGAGACAAGAAGAAAAAAGGTTTATGACTGATAACCAAGAAATAAATGGGCCCACTTTCCAAACACACAGTGGTAATGAAGGAAACATAGTAAGCTTAATGCTTAGTAAAGACATACTGAGTCCTATGCAAAATAGTACCAGAATTCTTTTAGCAGAAACAGTGCGTTCAGTGGCTATTTTGGGAAGGGATATTTATATTATTGTTTTAAAACTGAGCACTCTTGGAACCTCTATTTGATAGGAATCAAGAGCTACCACTTGAAAAGAAATATTAAATCAGATGGATGCTAATTCTAATGCTCTTCTGGTTTAGAAATCCCTAGGAGCTATAATGAGAAACAATCCACATGTCACTTGAATTTCAAATGTGATTTTATTAGGGTCTCTCCCACTAAAGTGTAAGATACCCAGTATAAGTTTTACTAATCAGGAGAATAACTGTCTGATATTCTGGTTGTTGATCAGAAAACAAACGCTGTAGACATTGAAACAAATTGAAACACTACATTTGCAATGGGATGCTCTCAATGTGCTATGTTTCCTATTTGGATTCATTTTCCTCCTTGCTCAGTGAAATCTGTACCATGGCCATAATAACTTGACACAAACCCCACAAATTTAGAAAGCCTAAATGAAGAAATAGCCAGTAGCCAGGGAAGAGTTCTTTGATAAAACATTTGTGAATTTATAGGCTTTCATGAATTATGACCGCATAAGAAAGAATATTTCTCTCAATTTCAAACTCCTAACCTATGCCCTTTTGTGCTTAAGCTGTGCAAGGTATTTTTCATGAGTGATAAACCATGAAAAAAAAAGGTTGTCCTTCTAGTTGACATCTAAAGATAAATTAGTAGTAAAAATAAATTGCCTACTCTGTTTCCAGTGTAATAGTTATATTCTGTATATAAAACACTCTGCATTATTCAGGAAAATAACACAAAATGCAGTAATCATCTAGTACGCTATTTGTTTGACCAATTCCAAGCAGTGTTCCTGGATAATTTTATTTTAAGTCTGAGTTGCATGTTTTGTGTTTAGCGTGTAGAAATCATTCCTGTATATTGTTTTTAAATTTTAGATACCTGAACTATGGTGGCTTTGATTATAGTACTTGGATCTTACAATTTAAATTTCACCTTATTTGAAGTCATGATGACCCACTGAGGTGATTTAGGGTATGTGTCTCTCGATATCCTTGTATTTAAAAAATATATATGAAGTGAAATTTCTGTGAAAAAAATAGTGTACTGGACAGGGTTCTGTAAATATGATGAAACATGAGGAAGCAAATTCCAAAATTTTGTATTTGTTAAAGTTATTTAAATGCATCAGAAAGAGTCAGCTAGCTCACTTCTGAAAAATAGATAAAGTTTGCTCTAATTATAAGCTGAAGTGTTCACAAAGACTGGACTCATGACAGAATCCATGTGTTAGCGCCTGAAGACAGCAAATATGCTGGAATATTTTATGAATTAGATGTGTCCTTTCAATTCGAAGCTCCAATCATTTCAAAAGTGCTGATATGCTTTTGTGGATTCTTCTCTTAATAACTATGGATAGCATGGTGCTCTGCAATTGTTTGAGTGCCTAAATGAGCACTTACATAGAAAAAGGCACAGCTTTAGGAAAAAAAGAAAGAAAATTTCTTTAGTTGGTATGGATCATATGTTGACACATATTTTTCACTATCTTTCTGAGTTGGTGAATATTGTTATCTGCACTACGACTTCCAATATACAGTCTAAAATTTGCGTGCAAGAACAGGTTAGAGTCTTCAGAGTATGTGCTGCTGACAATTCTCCATAAAATTTAATATAGAGTTTAAAGTTAATAATTAAGCTGTCAGTTGCTATTCTTGAGACCAGGAAAACCTTCATTTTGACGTACTAATCTACCTCCTCAATATATCTGTGACAGATAGTCCACCAAAAATGTAACCTCTTACAGGTAGAGTTTGAGTTTTCTCAGCTTCAGCATTTGGGTGGCAGGTCCCAGACCCTTGGCAGACCTTGTCAGCTCACCTCCCTCTGTGACTTACAACCTGCCTGCAGTATTATATAAATGTTCTGCTGTATGACAGCAGAAACACTCTGTGATTCTGCAACCTCTTAACCTTCCTTATAAACACAATGCTGTGAGCTACATCAGCGACTCAGTGAAAATAAAAACTGCTGTTTTCTTCCAGAGCAGAAACTAATTCCTGCTGCAGTTTACTGAACTCTATTTTTTCAGGGCTTCCAGAGCCCAGCCAGTGTGACTGGATGCAATGTGCAGGTAGGTGACTCACTCCCAAGGTGCAACATCCTGGCCTGAGGGGCTTGGGGGAGGCTGTGGGAGAGAAAGGAGAGAGGAGCACCCACAGCAGTGCTGGCGGGAAGTCTCTGGCAAGTACAGACTAGACTTCTAAGTCCTTTAATCAGTTTTTCTGGAAGGCGAAGGTAGTGCCCCCGAAGACCAAGCTCAAATACAGGCTGATGTAAATTATGGAATGTTAATATCTACCAGAGAAACATAGCTACAAGTTCTTCTCCCTAGAGCCGAAATGCTGACAGATGCTATGGGGATACACATAAAGTGTTTCTTCTCATATACTTAAATTAGGCAAAGATTAGAAAACAACAAAAAGACTTCTTAAAAGCAACACCAAAGCTGATTAAAAAGAAGCACAAAGTCATTTTATGAATAATACACCATCTTAATACTATTAGGCAAACAGATGAGAAATAAAATCTATCCCCACTCACAGGAAAGTATGAGTGTGACCTCTAAAACTGCAGTTATCACAATCCACATAGCTGCCACACATTACTGGAGTTGCCTCAGTTCTTAGCCTAAATACAATAGAAGCAGCTCAGGACTGGGAGCACCACCTCTGAGAATTACACATTTCATTGTGAAGGTTGGAAAAGCTGATACTGTAAGGCTCCAGACTATTTCTCATTCTATTTTTCATTTTATAGAACCTTAAAGCCAAGTCATGTAACCATGCAACATCAGAGCCCGAGTAATTCCAGAGATGTTGGTGGAACTTGGCTGATTCACAGAAGCCAAGGATCTGTTGCAACATGTCAAATAGAAAAATATGTCAGAGTCCTCAAAACTGCAACCAGAGAGTTCCTTGGGGAAGCATCAAGGGGTTGTTATACAATGAGACTAGAAAATATATAAGTACAGGGTTTCAGACTGCAGCATGGAGAGAGAACTTCTTGCATCTACATAATAAGCTTTATAACCTATTAAGGTAGTCAGCTAAACTGCAATAAAAACATTTGTTCCAGTAGTCAGGCTTCATTTTAGTTGGGATGAGCTTTTTGGGGGGTTTATTTGTGTGTGTGTATGTTTTAGTAAACAAGGGAACTGAGTTAATACAAAGGAATAAATTTCTTCCATGCCTTGAACATGCATCCTAACAACTCTTAACAGGCAGCTGCTTCCCAAAATAAAAATAAAATTATCTTTTAGGAGTTTGAATATCACAACGTTTTAAGATTAAATTTTGTTTAGCTACCTGAATTTTGACTGCAGAAGAAAGAATTGGGCCCATTGGGAGGACATGCACACATTTTGTAGCAAATGTGATTGTTATTGGATATGTAAGCATTAATAGCTGCCCTTAATTTTCTGTATAAACTTTCCTGTCTGCACCATGATGATACATAATATTAGTCTCTCCATTTACACTGAAGGAAAATCCTCCCATTTGATTGTTTCCCTGTACTTCAATTAAATGTAGAACAGTCTAAAAGACTTGACAGAGTTAGAGAAAATGAAGAAAGTTGTTGAACACTGTAGAAACTACATTTCAAGGCTTTTTCTGTATACATTACTTTTGGAGATCCACTGCATTGTATTAGACGCCTCAGGTTCTGAAATGGAATGTGCAGCAGAATTCCTATATAAATCACTTGTATTTCCTCATCTCTTGTCTGACATATATGCTTCCTGGAACTGTGGAATTATGTGGAACTGTGCAATTATGGCTACATTCAGGCAGCCCAAGCTCCACATGCATCCCCAGATATAACATTCTGCATTGGTTTGAATTTACATTTATTGCATTTGTATTTGTTTTTTTGTGTGTCTGGTTTGGTTTTCACCGAGCTAATGGGTAATACTAGACGCATGAACACAAGCAGAATTTAAGCTCTTTTCTTGAGAACTTCTCTGTATGTAGAGTTTTGGAGCATGCTAGTCTACAAGATTTAACAAATACATATAGAATTCGAATGGACATCAGCAATGGATTAAGCCATTACGCTAAAAAAGTGAGTGCATGCTTGGTTTTACACTTGCACCTACCCATTTCAAGAAAAGGAAAACCTTAGCAAGACCACACAATTTGGTTTGGCACATTATGGAGGCTTCAAACTTTTCAAGTATGCAGTACCTAGAAACCAGTTCCTAGATCTCCCTGGAAATTCTTCCTGTTGTAATATTCTTCCTTGCACTGAACAACTTTGAGCTAAGATAATTTCCCTGGCACTTCACTCACAAATAAAAAATACCCTTCTCCAGTTCTGCTTGCTTTTGTTCTGGTGATATTATGTATTACTGTGGAAGATACTGGGAATAAGGTTCATGCTTCTTGCAAACCACAAAGCTCTTACCATAGAGATGCTCACAGCCGCATTGCAAATTTTCATGATATAGGTTTGCATAAGTGTAGGTAGAAGACCTTTAAGGGAACAATAATAATAATAATAAGTCAAGATGTGGATTATTGAGTTATTATACATATTAATAATAAAAAAACCCACGACATAACTTTGTAACACCACTAGAATGTGTTTTTCCTCTCTTTTAGTTTCCCAAAAAAACATATTGGGTGCTTTGCTTGCACATATGAGCATGAGGAAAGAAGACCTGACTGGGAGCCAGATATTTCTGTGCTGCAGCTTGTGCTGTGGGCTACAGCTTCTATCTCTAGCTACCAAAATGCAACTAGAATGAAAATAACCCTTCATTAGTGCTCCAGTTGTCTCCAGAGAACACTTATGCATATTTGCAAACATGGTTTTAATTACTGAGTATGCAGGGACATAACTAATAGCAGTTTGCAATTCGGTGACTCTCACGATGCCAAACCAATATGCTTCAGATGGAAACTGGAACACAAGCTGTTCACTGCAATAGTTACTAGGTGCTGAATCTGGTGAATGTAAAATATTCATGTTTCTCTCCTGCTGGTTTTCTCTTTTACTCACTCATAACAAATATTTAAAGGAGCTATCTTATTGAATCGGTGTTTTAATTTTTCTTTCCTTTTGCCAAGGGCAGTATGAAATAAAGTAAATTGAGTTTCCCAAGGGGTTGGCAGATTCTCCTTCAGTGCCTGTGTCTATTGTCTTAAAGTTATTTCAAGTTCATATGACCTCTCAGTTGACAAGTACCAGCAGCTGTATCTGACTGAGTATTAAAATGATAAAGGAGTTGCAGCAGTATATTAAGCCATGAGAAACACTGAATCCATTTGCCAGTATGTGTGTGCCTGTGTTAGTGCATGCTTGCATATTAGTATGAGGTAAGGATGGGGCAGCTAACTTTGCTTACCCCAGAGCTTACCCCAGTTTTGAGTTTCAGGTATTATAGTTAATATTCAGACAAATTTTTAATTCACCACAGCAAAAGTAATAAGGAACTGAATCTGTAACATTATACTTGGCAGAACTGAGATAAAGTAAACTCCCTCTATTATGGGAGTGACCTCAGTATTTCTGAAATTCATAAGCACCTAGCTCACATTTTCCAAGCACTCTGAAAATTCTCAGTGTGAACTAAAGGAAAAAAATTGCCTGACATCTCTATATTAATATGCTAAAAAGGAAATGGGAACATAAAACATTTTCTCTCTTGAAGGGAGTGAAGATACCTCTCAGTCTCAAATTCTTAACAGATGTTTAAGGTAGTAAGTGTTCTCATTAATGAGCATAATTCCTTTTGAAGAATACCTGACTCTCTTTCTTCTTTTTCCTTAGGCCAACATTAAACCCTCATGATGTGTTATAAGAACTGCAAGCACAAAGATAAAGTTAGCACTGAATAGTGAAGAAGAGAATCAGTACCTGTATTATTTTCATGATGACATTTGAGCTGTGCTGCCCTATAAAACTGACTGTGCAAAGGAGATGGGGATATCTAGCTCCCCTTGCAGTATGTCAACCAATAGGAATACAAAAATAGCCTCTTTCTATGGTTTACTCAAACATTCAAAGCCATTAAACTGAGAAGGTTGGCCAGCTGGAAATTCTGTGCTCAGTCTTGTGAGGAAAGATGGAGAGAGGAAAGATGGAGAGAGGAAAGAAACAACTTGTCAGCATGGGAAATCTGTTGGAGAGGACCTATCTAACTGCAGAAAGACCTAATTAATAAAACAAATAAGGCAGCAAGAACTTAACATTCCTCCTGCTAAAATCTTTATCTGAGCCTATATTTGGGAAATGTAGGCATGTGCAGCATGATAGTGTCTAGAATAGGGCTGGGTATGTCAGGAATGTTGAATGCTATGTCAAGGTGATAGAAAACATCCATTCTTTTGAAGATGCAGCAGAGGAGGGGGAGGAGGTGTTGCTATGGTATGCTATAGCAGGAGCATAACTTTTTTTCCCTCCTTCTAATGTGCTGTCACAAGCCTATTTTATTATTTCTTTCCCTTTACATCATCTCTGGGGAAAAGCGGCTTTAAAGCCAGAACGATGCTGGGGAGCAGCCAGCTGGTGTTTGAGTTTGAAGTGGTGCTTATCCAAGCAGGAGCAGAGAAGAAAGAAAATCTGCAGCAGAGGGTCTGTATCATCCAGTGGAGACCCAACTGTACCCTCCTGCTGCTCTGCAACATCATTTGTGCTGTTCTGTCTGGCAGTACTCCTTGAGCTGTAGCACTCATCAGCAGCACCCATGAGCAGTTAGTTAGTGTGTGTGCTTGGAAAGAAGCCCTCCAAAGCAAAGATGATCTTTATCCATGCCAAATGACGTAGAATTTGGTTTTTTTTGCAGGACCATCCCTCTTCTAAAACAGTAATGCTTAAAAGAAAAAACTCTCTGCAATCATTCTTGATTGGGTTTAATCCTTTTTAGTTGAGATTCCCATGTCAAGTAGATAGACTTTAGTCAACTGCAAACTATAAAGAATATAAGAAAAAGCAAGAACACACTATTTAAAAACTGTGACCTTTGAGGAAGTCTGGACAAAATAATGTCTTTTTATATAATTTCAATTGTGCAAAACAATAATCTGATTTCTTTAAATAGCAGGGAGTAATTCACAAAATGAATTACCTCCTGCTGTTGTCACACATAAAAAAGGAGTTGCCCTGCTTCAATAAATTTATAATTATACAAGAGCTTTTAACTCCTACTTCAAATCAGAAAAAAAAAACCTGCATTTTTCTTTAGTTAAAGGAAATCTCTGCTACAGAAACTCTCTGACACATAGTGGTGCTTGCAAAGAAAACAAAGAGCTCTAAATTTTCAGTGGGAATCATCCAGACCCGTGGCATATGTGAATCCTATTGTGTAAGGTAAAATTGACTTATGCAAATTACTGCCAACAGGGACTAGGCCAACAACCATAGTTTGGCAGAAAAAGATTTACAATTGCTGCCTCTGTGGGACTTGGAAGACACTTGAGTAAATAGGTTGAGAATTATTCTGTTTCTGTTGGCATACATGGATGAAAAGCACAGAAGCACCATGGTTTTGTTTTCCTGGATTCTGAAATAAAAGTGCATGAAAAGCAATTAACCATTTCTGCTAACTACTGAATTTTCAGCTGCAAAAAAACTCCATCCAAATCCTTTCTGATTAATTTCTGATGAATGGCTATTGCTTGTGATAATTGTAGATAATTTCTAAATATTATGGAGAGGATTTACCATACAAACAAAAATTAAACATAAGCTTCTTAGGCAAATCTTTAATATAGTTTTGAATAATGTAGTAAAGTATAGTGTAGCATCATTAGCAAAACAAACTCAGAGAAGTAAGCATAAGTCATGGCATAGTGTAAATCTAAATTCCATTAACCTTACTGACTCATGGTTCAAAAGAGACACAAACCAGCTGGAGAAAGGCCAGAGAACAGCAGTGAGAATGACCAGAAGTCCAAAATACATGATCTGAATTAACTAAAGAAGAATTGGTAATGAGGTATATAAAACTGATAGGTTAGTGTAGTATGGTAACAAAGATTTAGGAAAACCACTGTGATAATAAAATCCATGCACAAGAATAGAGACCCAACCACAGACAACTGTCTGAATAGTGATTTGTGTACACAGAAAGAACTGAAGGAGCCTAGGGCTCCTCACTACACGGCTCGTCAGGGTTCAAGTGTCCAACCTCAAATAAACCCATGAGAAGGGTATCAACATCTCCTGTGTAAGGCATGAGAACATGCACAGAACCTTGAAGGAGTGACTCATAGCTTGTCAATAGTTCTCTCTTCCCCTCTCTCTCAAGAACTGTGCTGTGAACACTATCATGGGTTTTGGAAAGAGAGATAGAGTCTGCTCTTATGCTACACTACTCTAATTTTCAACTACAAGAGAATTTGTCCTCATTTTCACATTTCCTACGTTGTGCTCACATTCCTACAGGGTTTCCCAGGTGGGATAATGAACAGGGATCATCCATGGGATATACAGAAGTGGCAAGACCCGCAATGAGCACCACTTTCACTGATCATCAAAGGGAACTCTACTTTTTTTTTATTTTTCCTATGTAGTAATCACCTATAAACATGCCAACTGGTAAATGCAATGAAAAGTTATATATTTCCTGTGTTGAGGTGAAATTCAGCATCATCCTGCTTTTTTTGTGCACTGCATACTGCCAGAGTAAGTTATTCACACTCCAATTACTCATATTTATATAAAAATGGAACAATTCAGTTGAAAAATATCACAAAGCATGTTCTGTACCCAATTCTATAGCACTACTCACATTTGGTCATTGACATCTGTATCAATTACACCTGGTCATGTCTGTGTAAAAAAAGCAAAACAATGTTTCATTTTTATTTCAATAAATTATGAATCTAGGTATCATTTTATCAGTTCAGTGGTTTATCTCAACTCCAGTTTATTTCTGTCTGCCACATTTAGAATTCATTAACATGAGCAGGTTATACAGAGCTTTTAGAACATCAATAATCTCTCTTCAGCTTACTGAAACAAATATTTTAATGATCAGCAAACATTGCAAAGCTTTAATTTCAGAAGCTTCACTGAATTCTAACTTGAAAATATTTTCATTAAATTCTTCAGTACTTGTCTTGACCTTCAAGAAAATGTCTAGAACAGCTATTTGAATACCCAGTATTAAGAACCATCCTTTTCAGGTGTGTGGAGCAGAAAAAAAAATTTTGATGACAGAAGAAACTTGATTAGGAAGTGGTCAAATGTAGTCTGACATTACATCTTTTTAGTGAAAATGGTCCAAGAATAGTTGTGTGTTGCTACTTGCTTTTTATTCCTTTTCTAGCAGCTGAATAGAAGGAGATATTGATTTTTTTTTTTTTTTTTAAATACAGAAGTGGAAAGAGCTGCAATGAGCACTGCTTTCACTGATCGTCAAAGAAAACTACATCTTTTTTTCTATGTAGCAATCACCAAGATACCAACTGGCTAATGTAATGAAAAGTTACATATTCACTGTGTTGAGGTACAAGTACACCTTTGTATTCTCCGGTGGAACACCCTGTGGGATCTTTATAGCAATGACGGGATGGGGCTGAAGGTATGGAGCTCTTACAGCTTTTATTCCAATGCATCAGCCTCTTTACAGGGTGAGACACGGGAGATGGCGAAAGCTCTCACCGTAACAACAGCCAAAATTCTCTTCCTTACAAGATCTTTCTAAAAGATTTTAAGATTTCAAAGATTTTAAAGATTTAATGTTATAGGATACTGTTAAAGGTTACAGGCATTTGCTTAAGCCAATTACCAAAGTTACATGTACACCTTGCTTTTAACAACGCTTGCTTGTTGCTGGCTTAAAAACAATGGAAAAAGCTTCATTGTTAAACTTACATTTTTCTATTATTTTGCTTAACATATTTTCTAAGGCCTATCTCTGCACAGCCTTATTGTTTCTTGTCCTTGTCTATCTGTATTCTTGCATTCTTCTATTCTGAGTTTTGCTTTCACACAGCTTCTGAAAGAATTCTACCTTTTGTATTTACCACAATACACTGTCTGACAATAATTGCAATGCTCAACTATTTGAAATTATTCTCGTTGTGGTAGCTGGGGGCGTTGTTTGCTCAGCTGGTTGAGGCATGATGCTGGTAACATCAAGGTTGTGGGTGTGATCCCTGTATGGCCATTCACTTAAGAGCTGGACTCAATGATTCTTTGAGCCCTTCAGGCTCATAGGATTCTGTGATTCTGTTATACATTTTACTTTTTCCTTTCCCCCAGCCCCTGTACTCTACATCCATTCCTGGAATAGGTATGTGTATTTATCTGTGGTGGCACTTAGCAGAGAAATAACTGAACAAAACCCCATTGCATATTTTGTTCAGGAATTAACTTTGAGAAAGACAAATTCATTATTTAAACCATCTTTTCTGAGTCATAACCACTTATTCTGCCTGTATTCATGTACTTTATTCAGCCTGTAGAATTCAAGTACTTTAGAAGAGAAAAAGAGAGGGTTGAGTGCATTCAGCATGTGAGAGTACAGCCAGCAAAAAACAATGGTGTCTTCTATTGCTTAAGGTGCAACTTTTTGCTTTAGTTGAGGTTGCAAATGGTATGTCTTGGTTGATGGGTCTCCTGCCACTGTCTAGTGAAGCACAACCACAATGTATCAGTTTCCCTTCTTTAAGAGGTGATGCCTGGATTAGTTGATATGTCTGACTTCAGAAATATCTGCTCTTGCCCCCCATATATGTATCTTGTACACGAAGTTTACACAGTCAGAGATACAATTTAAAGAAATGCTAACATACAAGTACAGTATACTGCTTTTCCTGATCAGCTCAAAATAATACAGTGACTAATTATGAGGATTTGGTGGCTGTTTTGGCTGAACCAGAACTTCAGAGCATTAAAAAAAATAATTTAGATTTTCCAAAGCATTTCAAAGAAGAAGAAGAAACAGCGTTTTGGGTTTTTTAAAATTTAATATTTTAGAATAAAATTTGCTAAATTTTACTCTGAAAATTTTGAAGCGGGAAATGAAAACATATTTAAAAGCATTATTTGTTACGAAATATTTTTTACTCAATTCACTGATTCTTTAGTTTAGTAGATAATTTTCATCAAACTGAAGTAGGATTTTTCAGTGAATAAAATATGTTATGAAATTACATTAATCCATTCTGAATAATTTAATACGCTTTTCCGTATTATCTGCATTTGCAATAGGAGAGTGTAGCAGGACTCTTTGTTGGGTAAAATACCCCAACAATGCCCTATTTTGGGAGCTATCAGTGGTGGGCTGAGAGGGGGCTGCCATGTACTGCTTTTGGTGTTGAATTTTTCTAAAATCAGTCTATCTCATCAGCCCCAAACTAACATCCTGATAGTGAGCCAGAGGCTTGGCACATAAGCTGCCAAGCTGGCCTGGAGACATATGACTGGCTGTCAGTCCCTTTACACTATCCAAGTCCAGTCCACTTTCATACTTACTAAGAATTGCATTAATTCAGTTTGTGAACAAGTTAAGAAAACTCCCACCTTGACAAACAGAAGCTGAACTTCATACAAACAAAAGCTTCTATTTCATGTGCAGAATTCCAGCTTTATGCCAAGAGAAGGTTTGAAGGGAGTAATTTGCACATTAGTTGAATTTGTGTGTTCTTTCCAAACCATCATCCACACAGAATTTACATAAAGTAGAATAGTTTCTTAGAACACATAATTTCAGCTAATTTATTCTCTGTTGATTTGAAAAATACAACATTATATCTGGTAAAAGTTTGTCTTGTTCACTGTAAATTGATAATTTTATAAAAAAGAGAATAATTATAGTCTTTGACACTAAGGATGGATTACTGGCTTCTCAGTTATTTGGTAAATTGAATAGAAACATACACTTTACAGTTTATTCTGTCTTTTTTGTTTTCTATGTCCTAGCCTAAAGGAAACAGACTTGGGATAATTATAAGTAAGATAGAGAGATATTTAATGAATTCACAAAAATTTGGCCATTGATTTCAAAAGAGCTCCCACAACTGAGGAATGACAAAAAGTTCCTACATTTACAATGTATTTATCTTTTTTTTTTTCAATATATTCAACAGAAGACACTGCATTTCTAAAAATGACAATTAAAAAGTTCCAGTTTCATTACTTTTTGGAATAAAATAAAAAAAATAAACTTTTTTTTTCTTTTCTTTACATTTTTTAGAATAAACTTCCAAGACCCTGAGAAGAACTTAGGGAACTGAATTGGCATTTCAGAAGAGGATATGAATCAAAAGAGGATTTAAATGTAAAATTTCTAACAAGTTCCAGAAAATGTCTCAGCCTGATTGGGACACTCAGGTAGAATTAGACAAAGTTAGGATCCCTGCTGTGTATGAAATAAGAGGAGAATGCACAATTCTTGCAGGAATGCAGCAATGTTAGAGTAAGAAATGCTGATGTCTCTATCCAGCCATAAGGTACTAAGCTTGACCACCACTTTTAATTACAGTAATCTCCCACGTATAAGCCGCACCCTTTTGACTAAAATTTTGGTCCCAACCCGGAAGTGCAGTTTATTCTCTGGAGTGGCCAATATATGAAAAAGTTCGGAAATTTGCCAACCCGGAAAACATAAAAGAAATTAATAAAAAACCCCAAAAGAAACTAGAATATTAATTAGAGTTTGCTACGGTTACAAAAGAAGTAGTTTCTTTCAATAAATTTGTTTCAAAATGTGGCTTGTTAATTGTATCTGCCATTGACCTTGGTAGTGTTGGTTTGGAAACTCTGTGTAGGACTGAAAATGTCACATGATGCAGCCAACAAAAAACTGTGTGGAACTAAGCCTCTCATGAAGACCTTTTCCTTAAATGGCTTGTCTTTTGAAATTGAAGTTGGTCTCTTAGTCCCATAAAATGCTCTGAATTCATAGGACTAGTGAAAACTGCACCACATAGATTATTTTGTGAGACTGGGTGCAGTATAAATTTTTCATTTAGGTCAAGACTGAGGCCAATCAAAGATTACTTCTCCGTACAATACTCAATCCACTCTGAGATGACAGTTGTTCTTTGAGGAATAGATTGTATTTCTCCCGGTGTCTATGACAGTGGGTTTCCATGCTCATCTGAGTCCTTCAAATAAATACAGTAATTTTGCGATTATAAGTCGCACCATTTTGACTAAAATTTTGGTCCAAACCCGAAAGTGCGGCTTATAATCAGGTGTGGCTTATATATGAACAAAGCTCAGAAATTTGTCAACCCGGAAGTGCAAGCCCACAGCAGCTCCGAGCTGAGCCGAGCCGAGCTGGAGCCCGCACGACCCTGGTGGCAGGGCAGCGGCGAGCCGAGACCCCATGCCCCTGAGCCGAGCCAGTAAACCCTGTTATCCAGCGATTCTGTTACTAATTGGCAACTTTGTGAAAGTTGCATGTGGATCCTCGCTGCGAACAAAAGTGCAGCTAATAATCTGCTGCGGTTTATATATGGTCAAAGAACGAAAAGTTGCTGACACCTGGAAGTGTGGCTTATAATCAGGTACAGCTTACAATAATGAAATTACTGCATATCAAACACTTGAGATGAAATCCTGTGATTAAGAGGGATGGGCTGCTAATTCTGCAGATGCTTGATCAGCAGACAGCAAGAGATTTGTTAGAAATCACATACCTTTAAACAAACTTTCCTTCATTCCACTGACTTTCTAAAAGCATTAGAAAGGTTTCAACCTGCTATTTTCATTAATTCTACGGCACTATATTTGGAAAATTGTCTCTGGGGAGGTAGTGCAAGCCATAAAGAAAATAATATGTATCATATTAGAGAATTCACCTGAAATGACACATCACGGGCCTTGAAATCGCTTGTTTGTTTAATACAAAGTATTTAGGCACTGTCATATACAAAGCAGTGGGAGCACACTGTCATATCTGATAGGTAAAACAGACCTGTAATACTTCATCCTTCTTTTTTCTATCCTGTAAATTAATTGAAATTCAATGACATGTCTTCCATGACTCTGAGACAGAAAACTACTCTCTTCTGTCTCAGAGTGATTTTAATCATTTTAATGCAGAAAATCACTTGCTTGAATTTTAGTGACCTTGCTAAGTATCATTTGTGTGGATTTTATACTAGGAGAGGTAGAAAAAAGGTGATAAACCTCACAAGGAGCTTGTTATACTAGGTTGCAGAAAATCCTTTTCATACTGCTAGGTAACCATGCAGAGAGATGCTTATAAGAACTATTTTTAAATAAGAATCTTCCAGGACTTAGCAGTGCTTGTGCTTCCCAATAGATGAAAATCACACACATATCTACATGCAGATAACTCCATGGGGAAGGTTGTGCTCTTTCCATCAGTAGCTTCTCCGCTGAGGTTAGGTGTGCTTTCCTTCTCTCTCTGCTTTTCACAGCTTCTCAGAATCTTTGTGGGTTTCACGGGGGATCTCAGCTGCTCTACCAGCTATAAGAATCTGAAGTAAACAGAGGTGCTCCATTCTGCTGAAGAGTTATCGGAAGGAAACTATGGCTGTGTTTAAGGCAGAGTTGCAACTTTCTTATTCTTTATACTTCTGGCCATGATGCAGCATAACTGAATTAGTCTGTCACTAAGCATGTGATAGATCATATAGATTTAGTAGCACAAATAAGCTGGTTCACTCATCTGTTTTACTATCCTTCTCCTGTCTTGACAAATGTTTTCTAAAATTATAAAGAAAATCTCCTCAGAGTAAAAAGATGCTTGTTCGATGTCTTTCAAAGAAGCTCTGAATTTCATTTTTTAAAGAAAGGGGGATGACACAGAATTTTTTTGGAAAACACACTATATGATTTAATTATGCTTTGTCTATTTGAGTTTGAAGACAATCAGAAAAAACACTGTAGGGTTTGCTCTTAAAATAACTTACTAAATAAGTTCTATTTAATGACATCAGCAATAATTGCTGGAAATTATTGCCTTTCTGTGAAAAAATCTGAATCAGTCAGTCCTTCCCAGGATGTAGTTATCTGCCATGTAAATTTTGAATGAGCTAATAAAAGCTCCCCAGGGTGATGAAAAATAATTTTGATTGCTTGGACATTTTTCAAAAGTTTCTTAATTATTCTGTTATTTTCTTTATCTGATTAATTTTTTAACATTTTCAGGGGTTTTTTTTAAATATTTTTTTTTAGCTATCTGCAGCAATTCACAGCATCCTGAGGTGTCACATGCTAGCATACTGATATATATTTGTCCAGCCTAAGAGTCCTTGAGGGATTTTAGCTTTGTTTTCTGTTTTCCTTTACTGGAAAGGAAATGTAACACACATTTAAATTGTCTCTGTTTCCCTTGCATTCCATGTTTACAATTCTCTACCTCATTCTTGAAGACAAGAGGAAGAAATCTCATCTCTGTTGCTCACACAGTGCCACAGTAAGATTCCCTCTGGAGTAGGGGACTAACTGAATGAGTCTGCCCAAAAGCCATTTGACATCCTAGTTTACAGAGCTGCAGAGACTCCCTTCATCACTGAAAAATCTGGCATATGGCATGTGAGGATCCTTTGGTACTTTATTTTTCCCCGTTTAACTCTCAGAGGTTTCAAACAATCCTCTAGTCTCTCGATTAAATAATAAGCTCCAATAAAATCTTTTTATTGTGCAAAGACAGATAAAATATTACTAATGCATTAAAGAATTTCAGTCCAGCTTGAGAACTCTGGGGCTTTTCTTGGTCACATCTCAAAGGTGATATACCTTCACCTACAGTCCTGTAGACTGCTGCTGAGCCTTTATCAATCTTTGACTCACTTTTGGGATTTAGACTACCACCAGCCCCATCTTGTCTGTTGAAGTAAAAGCATCTCCTAGTCCAGGTTTTTTCAGCCATTTCTCAGCCATCAAGGTGATTCAAGCATTACTCTTTTACCACGGCTACATTCTCTCCCTTCTGTTGTTTTTTGTTAACAACTGTAAAGTGGGGAGTTTTGAACACTGTAAAGACATGAGCTACTCTATTTAATTTATTGCACTGCTGTCATATATACATTCAAATTTTCATTTCCATGAGAATCTGTAATGGCAGAAAGTCATAAGCATCTGCCCCAGGAGCCATAAAATCTGTATGTTATGAGTAGAGAAGAAAATTATTTATAGGGTATACTTTCTCCTGAAAAGCGAAGAAAGGAGACACTTCCTGAGTTTATGAAAAATAACCCTTCAGTGAGGACTAGAAGTTGCCAGTAATCACCCAGATCAACTCTGCTATTCAAAAACAGGAATTAGTTCATGCCCCTGAATTTTAGAAGAAGACTTTTCTACAAGAGCTTTGAAAAGAAAATATTTCTACTTTCCAGTGGGTCAGCTTCATCATCAATATAATCTTGTAACTCAGACTTTTTAAAGTACCGGAGATCTTCAGAGGAGGAACAGCAGTTATCACAAGATGAAAGGGGGTATTCTTCTCACCATGTGCTGAGGATTGTTGCAAAGAGGTTATCAGGAAATCAAAGGACTGCAGACATACTGCAACACTTCAGAAGTCTAGACATTTTGTACTTTCCCCTTCTGTGCCCAGTTCTCAGAGAAAACTATGACAATTTTGGATTGTGTCAGTGACGATGCACTTACCTCAGGGAATTACTCTCAGGGTTGTCCTTTCATCTAGTCTTATCCTGACACTGCTGCTGGCTGACTCACTCATCACATCCCTTGGTGCATCTGCTTTATGTCTTATAGCAGATTATGAGTCCGGGATTTCTGGTTGCTTCAAAGAACTCCTATAGTTGAAAACAATTCACAAGTAGCTTAAGCAGTCCCTGCAGACTCTGTCCAGGACTGCTGCAATATTTCTGCTAAGAAACAGAGTGCTTAGAGGAGCTACCCAAATGAATGAAAACTGTGAAAATTCACTGTACAGATATAGAATATAAATGGATCTATTTATCTATCTCTCTCTATATGTATGCAAGGTTTTGTGCAGAACATTCAGTAAGGGTTAAAATAATCTGGTTTTCAGCAACAGTATATATGTATGTAGGTAAGCCCCTTCAGAGATAAATTATACATCTTGAAGATTGCCCACTAAGAACCCAACTCTTTCTTCCTGTAAAGCTGCAAAAGAAAAGATGACATGGTAATGTCTGACTTTTCCATTGGAATAACAACAATCACACTCAGAGGTGAGTGGAAGAAAAAATCCAAGCCACTTAGTAGCTTTCCACTGCACACTAACTTTTGGTTATACCCCCACTCAGAGGATTTTTCTGAGAAACTGAACTAAAATTATTTCACATCATAGAAAACAGCTGTTTTTTTTCCCCACAGTGAAACACTGGGCTTTCTTTAGATGATGATCTGTCAGTTTTTCTGCTGTGGCTCTCTACTTCTCATTGAACTATGAGACATACCATTTCTCATGGTTAGACAGCTGGACTGACTAGATTGTTTTTCTGCTAGAATAAAACGTTACTGCATTTCTCACACAGATAAAAACTGAATGGCATTATGACAGAAAAATGAAGATGATAAACCAGAAAAGTGAAGATCTTTTTAAACTTTATAATATAAAATTATCTCATGATCTAACATAAGAAAAAGAATGGTAGTGCTGAAAACAGCCCTATCAGGTGCATATAGGGAGTGAAGAGTGTGTGTAGGTGTTAGAATATTACTTCTGCTGTATTTATGTTCAAAAGTCATGAGCAAATGAAAAGGCCAGTTTAACAGCTTATTTTAAAAAATCATAAATCATTTAAATAATTTCTTACTGATAAAAAATATCCGTGACATTGTTTTTTTTGGTTTGATGATCTGGATTAATGGCAATATTTATTTTGTAGTTAAACCTAGATGTTTTTCCAATTTTTTTGAGAGAAATTTGGAGAGGGATATTAATGCCAAGGAGATTGTGGAGTCACTTGGACAAAGGGTTTCAGATGAGTCTGAACAAGCACTTAAATCTACAAGCTAGACAAAGAAAATTGATTATTTGTAAGAGATGGGATAAGGGAGAAAAAACAAGCATGGTGATTGCTGCATAGACTGCAAATTAATAATATCCATGATCACAATGCTGATCACCTAAAATAGAAATGAGATCAGATTTAAACAGCTTAGTGTTTAAAGCCTCTCTGCTCCTCATGTCATTTTAATGAAAAACATTCCACTTCTGCACATTTACAGCATTTTCAAGAAAGTGCAAATATATCATTTGCCAGAAAAATGACCATTTATGTGCTTTCATCTCCAGATTGACTGAACAGTTCTCCTATTCTTGTAACTAGCAGCCACAAAGAAAAGAGGCAAGCTACCGAGACTCCTGCTCTCAACACTGAAGTCCCTGGATTTAAAAATTCCTTTCACCTTAAGAGTAAGATTATGAGGCAATCAGTGCCCCAAAATAAAATGCTAGGTTAAAATGTATTAGACCAGTTTTCCACTGATCAGCATTTTTATTTGCATATGGTCCCAAAAGATAGTGATCAAAATCCTGAAAACTGGGAAACAATGGAGTTTGGGAATTATTTTAGATATATATATATTTCTCCATATATATGTATGACCCAGAGGGATGTTGTGAGACCAAAAGAAAATACTGATCCAAAATCATGAAAAAAAAGTGTCCCCATATTGCTCAGAGGCTAATTTAGTGAACTAGAAAGAATCAAAGAAATGCTTCTTCCAAAGACATCTGTGGATAGGAGGTAGAAAATAATACATTGCATCATTTTTGGTGAGTATTTTGAGTGTTAGGTGAAATTTGCTGCTGCTGTAACATAGAGAGATGATGCAGACTAAAACCTCACAGAAGCTTCCAAAGTTTAATTGCCTGCCTTTTTCTTTTTTTAAAATTTCAAAATCAGCATGCTAAAATTTACTGCAGTTTTTACTGTAGACTTGAGTTTTTGAATGCATGGAAAAACTGGATCTGAGCACATGTAAGCAAAGTCCTCCATGAATTATGCTTGCATATGTAAATGAAGCATTG
>PYHW01010392.1:2758571-2779408 GCA_013186435.1 Turdus rufiventris | reverse complement strand
AGCCTGCACAGCCTTAGCCGAGCCAGTAAACCCCCCGCCATGCCACGATTCTGTTACTATTTGGCAACTTTGTTGCACGCGGGTCCTCACTATGAACGACAGAGCGGCTTGTATTTGGGTGCGGCTTATTCAAGGACAAAAAACGAAATGTTTGCCAATATCCAGAGATGCGGCTTATAGTCCGTGCGGCTTATATTCGTGAAACTACTGTACTTGGCTCACAGTGAACTGCTAGGTGTACAGTAAGCTCTGAGCTGGTGGCTCCAACTTCAGTGTACAGTACTATTTGCTGTAGAGGCCATTTTTTGATTTAATTTCATGAAGGAACCCATGAAGGTGATATAAGGAGGTAAAACCTGGCCTGTCTTCCAAAATACAGGCATTTTTAAAATCTTATTAGATGCTGGGACTGCAGAATGAAGAATCTGTGGGTCTGCCTTTTTGGTTTTTTTACATAATCTATTCCCTTTTACTAGCTCGGATTCTTAAAAGGCTTTAAATATCCTGAAGACTTCTAAATAAAAAAATATAAAAAATAGATCTGAGAGAAACAATTTTGTAGACCAGGTAACTCTACCTTGAGATTCTTGAAATATTGAGTAGAAAATCTTTGTACCTCATTAATCTTACCCTGTAATTATTTTATCTATGTTTCACTCTCAGTTTTTTTCAAAATGGGTGTTCTGGAGCACTAATGTGAGTAACAGCAGTTCAGGGGTTAGAAGTAATTTAGAAAGGCCAAATGTTCTAATGCTAGATATTAGCTGCAGCATAAGATGTACCCTCAGGACAACTGAGTGTAAAAATCTCTGGTTACTGAAGAATATCCAGGGAAGCAAGTTCAGTGCCTGACAAAAGGAGCAAAAGCAGCTCTTTGACCTCAGTTTCATAACTTACAAATCCCTCCATCTAACTCTCCAGCCAGAACCTAGTAAGAGAAAAACCAAACCAGACAAAACAAAAAAAACCACACACAATCAATCCTATCTGTCACATGTGTGGTAGATGGTAAATTTTTGGCATGCAGTTTAAATGTTTTAATTCCCGAGTGACAGCATGCCAGAGGAAACAAAGCATTCTTATATTCAGTGCTAGGTGAAGAGCTTCACTCTGGTTGTATTAAATAACTGCATTTCTAAACAAATTCATTAAGAAGCAGTATAGCTTTTGGCTGTCATGCTTTGTTTCTTGGGTGATACCACCAGATTCTTTCATCCTTCTGTTTGTGATCCCCTTTCCAAGTTCTACATCTGCCAGAAAAGGAAAGGTGGCCACATCTTCAGTAGGCAACACTGCAAAGACTGCGTTCTCTTGCTGCACATCCTGACTCAAAAGAGAAAATTTCTAAAGCATAGATCTTGGTGATTGAGACAGCTGGAGACTGTTTTGTACGCCACAGACTCAGTTTAATAATAAGTTTGCAGTTCAGGGCAAAGGTCAATTCCTTTTTCAATTACATCTCTGCAATTCAAATGAAATAATGAGAACCAGCAACATTTTTTTAACAAGGAAACTGTCTTTTAAAATCAATTTGAGAAGGAAAATGTGTAAAATTATTTTCTTTTTTTCACAGCTTTTGCATAGCTTGAGGAATAGTCTGGCTTTAGAGCAATCCTGCAAGAGACTGTGCAGTCCCTCTCAAAAATGTGCTCCTTTAGGCAGTCTTAGCTGGGGTCTTTAAATGACTGAAAGGAATTGCAGTTTCAGGATCCAGGTGATGAATTATTTTCACAGCTTCGTGTCCTATGAAGTATAATGCACAGAGCACTTGTCTGTGAAGCTGGGGAGGTTTATCAGCTCCTGGAGGACTTTTCAGTCATACTTCCAGGCTATTACTGTGCTCACATAATGCTTTAACATTACCATTCCAAAGAGCATAAGATGAGCTTCTGAGCTTCCATTTATAGTTTCTCTGTAAAGGAAACATAGAGAAAATTTAGTTCCAAGGTGAATTTTAAGATTAAGTAGCCTAAAATTAGGAAGGATTTAAACTTTAGAAAGGTCTGATATCTAAATAAGTTGAACAATTAAGACAGTGTAAGGAATATGATGGTAATTCCTTGTGCTAGAAACAGAGATTCAATTTAGAGAAATTTACTTAGAATTTCCTGTTACGAAAGTACTGATATTTAATAGGTGCTAACTTTGATAGGCACAGACCATAGAACATTGGAAATAAGCAGAAAAGCATCCGTTTTTCTATATAAAGACAGTTTAATGATTGCCTCTAATGAGAGCTTGGCTTCTAATTACACTAACAAATGTACTTTGCCGAAATCTTCTCTCAAGGTTAATTTAAAAAGAAAGATTACAATGCAACTTGATTCAGGAACTACTACAGTAATTTCATGACTATAAGACACACTTTTTTTGGCTGCGAAGATCCGTGTCGTGCGCAACAAAATAACGAATTAGTAACGGAATCCCACCATCATGGAGTTTACTGGCAGGTGCTCAATTTGCAAACATTTTTCACAGATTGGTGTAGCTTTTAAAGGCAGCCCCAAGTGCCCTCCCCATGTGCAGACCCCGGCACTCCCGCCCACCCCCAGCTGGCGAGGCGGGGCTTGGGGCTGCTGTGGTTTGCGACGGCTGTGGCTCGGGGTGGCCACGACTCACACTTCGGGGTTGCTGCAGTTCGGGGCGGCTCAGGGCTGCCACAGCTTGCGGTGGCTCGGGGCCACCCGCAGCTCCTGCTGGCCAGGGGCTGCCCGCTCCCACCCCACTTCGTGACTCAGCGCTCTCGTGGCGCCATCCCCCCTTGCAGCTTGGCTCACAGCCCGCACTTCTGAGTTGGCAAATTTCGCAACTTTGTATATTATATAAGGCACATCCAGACTATAAGGCGCACTTCTGGGTTCAGACCAAAATTTTAGTCAAAAGGGTGCGCCTTATAGTCGTGAAATTACTGTACCTATTTTTTGGGGGGGTTTCCTTTAATGAACCACTGCTTTTAGTGGTTAATTCACTTGTCTGTCATTAGCACCCATGTTTTCTTTGCTGCTATACCTACAGCATTTCAGGGTAGAGACCTTACATGCATTTTAGTTACATTCCCAACATACTCCCACGTGCCAACTACAAGAATCTCAGATGAGACAGAAGTGCAAAAGTAAGAAATACATTTCAACTCTCAAGCAGTTCCCTTATTTCTTAGATTTTTTTGGTCATAAGATCAGTGCAGTTTGAAACTCTTGCTGCAACAAATTGTGTTGTTGACTAGAACAGGTCTGCAGATTATTTTAAGTATTGCATGAATCTCAGATTGTCCCAAAGGCACTGTCAATTCAAATCTATTCTCCTCTGTTTTGGGATATTGAAGTCTTCAACAATTTTCAAGCATATTGGAGTTTTTTTTTGTTTAATACAAACTTTCCATCCCTGCTCAACCCCAAGGGAGTGAGTGTTCTGTAAAACTTTCCTAGTGCTACATGAGATTGGTTAAATGATCACACAAAATTATTATGATCTCTTGCAAGTTTTATCACTCCTTGTGTGCTATTTTCTTCTAAGTAAAACAAAATATAAAACATATTAACTGCTCTGCATGTCTATTGAGAGTTTCATTTCATTTCATTTCACTTAAAAAGGAAATATTTGTTACATTAGCTCCTAAATCCTGCAACCATATTGGATCCCACTATGCTTTACAAAAGTATGATCGACAAATGCTATCTGAAAGACTATTTCTAGAGTAAGAAATATCTAGATAATTTGATGAAAGGCTGTGTGCAGATATACATATATATATATATATATATATATATATATATACACATATACATAATAGTTGTTATTAGTACTGAAGCAGTGGAAGCTGGATTTCTCTGATATGTCATATGCTACTGCAATAATCTCCCAGGAAATTAAAATAATTTCTCTAAAATATATCTTCCTCTCACCACCCCCTCTGTCTTTCAGAAATCTCTGCAGCTTTTGGGATGGGGGTGATTAAAGCATTGGCAGGGAAACCCCAAGAAGGTTTCATTTTTTTAAAGAAAATAATCAGAATGCTTCATTTTTTCATCCCAATGCATTATGGAAACTGATGATAATGCAATACTAGTGGAGGAGCAGTAGAAGGAGTAATAACAATATGTATTTAGAGGTTATAAACCTCCTTGTGAAAGTCTTTGGTCCAGTTCTGATCTCTTTGTTGTGGTTAGGAAACCTGAGCTGACTTTGGTCAAGTATGGATTTCACCTCTGACATTTAAATGTCACTGTTCTTCACAGTTAGTGGGAGTACAGAAAGTGCATTATAAAATGAGAATAACCTTTGCACCAAGGTTCTCATCCCAAATGCAATATTCTCTGATGACATCTCATCATTTTTTTCTATCCCTGTTAATGTCAGAGTGACCACTTGAAAGACCCCAAAGGTCCAGGTGCTATTTGTACAAGTTTCTGCATGATCATAAAATCAGATTCTAAACACTCCTCAGAAACCTCTGCCTTAACCTTCCTTTATCTCTTTTTCTTCACGATTGATTCTTCCCCAAGAAACTGGACTGCATATTGACTGCGTACTATTCTTTCCTCAGCAATGCTTTCTCTAGTTCTTTTCCCACGTTTCTGTTCATCCCATCAGAGGATTCCTTCCCTGGGAGGAGCTGAGCATACTTAGCTGGAAGGCAAGGTTGGGCGGGCAGAAGAGCAACCCTGCAGCCTAGGGAGCACGTTTTACAGCCCGGTGTGATGGAGAGAGAGGTGGGGTTTTGGCTGGGGGAAAGAGGTTTCACACACTTTTCTTAGAGGTGCAGAGGGAATAGTGCAGCCCATGTCACAGCTCAGGAAGGTACAGAAAAGTGGTGGTGAGAGCGAGTCTGGGAAAAAGTAGGAGGTACTTTGTCGCCAATTTTTTCGCTTTCTTTAATGCCTCTTGTGCAGCAGAGCTGTGCCAAAAGGTCGTTGTTGTGACAAAGCACACTTTGAAAGTGTGACGAAGAACATAATCTTTAGAGACTGAAAGCTTTTTCCTGGAGTTTCACATAAAGAAAGGTGCAGATAGCGTCACTTCAAAGCTCTGGCTAGCTCTTCACACAATGCTGCCCACCACAGTCTGTTTTCAGCTACATAAAGCCAAGTGTGGGGAAAAAAATACACTCCTATGACTAACTTTTTTTATGGATTCTTGGGGTTTAGTTGAAAAAGAAATGTTTTTATTCTATCAAAGTCTGTAAGCACATAAATGTTGCTCTGCTTTCACTGCCTCATCTGAGGTTCATCTGAAGTTTCTAGTGAAAGGATTTTCAGTGCTTGCCAGAAAAAAATGAAAAAAAACCCATATTTTTTTCAATGCAGCTTCTTGTGAGATTAAAAACCAAAACATTAAACATTGATTCAAAATTCAAAGCTGAATCTTTCGGTAGCACTAACAAATATGGCTTATCAGAAATGCAGCTTTTCTTTGGTCAGCTGGAATGTATCTTCACATAATTTCAATAATATTCTTATTTCAAACACGTGAATCACTACATTTTGAATGCATTTTCTATTAATGGAATCCTGTGTTACAGGAACATTGCTATATAATTTAGAACCACTTCTAAAAAAGCCTAGATTTCTTATGAATGGGTTAAATTCCTGCTGTATTTGAATAAGTTCACTTTACTAAATTTAACTTATATCAGTACCTCTGTACTGAAAAAAAAAGGTTTTTTTTCACTTGTAATATATCTTAGATAACAGAAAATCAATACTTAAGGAAAATAAATGCATTCTCACATCTCCTATAATAGCTTTATTTATTACTATGATAACATGTAAATACAGGAAATATTTAGAAGTTTTTTAGACTGGGCAAAAGTGAAAATGTAACAGTTGTTTAAGGCACTTTTCATTGTGCTTTTAATGCACAATGAATTCATTGGGAATAGGTAATTTTGAAGTATGTACAAGTACAGTGAAATGTACTGCAAGAGAAAGGATTCTGTGCTTTTTCTTATGTTGCCATTGAATGAACTCTCCTGGCTTTGCTGCCTAATTAATGATGATTCTAAGTGTAGCTTCTTAGGCTAGGCCATGGCAGAGCTGGAAACATCTTGACGAAGTATAGCAAAATAGGCTCCCAGATCTCCAGTTTTCAAAAGAAAGGTCTGTAGTACCACTAAATGCAGGTAAATGGGAATCAGAACAACGCTTTGGCAGCAGTATTAGGGAACTTAATAAGCAATTTATATTCTAGACAATTGTCTCTTAGCAGTAAATTTTTGCTTATTGCAAAATGAATAATCTGAGATCTTTAAACCAAAGTGATAATAGGGATTAAAAATCTTTAAATTGTATCCTGAAAGTGGATATAGCTCTAGGTATGTGAAACACAACCCCAAATACTATTTCATTCTAATGACAACAATAACTTTTTTCTGTTACTCAGGCGGGAAAGCTCAGGTGGTTACTAGGGCTCAGGCCTAAATACAAAATTCTGTCTAAATGTAATTGTGATTTTTGAGACCTGTTTGTTTGGGTGCTAACTATTTTTTTTTTTTATATCTTCCTACAGGTACACTAACATGCTTCAGATATTTGGCATTTGCTTCACATTTGAAACAAAATTTACAAATAGAAGAACTGGATATTGTCCATATTAATTGCACAAGGGAAAAATCAAGGTGGATTAATGACATTTGAAATGCTTTTGGAGGATTTTAATTTGAAGATTTAGTCTTCCTAATCCAAATTCAGAATTTCATGGAAGCCCTTTTAGTGTTTTTTTCTCTCTTTTTGCCTGACAATCTCATCAGATCCTTCTCCCCAGAGTTCATCCTAGTTATTATAATCTTGATCCTCCTCTCTGATCAAAGTTTCCCTGTCTATAGCTTCCAAAAGTCTTTGTAAGTTATCTTTCGAGTGAGTCTTGCTGCTGGTTCTCAAATCTGCAGACTGTCTGGACAGCTGCTTTAAGTTTCATGCATGCTTTCTGAAGCTTCCCGGCAAATGAAAAATTCTTCCCGGTCTAAGGAGACTTATTATCTCATTTATTTTTGAAAAAAGAACAGCATGTAGCGAAATGATTGACGATTGAAGACTGAGGTGTTAAGCAGAGGTCTGATTGGAGGGGTTGGGAGAGGAAGAGATGTTTGAAGAGAAAACATTTTAAAGATCAAAAAACTATGGGAAATTCACTAATATTGTAGTGGTTTGACCCTGAATGGACACCAGGTGCCCACCAGAGCCACCCTATTACTACCCTCCTCAGCTGGACAAGGGAGAAGGAATATAAAGGAAGTGCCCTGAGCCAAGTACAGGGAGAGCTCACCCACAAATTACCATCATGTGCTAAACAGACTCCAGTCAGGGAAATAAGTTTAGTTTGCTGCCAATCAAATACCAAATCTTAGAGACATCTTCTCCACACCTCTGCTTCCTTCCTAGGATTAACCTTACTCACAATTTCTCTACATCCTCTCCCACAGTTCTGCAGGGGATGAGGGAATGAGTTTGTGGCCTGTTCCTCACACATTTTCTCTACTGCTCCTTCCTCCTTAGGGTAAGGGCTCCTCACATCATTCCCCTTCTCCAAGGTGGGGTTGGCCAGTGGATGCAGCGGATATCTGATCCACCATGGACCTCCATGGGCTGCAGGGGCACAGCTGTCTCAAATTTCTAGGTAAAAACTGAAATCAAGGCAAACCTTTTAATAAACTTTCACTATCTTAATAATTATCTGTCTTAAAAGTTTTTAACAATACGTTGCATTGAAAGAAACAGACTCATTTACTGATTTTTGGGGTGTGTGCTCTGACTATTTGTAACAATCTTTTAACATGAATATGTAAACCAGAGGGCAGGTGCACAGTGTGCCAAGTTGATTACTTTCTTTGGAGATTCAGTTGCCTTAACCCAAGCTTTTTAAAATTCAGGGCTGTAGATTGTACTACTCATCTGCTATTCTCTCTTTGAGCAGATAGGAAAAAAGGCTTCTGGAAGGTAATTGATCCCATTTTCAGACAAATCATTGCAGACGTTATCTAGAAATGCCAGTGACTTCATTACCTTGTCTCAGGCTCCCTGTATAGTCAATTCCCCTGAAAGTTCCTGACAGGTGTCACTGGCATGTGCTGCAATGCCCACTGTTAGTTTGAATTTGAAACTGATCTTCTGAAATGCAGCTGTGTTCTAAAAAAACAGTCAGCCAGAGCCCTGGCCTCTGGCTGTATGACAATACAGAAATTATAAATTATGTCAAAGGGCTTGGTGAAGAAGTAAGAATTCAGATAACTTAATAGTTTGCCTGTAAGGAAGTCTACATTCCTCTCTGCTAAACCTAAAGGACATTTGGGATGCTTTTCCGCATGTCCTATGTTTCCCAGTGAGCTGTGTATCGAGTCAAATAATGTGACCTTTGCAACTGGTATTTTGCATTAGCGACCATTATTTGCTTAAAGAAAGCAGATATCGTTCTCTGCTGGGTTCATACCCTAAGGGTCTGCTGAAGTCTGAAAGCCAAGAAATGTAAGTATCTGCTGAGAACAACCTGAGCTTCCTCAGCTTTCAAAAAGCAAAATTTAATTGAGCCTATTCCATATTCAGTGAAAGAGCAGAAGAGTCAGAATGCAAACTCTGTACACAGTAAAACTTCCCAGAAGTGACAAATGAGAGTGAGATGACTCCAGGTTTTTGGTTGTTTTTTCATCTGAACCAGAAAGTAAGTATTTTCTGACTGTGTGTGTGGCCAACAGGGCAGTGACCATACCCCTGTACTCAACACTGGTGAGGCCACTCCTCAAATCCTTTGTTCAGTTTTAGGGCTGTTGCAATAAGAAGGACACTAAAGTGCTGGAGCGAGTCAAGAGAAAGGCAATGGAGTTGGTGAAGGGTCTGGAGCACAAGTCTGATGAGGAGCAGCTGAGGGAGTGGGGATTGACCAGTCTGGAGAAAACGAGACTGAAAGGAGACCTTATTGCTCTCTACAACTACTTAAAAGGAGGGCACAGCAAGGTGGAAATCGGCCTTTTCTCCCAAGTAGCAAGATATAGCAGGAGAGGAAATGTCCTCTTGTTGCACCAGGGGAGGTTTAGATTGAATATTAGGAATAATTCCTTTATGGAAAGGGTTGTCAATTATTGAAACAGGCTGCCCAGGGAAATGGTGGAGTCACCAGCTCTGCTGGAGATATTTCAAAGAGTGGCAGATGTGGCACGTAGGGACATGGTTTAGTGGTAGATTTGGCAGTGTTAGGCTAACAGATGGACTTGATGATCACAGAGGTCTTTTCCAACCCAAACGAATCTATAATTCCATGATGTCTTTCTGAACATCACTGCCACTTGGCAAGCATGTATGTGTCACCAAAAGCTGTATCTGTTCTGCTGAATGTGCTAATATCCACCACAAAAATGTGCGCTAAATGGCAAACCAGAGTATTTGTACCATTTCTCACTATTTATCTGGCTTCATATAGAATCTGGCTGATCATTAAAAATGGAGGTGGGATTATTTGTTTACTAGTAGAAGAGTAATAGCACTATTTTTTAGACAGATATTATATAGTTCATACTTATGCTTTAAACCAGAAGGAAAAATAATTAAAAGACGAGCAGCAAAACATAATAGTTAAATAGTGGAGCATTTCTGCATTCTGTGAATGGAACAGTGTTGTTTGAAAATGTCAGCCACAACACACAAGCACAGAGGTGGGTTTAAGGCTACTTCCTTTGGGGTTAAAACAGCATACCTTGGCAAAGCTCCATTTGGGAAAAAACACTGTAGCTGGTTGGTCCCATGGGAAAGTTTTGCACTGTGGACACAGAGATACTTGCTCTGAGACCCTCTGGGACACGTATGAGCTTCCTCAGAAGTCTGTCCTTCAGCTGTGAGTGACCAGGATTTTGGAGGCAGCAAGTCTTGGTTCCAACAGCCTGAAGTAAGGATATATTCACTATAGGATACAGCAGTTTCAGAGGAAGTTTATCTAGACACCAGAACATCTTTCAGTGAAAGATTAAGACTAATATTTAAACTACATTTTTACACACTTATATGGAAAAGTGAAGATAGTTTAATTTTCCTGTTTGCCTCTACGCTCATGAAAAGAGACCAGTACATTAATCAAGCTTCATTTCCCACTGATTAGATGGCAAGAAAAACATACAGAAACTGTGGCAAGGCAGGGTTCTTTATGAACATTAGTATGTCTGAAATGCTAATAATACAGACCATAAGAGAGTAGCAAGAGGACTGGCAAATGACTATGGAGAAGCTCTGAGGACAATGGTTGAGCATACTTTGTGGAGAGATGGGAATCATGAGTACCCTTTACAAATACCTCTTTCTGTCTGGTGGAGGTTTTAAGCTCTCTTTTACTTGATATCATTGCACTGAACTATTCATATAGCCGCCAGATTTTCAAAATATCATATTTCTTTGAGACTGGGGACAGAAAAGGGGTTAATTGGAGCTTTGACTTCAGTTTCCATATTGATGTTTTGTGTATGCTTCAGCTTCCTGCTTTTCTGTAGTGCCACATTTTCTCATTTTAGGCTCTCGTTGATGGTACTTCTGGCACCACTGTGTCTCTTGAGTTTGTGGGAGAAGTGAGTATTATGTTAAGACCTTTGACAGCTCCACTCATGCATCAGCTAAAGCAATCACTGCCTCTTCCACATCATCTCTCTCAGACAGATGCTTTCTGGGAAGTGGGGTAGGTGGGCTGAGACAGTTTTTCCTGACACAGGACTTCTAGGGCCATTCCTGTACCACTTGCTATGTTCTTTTCCTGTCAGTAGTGCTCCTGGCTTTTGTTTATCTACTGGCATGCTCCTTCCTTGTATCAGAGCAACAAGTTTGGTGCTCCTCTCTATCTGTGAGTAGATGGTCTTCATTACTGGAGCAGCTGCTGCTGTGTAAATGGTCTGTATTCTAATGGAGCACTTGCTGTTTCTTTCAGAATTTTTTTTCTATAAAACATGTCCAGTTGCATGATAGTGGCTAAGAATATGTAAAAGTTCAAGAATAAAAGAAAAAAAAATAAAGAAAAGCCAAAAAGGCATGGTGGCTCCCAGTAGTATTTTGTATATTCTGTTACTGAATGTGCCAGCTCTCACCCATGACCTGAGATGCAGAATTGGCATGGGAGAATGAAACATCCTGGCAGAGGTTCAAATCGCTTGTCTCATCTATGTGAGAAGCAGGCATGAGATTGAGTCTGACATGTTAAGTCTTTATCATAGAATCATTAAGATTGCAAAAGACCTTCAAGATCATTGAGTCCAACCTTTATGATTAATGGTTAATAACCCTTGTCTTACAGTAAACAGTTTTGTGGCTGTAGATTCAAGAATTTGGGAATAATTTTTGTCTCTAATTTATAAATAGATCAAGGCTGTTACTCTGTCCTGTGCTCTTTTTTATTTCTGCTGCTAAAAGGGTGGATAATAATAAACCCATACTACTTTCTTGAGTATTTCCAAAAGACAGTAGTGTCCTTGGGGGCCTGATAAAGTGGCTTTATAGACAGATTTCCAACATACCTACCAGCACTGCACAGGAGCAGTGAGGAGATGTGGTCAGGATGATCATGGTTTGGTCCATGGAGATCTAGTGCTAGGTAGAACTTCTGCATATTAGAGCCAACTAAGCAAGAATATTAGGAAGATTTTTCTTGCAGCATCTCACTGATGGATATCTAATGTATTTTTTCCATACAGGCATTCTTGGCCAAAATGGTCAATTTTTTCCCTCCCTTTTTCAGCTCAGTACAGCATCCGAAGCATGCCTAAGATGGAAACTATGAAATCTAAAACCAGAAATAATCAAGATGAGGAGATGACACATCACATCCAAGGCAGAACTGAAAATCCCACACAATGGCACCACAAATACCTCCAGCCACTGCCTCTCCCTAACCTGTTAACACTTCTGAGTTGAGAACAGGAATTATTAAAGTATAAGGTGCTAAAGAAATATTCTGCTGTGATCCACTGTGGAAGAACCACAAGCAAAAGTAGATGCAACACAAAATGGCAATTGGCCTGGATGCTTGATGTAAATGAAAGCTGATGTATTTATGTATTTTGCATGGCACCCTGATTTGGTTTGTAATGGAAAAACAAAGAGATTATTATTAAATTGTTTTGGGTTGCCTTTTTCTGAATGAGGCCTTTTGTTTGGCTGGTCCTGGATGCAGTAAAAAGGAAGACAAAAATCATTCCCTCCAGAGTTTCCACTTCCCCTGCACAATAGCTCTGAGTACATCATGTCCTTTAGACTAATTTTTTTCTTGTAGATGAAACTGCAGAGTTACTGCTTTAAAATCTCCCTTTCCAGCCAATCTCTTTCTTACTTGTCACAATGTCCTGTCCCAGTGCACTGCTGCTCTGACCCTCCATCTTTACTCCAAGGGCAGTTGTGTGCCTGCTGACTGCAAATCATTTCTCTGGACTCTGCAGCGCAGGGCCCTGCTTGCCTCAGCCCTGCCTGACTGCAGAGATGTACCATTTAGTTTTCTTTTTTCAGAGATTATGGAGTGTGAAGTGTGATTTCCACCACAGATGTTCCTAAAATGCAAAGTGGGAACCAACAATGCAGCAGCATGTTCCAGTGGCTGCGACCCCTGGCTGTCCTTGAATGTGCTAAACTGACTCTCAAGAGTTGTTGAGTCTTCCCTCACTGCTCTTGGCCCTCTATAGCATCCATCTGTTGTATATCCAAGCTTTTAACCACACATAATTGGTTAAAAGGAAGCACAGATTGCCTGTCTGCCTTTCCAGCAGCTAATCACCTTGATGTGCTAAGGATCTGGAAGTGGCACATTTGTGGATGTGCTCAGTTTATCCTCAGTGGGCAGGGAAACTCCAACCTTTCTCTTTTCTTCATCTTTGCACAGTAGCTAAAGTCACAGTCAGGCTTTTGCAGATACCTTAAGGCTGGTCTTACCTTATTATTAAGGTCTTTTCAGATATCTATTGTCTATTTATTCTCTTAAATAGGATGGAAAGGCTCCCTGCCAGGAGCATGATGGATTACTGAAAGAATAAAAATGATGGATATAGAGACATTGCACAGTTTCTTAAATATAAATAAGAAACTGATGTCTCCATGAAAGTACATTTGAGATATTAATCAGCCTTTCTGTCTTATGAAAAGCATAATTTCATGCTAATATCTTGCTGTAACATAGTTTCAAATAATGTGGCCTAATTCTATTATATCATTAGATTTCACAAGACCATGTGAAGAGAAAGAAAGGTGAATCAAACAAAAAAAAAAATCCTGGAATAATTTTTTTCTGCCTGTCAGTTAAAATCTTTGCAATTTGTCATTTACACATTAAAACACCTGTTTTCCCAAAAAATACATATTTAGATTCATGAAGTATGCTGTTGGGAATTATGTAGGAAGGCTCATTAGAGTTGATCAGGATGTATGGACTCTAGCCAGAGACAACAAAATTCTGCAATTACTCTTGTGTGAAAGAATGATAGAATTTGACAGATAAATTATTCAAATTACCAATAGTTTTGATATGTTATTGAAAAACTTAAGTTCTTAACATGTAGAAATGAGGTGCATGTGTTTCATGAGGAGATAGAACCCTAACCAGTTAATTGTATGCTTTAACTAAATATGCATTATTAGTAAATTCATAGAACTACCTGTCAGTTTATGATGGGCTTCGGTGGTTTGAATTTATGAGTCTTTACTCTGTTTGGTTCATTCTGCTACTTCATTCTCTCGGAGAGAAGTAGCTGTTTTCTTCATAACCATTAGTAAGCTTTTAGAATTAAATATAAACAAAAACGTTTTTAACAGCATCTTTTATTTTCCATCTTACTCATTTTATAGGCTTATGATACATCATCCTGTCATTAGTAAATAGGATGAATCCAGCTGCTTAATATCCAAAGTAATGGAACATTCCTTTTCCCTGTGCAACACACACAAAATACAAACAAATGTTTTCTTTTGTGAGTAGTTTTTTTAAAATTTCCTCCTGGGGGACTTCGTGAAGATTTGAGATTTCACCAATGGACCAGGGGAGAAGAAACCAGGACAAGAATTAGGCAGTAAAATGCAAAATCAGCTTGTTGTTTGCTGTGCAAACTTCTCAGTCATTTTGGTGCTCCAGTGGCCTTTAGGACATATCGGTCATCTTAGCAGGAGCAGGGAGAGGTGCTGTTGGGAGACAGATGTGACAAAGCAAAATGGTAGCAAATATTTTCTTCTTTCTGGTTAAGCCACTTAGAGCTATTTATTTTGGGACAAGAAAGGCAGAATTAATCTGTATGTCCAACAAGGTTGTAGAAGCTTTGTAAACTTTTGGAAGAAATTTATTGTTGCAAAGTCAAGCTGCCATTGACTTAAGTGGAAGAGGTGGTTGTGGGACTGTGGAATTAAAGGAGAAGAAAAAGAAACAATAGTTAAGAAGTTTCCTCGTTACTACCCAAATTTGTATTTTAACATAAGAAATTGAAAGACAAAGCTAGAAGTAGTGCTACAAACCAAAGAGCAGCAATGAAAATGTTCTTCATGTCTGCTGCTGCTGCTGAGACAGAGAGCAGCCTTGGTGGGAGCTGTGCTGCACCAAGGAGCAGCTCTGCAGTCACCCAGCCCGGGCTGCTCCCTACCTTGGCTGTGCCGGCTGCCAAGGTGAGCTCTGAGCCACTGCGCAATGCAGCAGTGCGGTTTGAAGGTGTAGTGACCTCCAGATTTCTTCCAGGAACAACTACTAGTGAAAAAACAGAGTTTCATAAAGTATATATACCCAGAATAATGATCAACCGGTCATTTCATGCCCTTGGGCTTTCCTTTCCCAGAACATTCTGATTGCGTTGTTACTCTGAAACCTTGATAGGCAAAGTGGTTGACTCAGTTCTTATTTTCTTCACCTTTTCTTGACCTTTGGAAGGTGATGTCTTATTCTTCTGTTACAAATGTCTGCTTCGCTTAAAAATACTCCCTGCAGTACAAAACCTCCTGATTTTACGTGCATTTCCAACTGTTTTGGATCATTTATTTATTTTTATTTTTATTTTATTGCTTGGTTCAGGATCTCCCCCATGACCCCCCACCCCACACAGACATATCAACATTAGTGGTTAGAAAATACTCATATTACAATCTTTTTTGCTTTTGGTTTTCAGATTTCAACTCCTTAAAATCTTACTTATTTGAATGTTGTCAAAGAGTTTCTGTTGTCATGCACAATTTTATGATGACCATCTTGTTTGACTGAATCCCAATTCCTAACAATTTTTCTCATACTGAAACTGCAATGAAGCGGTGAATAAGAGCTCTGATATTCTTTCAGCCCTCATGTGTGCTGCTGGAGCTGCCAGGAGAGTTTCTGTCACTTGATAAAACTTGATACAATGATTTTATGCCACTGTGAGTACTTCAGTTAATGTTTCTTTCAGAGGTGATTTTCATGTAAAATCAAGAGTGGTCCCATCATTTTCAGCTGCCACATTTCCCTCAGACAGGCACACACCTTTCTCTGCAGCCTTAACCTCTCCCAAGAATTTGTGATTCAACTTGTGACTCTACATGTGTGTTGCAATCATTGTAGCTTGATTAGTTTTTACTTCTGACTGAACCAATTGGGCTCATGTTAATTAAAACTCCACACAGAGTCTGCACTCTTCTAACAGCATTTCCAACTTTAGCCTAGGTGCCTATTCAGGCATCACTGCCAAGCAGGCTTCTTTTCCTCATTTTTTAGCTGACCCTGGTAAGAACTAAGCAAAATACTGGATTGTAAATTCAACCCTCTATATTCAGTTATTTTTATTGAAGAAACATTGTTGTTTAATTAATATCTGTACAACTGATCTCCTGTCAAAGGCACCTCACTCTGTATCACTCAGATATGGTTTTGGTGTGAGATAGCAGGGTCATAACAGATGTGTTTATATTATGGGAGTTGCTACAGAATGCCATAAATTGAAGGGTATTTTCAGAGGAGACAAACTCCATGGTTTTTTAAAACCAAAGTCCAGTAGCTTTTTAGTAAGTGCCACTTACACCATACGACAATAAAATACATTTCCCTTTGCAATCATTCCCTGTGAGAGGCTAAAAACAGTACAGGTTTGTTCACTCTTGAAGTTGTTCTGCTTTTGAAACCACTATCATCCTGTTTTTCTTCTTGGAACAGTACATTCTTGTTTCCATTTGTTCTGAATTTGTTTTTCCTATCTCAAGTATTTTTTTCTTTTTTTGTAAAATGTATTTCCAACAAAACTCATCTTCTATGTTCTCTGGCACTTGGATATTTTTTGAAGCACTGGTTGATGCAGCAGTACTTTCCCATGAGTTTTCAACACTATACTCAATATTAAAACTTTGCAGAAGCCTTATAGCCCATTTTTGGAGTGACAGATCCTATCTCTGCACTATCTCAGCACTGTTACTTTGCAATGTGATGTGCAACAGCTAGAACACTCATGGACTTCAGCTTGTATTAGTTTGCTTGGATAAAGATTCTCAAGATTATGAGCATTTTTTGATTAATACTGCAGTTGTTTCCACTACTATCTCTACAAAACTTCAGCTCATTCTGGAGTATCTTGCTGGAAAGGCCTGTTCATCATGGTACCCTGGGCTGATTGAAACATCTCTGTAGAAGTAAAAGGAAGGTTTTATCCATGTCAGATTTTAGGAACTTCTTTGCAGACTAATATTGTTTTGTTGCAAAGAGTTTATTACAGTCTCTGTACTGTAATATCTTCAATATAAATATCATTTTATAAATAAAGCCAAAGGCTATTGCACAACGCAGTTGAACATACTCAGAATCGAATCGAGTATGATTACATTGTATGAGCTGGCACTTGGAAATCTGTGATGGAATTCAAAAAGGATAATATTGAGTCACTACCCACCTACCTGAATTTAATTCACATCCTGGGCCAGAGTGACTGGGAAAGTGAATCGTATGTGTGCTGAGCAGGAATCTAGAAAATGTCTTACATCCAAACATCTTCTGTATGAGGAATGGACAAACCAAGGAATTATTTATAAATTAATACACCTTCTCTCATTTTCCTCCAACAGGTAATGTAGCTTTTAAAATACAGAACACTAAAAAAAAAAATCCCCACCCCTTTTTTTAACTACACAAGTTCAGTTAAGGCTAAGCAGATAAGAAAAAATAAGTTTCCAGCATTTTCAGGATCAGGAAGGGGAGGGGAGAGAAAATTGGTTTACCTTGCCAAGATTCACCTTTCTGATTTTCTTCAGGATGACAAAATTGGCTCAGACCAGACATACACAAATAGATTAAATGTTAAATGTTAAATGTTTGTGAATTAAATCTCTTTATAAACTGTAAAGAACTCCGCTATAAGCACCTGAATTGGAAAATATCTGTGTATGGTCAAATAGCACAGACATGATAAATGACAGTATAATTCTCAAATACGTGAAAAGATGTTTTTCTGGTGGAAGAGGGGTAATTGACATCAATACAAACAGGTCTGCTGTTGCCTCATTTGTAAATAACCTTTTTATTCAACTGTGAGAAGGATTTTGAGAAAAAAATGAGTCCATTTTTTAGGGGAAGCTAGAGTTTTTTTGGCTTAGATAGTATATTGAGAGCTGAAAGGAGACATGATTGTGAAATTAAACATTAAAATAAACTGGAGGACAATGTCACCATAGGAACAAATGGCTATAAAAAGTCCACTGATAGGTTAAGACTAGAAAACAGAAGCATCACGGTTTTAAACAATCTGTTTGAGACAGAAAAAACCCCAAACTCACAAATCCCCTCTATTAAACTCACAATGTAACTTGCTTAGCTGATGAGAAGGTGTACATAAGGCAGTGAAAAAATGTTGCAGGATATCATTCAGTGACTCAGGACTCTTTCAGTTCTTCTGCTCCTAAACATAATAAAGACATTTTTACCTGATGATAATGAGCATTAGACTGAACTCATATTGCTGAAATCTATCAAATTATGAGGACAAGAGGTGCTGCTCACAGCAACCTGAACAAACATAGAGTGGCTAAAAGCTGACTGTACAGGTCTTGGTCATGATTTATTCTCCGGTTCTGGGAAGGTCTCAGAGCTGGTGGGATCTCTGTGACTGTAGGAAGCCCTGGCTTACAGGACCCTGCTGTGTATTCGGAGGCTGAGGCAGAGGTGCTGCACTGTGTGTTCCTGTGCTCTCAGCCCTGTGTGCATTTGAGGAGCAAGTGAGCAGCACTTGCTTTGGAGAGTCTCAGTGAGACCATTAAACTGGGGAATGCCATTCCTAAACTATGACAACTTTTCAGTAAACAACATTAGTAATGGCTCGTTTCTGTTTTCTCTCTCATCCTTGTTATTCTGGGAAAGCAATTTACTTATACAAGTGGATTGCGGAGGGATTTGTTGTTTGTCTGGGAGATTTTTCTCATTTTGGGGAAAGATTTATTTTCTGCATGTCTCCCCTTGTCTCTGGCATTCTTAAGTTGCAAACAGATAATTTGTTCTTTCATCCTCTTTTGTATGTAAGTAGTGGAGAAGGGATGTTGATTTCCTTATTCCTCATCTGCCTTTGGATGTCTGGCCCAGCCTAAAATATCATCAATTATTGCAAGTCTGCAATTAGCCTTGGCAGCCCAATTGTTTTTTCAATAGGTACAGTTCCCTGTCTAATGTTTAACTTCAGCAATAACTGCAGGAACTTCACTTCATGGCTTTGTTCTGCCTGAAGTGACTAATTGCAGGAGACATAGTCTGTAACTAACCACCTCTTTTATATACTTCTGCACTAATATCATGCCATCTTTTCTGTAGAAGGAATGTTCCCAGTTTTATCAACTTGGATCTCATCAACTTTCTGCTTTCATTTATGTGCAAACAGCACTCAAAATAAATACCCTCTCAAACATGATGTTGGACCACGGAGTACATGGCAAAATAACTCCAGTTGCAAGAGCTGTTTAAGTATCTAGAATTTCCCAAAATTGTTTTCAGCATCTTCAAAGATTCTTTATTTTTCCCAAACTGAGATGGAAAAAATAAAAATATTGGATTGGTGGAGGAATGGAAACATCTAGAAATCATGAGTCAGAGCTGGCCCTGCAATGTTTGATTTGGATTTACTGAGTTAAAAAAAGACTCTCCTTTGTGTCTGGGTTTTGAAATTGGTTCTACATGCCCACATTAATAAAATCAGTAATTCTGGGACTTCAGGCCAATTCCCCACTTGTACCAGTCATACTACAGCACTTATACTGATTGTAACTCTTGGTGAGCTTTAATAACACAATAATATTGGAAAAGACACAGATACTGCCAGAAAAGAATGGATAGCTGTAAATAGCTCTGCTTTTGCTTCACCACAGGCGGGACCAGCAATAAAAAACATGGCCTGCTGGGCACTGAACCTTGCTATCCCAGCTTCACACCCAGAGAAAATAACAAACACATTTGGGCTTACACTCATCATTAAGGAAAACTATTCACACAGTAGATCTGGGGAGGGGGGGGGGAACAGCCAGAAACTGGAATGGGGTGGTGGGAATGTTCCCCACACTTCAGCTTTACCTACACTGGGGAGTGTGGCTGTCTCCTCACTGCTTTTTCTTTCTCGTTAGAACTGCAACTGAGCATCTGTGAAAGTCTTTGTGTGATGCATTCAATATTTTGAGGAAACTCAAGGATGTCTGCCTAGAGAAGGTAGTTTCTGACACCTAGGATGTCCTCATTTTTGTCATTCATAAGGATTTATGTGGTTATAACAAATAAAAAGGTGTGTAAATATAAAGACAATTTATTTATTGAGTTTTCATCATCTTGCTGAAATCAGTTTAGCCAAGAATGCAAAAAATCATAGGAAGCATAGCTACATATGACCACACAGCTTCACATAACCTTAGCTAATGGAGACCCTTCTTTAATTTTCAGGAAAATTATTTTGAAAATATACATTATCTTTTTTTGCTTTTCTTCACAGAGAAGGAAACCCTCTGTGTCACAGGAATTTTTAAACCAAAGTAATTTTATGATAAATTTAAAAGGATACTTCTGTTCTTCTCAAACCTATGTTACATCCCCACTGGTAAAAGTCTAGAATAAGACAATCAATAAAACTTCCTAGGGGCCACCAGCTGAAAGATACATTTGATTTCTTCTAAATAAAGTAGGTACTGTTGCTGGGTCTATATCACTCTGAGTATTAATTTAAACTTGAAAGGTTTATTAGGTCAAAGTTAACATTAGTGTGGAACCCAGAAATTTGGACTCTGGGAAGACTAATTGCCATCTGACTCCTTTGTTCTGCATGAATGGATAGTATATTTATATTTAAATACTTACTTGATTACCTAGTCTGTCCCTTTGGTTCCACAGGCAGGGAGTTACTCTCAAAGAAGAGGCTGGAGCTCACTGTAGTTGGAAAAATCTTGGCATGTTTCTGACAGACACAAATGCTGTCTTATGTAAGAAAGTTTTATCTATGAGCTGTTTGTGAAGAGCTAGGACACAGGAACCTGCTTAGTTCAGCATGTACCCCCATAACTGGGTCACACAAGAAGAAATAAGATCAGTAGTGTCTGACCTGTCTGGTTTGTGGGTTTATTTCATGCAAAAAGAGACAACAGGTAATACCCTCCTGGGAATTGTGGGTCCTAACTTTAATTTACCCAGCAAAACAACTTGCTCAGCTAAATGGCTTGCAAAACAGGCATATCATCTGATACGGATATACCAAGAGATGACAGATCTGCTAATCTTGTTATTACACTTTGATTAGTCCTTTAAAAAAATTAGTCATCAGCGTCACTGAAAATTCATTTTAGTGTTATCAAAATCTATTTATTCCTTGTACTTCTTCTGCACCACTCTGAAGAACAATTTGTAGTATTCTAAATTACAGTAATTTCACGACCATAAGGTGCACC
>PYHW01010392.1:2733156-2749350 GCA_013186435.1 Turdus rufiventris | reverse complement strand
GTGTGGGAGCAAAATTTTAGTTAAAATGGTGCGGCTTATATTCGTGAAACTACTGTACTTCCCTCTTCTCCCTGACTTGACGAAAAAAGTTTCCAAAATCTGAGGCTACTAAATATTACATGCGTGCTCAGATATTTTAAGTCATCTTTAACCTACAAAGTACAGAAAGATAGAAGTCTTTTGCTCACAGAGACTGATTAACTCACTTTTTATCTCCTTGCTCAGACACTGATAGTGAAGGAATATATCAGAAACCTGAGCAAGACAGCCTGAAAGTAATAACTTGCCTATTGAAATCCTCAAGTAAAAATTAGACTCTCTACGTAAAAAAAAAAAAAAATTACATCTAAATTATAAACTGAAAAATACTTTAAAAGTGTTTCCTTCCTTTAAGTCACCCATCTATTAACCTGACACTTTTCCCTGCTTAGAGGGAAATATTAATAACACTGACTTCTGCAAGAGAAACAAAAATGACAAATTTGTTGTTAATGCTTCATGGTTAAAAAAGAGACCAACAAAAAGTCTCCATGTTAGCTGGTTGCAACATGAGTTGATCTTATAATTCTTATTGTGTTTAAAATTACAGCTGGTATCAGACACTGAAATGAATGTTTTCCTTCCAGGCTTATAAACTAGAAAATGGATTACTACTAAAACCATGAAGATGCCATCTTCCCATCTTCCCATTAAAAGAATAAAAGTGAACTTTAAAATTTTTTTTTCTTCAGGTTTTTGTTGTTGTTGTTGTTGTTTGGTTTTTGTTTGTTTGCTTGCTTGCTTTTAAATTTAGTAAATTATTGTAAATATCCTGAGTTTTAGCTATAAGTCCCAGTAAAAAGACAATGGATAGTATCAGAGCTGCACAAATATCACTGTTGGATGTTCAGTGCAACAGCACCCTCTATGTCTGATAACTTCTAAGTGCATCCATTGCTCCAAGGTGCACTGTGCCAGGTGACAATGTCATTTCTCATTATCTACGGGCCTCTTAATCTGACTTCAATAGCTCATGAAGATTAGAAGGAAATTATAAATATAAGAGTAATTAAAGACATAAAGAACAGATGTAAAAAGAGCAGGAGTTCAGCACAACTCTTTGCCTGTTATCTTTCTTTTGTTTAGTAAAAAAAAACCTATTTTGCTGGCAAAGGAACTGACATGACGCAATTCATGCTGCTTTTAGTAAAGGATTTGGTGTAACATGTCATGACAAGTTATTAATTTGCATAAAATAGAAATTAGTGCAGCACTTGGACAAAGAGTCAAAGGAAAAACAAGAGTGGGTTTTACTGAAATAAAAATAAAATGCTGGAAAACAGTTACTTGAGTTAACCGTGAACTGCGATTTGCAAAATAGGGCCACAGGAGTCAAGGCAAATGTAGTTCTAGGCTGTGGGAGACATACCATTTCTGCAAATATAAGGGGTATTGAAGTACATGGTCCTTTTACAAAACATTGCTAAAATCTTCCCTGACATATAATGTGCAATTATGGTCACTTACCTTTTTTAAAGTAACAGTGCAAAATCAGACAGGAACACTGGCAAAAAATGTGTTAAGGGAAAAGATTAAAAATGGCAGACTTGTTTTTAAGAGGGAAAGAAAGATATCCTCGTTATCTCAGGGGTTTTTTGTAGTTTTTTTCTTAATAAGAATCTTCAAAGTTTGAGATCACGTGAATGTGAGGAAATCAAATTAAATTTTTTTCCCTCTTAGTGAAGCTAGTGTTTCACTTATTCTATTGTGATTTTTGGTAAAGAGAGTAAAGAGCAAAGCATCCTGGCTATAAAAAGGTCAGAGAAGGTATGGATGTTTCCAATTCCATATTTTTGGCCCACTGATTTTCTTATAGATAAACCCTTCAAATAGAACAGCTGGAGCTGCTGCCACTGTTCTCTGGTGATACTTTTACCGTAAATGAAGATTTGATTGAAGAGTGAAGGCTCCCTCTTGTGTAAACGTGTAAAAACATTTTGGTTATGGTGCTCTCTGTGTGTGACGGATGCTGTGGTTGTACATTTGATTTTTTTATGGTCTCCAAAACAGATGTACTTGCTCTTGGATTGAAGTAACCAAAGATGTCAGAAAGGTTTTGTCATTTCACTCAGAGCTGGCTGTTGCTGTCAGTGGCTTTACTGTAGGGTTGCCCCATTCCCTGGAGGGCAGAAATGCAGAAGTTTCAAAGATCTGGCAATTATTTAGAAGAATTACTGGCATATACTGTGGTGAAGGATTTTGGTAACACTCACAGTATTTGTTTGCCTATTCAGTTAAGTTACTTACAGGTAACTTTTCCAAGTTTCATTAATTCCTGAATTATTTCTGTACTACTTGAATATTTTTTTACTATTTTTAAAATATGCTTTCATCTGGAATATGTATTCTGAACCCAACCTTCAAAGCCTTCAGTCATTTTCCTAACCATGCTCTAAGTCTGTGCTGCCAATGCATCAGTTCCTTTAAGAGTGTTTTTAGGGGAAGTTCACAAGGTGGTGCTGTATGATTTTCCACATCAGAGTTTGGATAACTACTCCATGACACTTTATATTTCAGACCTGCTTCTGCCTCCAAGGCTGTTTGCTGTCTGAATGGGTTTCCTGTTATGTTTTAAGGGTTTTTTAAAATGTTTATTCTTGGAGCAGAAAATGTGGAGAATTGTTTGTTAGTACTGATCTACAAGGAAAGGGGTCAACTCTTTGCTAACTTCTGAAGTGGTGTATAAGAAAAATTAGATCAGATGGTGTTTGAGATACAACCAGAAAACTTCACTGTTTTCTTCCTCTATGAATGTTTCCAAAAACAAAAGCCACAAACCATCCTTGCACATTTTCATGGCTTTAGAGTTGAAATTTTACAAGAGAATTTGGAAGATTTGACTACTTGGATCATAGAGAAAACAAGAGCAAAAGATTTCGTTCTCTGCAACACGTTCATATTGTGAGAAATCTTTTCCTTCCCTTTTTCCTTTGTTAACTTTTTACTGTTTCATTCCATGGATTTCTTTTCAGTTAACTTAAGTCTATGTTAGACATTTTTATAATTTTCTCATTACTGCCTCTGTGACCTCTAGCTCATGTGATTTGCTGTTCCTTGACATCTGCTTCAAAATAAGGTAGTTTTTCTCTTAGGAGTCAAGTAGTCATCTGCTCACTATAAAAGGGAAGAGGCCATGCCAGCTTTCATACACAGATGACATTAAAATATATTTATAATGATTTATAGTTATTACTGTATTCATATAAATGTAGTAACTTTGCATATTATGTCATATTTTACACTTCCATTTTATGAGGTGATAGTTACAGTAGCCAAAAAATGGGATGGTGAATTTTAAAACTCCTCATAAAAGGAAGCACTTTCTATATGTTCAAATAAGAGGAAGCAGACAAAAGTGTTGAGTGTTCTATGTTTACTAAAGCAGCAGTGACTGAAAAATGTCCTTTTGGCCTTGAGATGCCAAATGATGTGCTGTGTGGCACATTCCCAGAGAGCTGCAAACAGAACTTGCTCTTGAGAGTTCTGCTTTCCAACAGAGTAAGCTAAACAGCTTGGATTAAATTGCATTTTCTTTTCAAACATCTTCTGCGTACAAAAATTTTTGGTGTCCTGACCCAGGTATGCAGAACTTTATATTTGGTCTTGTTAAACATCATGAGGTTCCCATGGGCCCACTTCTCAAGCTTGCCCAGGTCCCTCTGGATGGCATCCTGTCCCTTAGGTGTGCCTGAGGGAGGCACCACTAGCTTGGTGTCATGTGCAAAACTGCTGAGGGAGCACTCCATCCCTTTGTCCATGTGATTGAGGAAGATATTAAACTGCACTGATCCCAGCGAGAACCCCTGAGGGACACCACTTGTCACTGACATCCACCAGATCTCTGAACCATTGACCACTGCGCTCCTACCAATTTCTTATTCATCTAGCAGTCCATTCATCAAATCCATGTCTCTCCAATTTAAAGAGAAGGGTGTTGTGAGGGACTTTATCAAAGGCTTTACAGAATGCACAAAAATTACTTTTGAGGTCTTTCCCTTGTCCACTGATGTGGTCATTCCATCACAGAAGGCCGCAGATATGTGCCCACAGTGCATCTGTGTTTCTAACTGGCTCCCCAGCATGGTTGCACTTACTCTGACCTGTGGCTCTTGTGCTGCTGTCTCTTATCATGAGGACAATGCAAGCGTAGTCTGGGAAACCTTCCCAGCAAGCTTCAGTTCCAAGAACTCTTTTTCTGAGAATTGGCATCTCCAAAAATAGAGGGCAGAAAAAAGCCTTGAGGCTTTCAAATATTTTTTATTAATATTCTTTATAATGGTTTTAAATGCATCTCAAAGACTTCGATGGCTATTAAAGAGGACTTAGAAAATAGCAAGTCATTATGGCATTGATTTTGGTTTTCTTTCTCCCCTGCCTTTTATTTTTTAACCTTATGTATTATTTCTTGATAAGGCTTTCTGGGAGATTCTCCAAGGCATTTATTCCCTCCTTCTACCCTGGAGATGCAGCTCAGCAAGGAAAACAAGGAGTGGGGGGAAAGCGGAGACAAGACCATGGTAAATCAGCTTGCAGTCTCTTCTGGAGCCATTGCAGTTCTGTGCTAATCCCTATTTAGACCAGTACCCAAGTACTTCACGTTGTTTTGAATTACAGAAAAGAAGTCATCTTTGCTTTGGGCTATGATAAATAAACGTTAATCTAATTTTGTTGCTAAAGGAATATGAAAGTCCCCAAAGGAATCTTTGGGGCTCAATTAAAGTTCAGAATATCTTTTTAAAAATGAATACTGTCTGAGCAAACTACAGGTTATACGTGCAAAATGAAATCTGGAGTGCTTTTTTGGAGTCAATATTATGTAGAGGAGTAGTGACAGCCTAAAAAAATATATATAAACCACTTTTTAAGCAGCAAACATCATAATATCAACTAAGTATGTTTTCTTTAAACAACCTTTCAAAGGCATCTTTGGGCACATTTTGGTAAGAATAATTAAGGTAAACACCAGAATTTTTTACCAAAATTAAGACACATGAGAAATTGGTACAGTATTGAGGTTTTTTTGGTTTTTTGGGGTTTTTCTATGTAGGGAACTAAAATTAACTGAAGCTTTTGGAAAGGCTAAAATATAAATTTCTTTTAAAGTTACTTTGCCTTTAGAAATTGAACATGACTGTGAGAAAATGTATTTCAACCATGACATGACTGAAATTAATTGTTCTAAATAAAGATTAATGAAAAAAATCCTTTTTTATTCTGACTTCTGATATAATTTTTTCTGCTATATTTGTCCTATAATTCCCAGTACAGGAAAAAAGCTGAGGGAATTTGTTTCCAGCTTTTATATGAAATGTTAATGCAAACTAAACAATAAATCCCACTATTAAGAAGCAAGCTTAAAATAACTTAAATGCTTTTAATTTTAGAATTTAGTAAAAATATTTACCTAAATATCAGCATACTATTGTTTTTATTTTACAACCTCATCTCTTCATTATTCAAGGTAATTGCCACCTTGCACAACTTGAGAAACTGATTATTCTGTGATGAGTGTAAGTTGCCTTATTCTATTTTAGTTTCAAGTCCATTTCAAAGCATATTTTACACAAAAGCCTTATGGCTACTGCTGTATTATGGAAAGTGGTTTAACTGCATGTCCGAGTGGGATTTAGTAGGGAATATTTCTGGTGCAACACACATTGTTGCATTTTTACTAGAAGCATAAATAATCCTTCCCAATGTCACTTGGGTTTTACTTTTCGAAAAAACTATTTTTGAAAGTATAGCTCTGTCATCTCAATGATTAGAATAAAAAGTGTTAAATTATTTTAGTTATAAAAACTTGTGGGCATAAAGGTCTGCTTTAAAATGTATAAATTTTGCTAAATGTCTGGGTACTATGAGCACCACAGCAAAATGTTCCATTTTTCTCTTGCAGAAATGCTTTATTTAGTAGCTGTTTCATATTCCTGGTATTAATGATAAGTCTGTATCATTCTAAAGCACATTTTTAAAATGCAGTGTTTGTTAATGCACTATAAGCAGCTTTGATTTGTTGTTTTCAGCTGCTGGTACATGTATGTGCTGATCGAACTGGCATCATTCATACACCAAGGAGAAAAATGCTGTATATTCCTGCCTGATGTGCAGACCATTTGTCAGCAGTACCACTTTTCCAAATTGCTGCATTAGCAGCATTGCTCTCTAAGGGTCTTGGTCTCTCTGTCACACCTAGCTCAATTACAGGCAGATTACAATTTACATAATTTAAAACTCCAGAAATGTGTGAATCAGTATTTTAATGCATCAGTGAGAGAGCAGCCCTGCACTGTTTTCACTTCTCTGCATGATCCATAGCATCAACTAGGAAGCTGAACCAAGGGGAGTCAGGCTATGCCCCAGGAGCTCCCTGGGAACTGAGATGTATCCTGGGGAAAGAAGGGTCCCCAGAGCCCCATTCTTCACTGGCAGCAGCAGGGAGTCAGGACAGCTGCCTTCCTTTTGGAGAATGCACACAGAATTGATAGCAGGCAGGAAAGACCCTGGGGTGTAAGACTTGTCTGTTGAAGCCAGAACAGCTTTTGGTTCCTAGTCTTCAAGGCATAATTATTTGACTTAATAATGCTTTTGTAGTCAAGTCTTGTTATTAATAACCCAGTGGTGCTTTGAAACGTCTAACATTCCTTTAACCCTAGACATGATCCTCCTGTATTTATAAAGTTTGGGGTTTTCTTTATTTCTTCTGTACACACTGGTCTTCTACTGTTCAAATCTGCACACTACTCTGTGTCTTGCCTTTTGTTGGTAACTTAGCTAACCAAATTCCTACTTTACTCTTTGGTTATTTGGGTGTAGAACTTAGTCCAAGATATCTTTTTCCTCCCTTCCACCTCCCCTCCTCTTACACCTCACTTGAAAAGCATTATTCTGTTTCTGTAGCATTTCCCAGTGCTTATAACAAAAGCTATTTAATTTCTGGGTGAGGCAAGTAGTGATTAGCACTTACCTATCACACAAGTGGGACAAATGTTTAACATCAGAGAATGATATCAAGAACAGTTCAGCACTCTCCTGAGGCTTATTTTGGATGGCTTGAGGCATTGACTCAGAGTAGTATGCTGAGGGTAGTTCTAGTTTCCTTTCTTTTGTTCTGCATATATCAGCCTTTCGGTTGATGCTTCTTGTTTGCTTTGGGTTGGTTTTGAAGTAGCTTGTTACAATGCAGAAAAAAGGGCAGCTTCCCTTTGGAAATTTATTGAAATAGCATTTCCAGTATCACTTCAAAAGTGCCTCACTTGTGTTCTCATCACATAACTGTACGAAGAGGTTAGATTATCTCATCAAAGGTAGAGGGTCATATTTCAGTAATCAAGAGTCTTTTATAGCCTCTTTTTGCAATCTACTGTTAATGTCACACTTCTGCATACTGTCATAAAAGGCAATACATTGAGAAATCTTGTATAGGCTTGATCCAAAGATGTGAATCACAATTGTACCTGCGTATGTGCATCACTCAGATGACTTGCTAAACATTTTAACTTTTCCTGCATTGTAGATTACAAATTTAAAGTCAGAGACTCCTTTTTTTCTTCTGCAAGTAGGTGTTGAATATTGAACTATTGTTACCTGGATGCCCTAGCCCCAGATTAGATACAAAGAACAATAAAGTTTCCAAAGGGCTGTAAATCAAGACAAAGAATGTAGCATAGTTTATTATGTCTGACTGCTGGTATTTATTTATATGGGCACTGTTTACACAAAATGGCAAATGCAACAAGCGATGTTTTTGCAAGTGTCATGACACCTTCCAAATGTGATAGTTTAAAAGATGAAACCAGACAAGCACCTGGAAAAAGGAGCCCTATCCTACAGATAATCCCAGGTTTGAGGATGCAGATGGATGTGGATGCTGACATGGAGAGAAAGTGGAAGAGTTTGCCAAGGCTGGCTGGCAAACTGCCTCTGTGGTGCCCTGGTGCTAAGGGGGCTTTCATCTCCACGAAGACTAAATGAACACTCTTTAGTGGGTTTTTAGGCCTTTATTTTGAGCAGGGTTGAGTTTCCCATTGTTCCTAACAATCTATGCACTAGGCTGTCCTAAGCTGTGGTGCCACCACCACACAGGCAGACCAGCTGTGAAACATGTCACTTTAACCATAACTCACTCAGCATTTCTGTGCATGTGCATGTAGGGCACATCCATCTTATACACAAATCTTAACAGAACTCAGGCCATGATTGCATGGCATGGTCACTGTAAAGTAACACAAATTGCAACTGGAGCTGAGGAAGCAACCTTACTCATGTCATACCTCCCTCCAAAAACTGAATCTGCTCATGATGTTGTAATGTCCCTGTCAGCAGTAGGAGCAGAGGGAGAAGGGGAAGGATGATGGGCACTACCTTAGATCAAGCACCTGGCATGGCCCTCTGCAGAGAGTGCTGTGGCACTGGGGTCACGAGAGAAGCAGATGGACGCTGTGGATAGGTGAGACTGCACATTCCAGCTAAGAGTAGTGTGGATGGGCATTGGGTTAGGAGGCAAAGCAACCAGTTTGCACTATGGGTACTGCTTGACCTTGTCCAAGGGAGAATTGACAATGTGGTAAAGCAAAAGCCTCTGACCACTGCCTAGTAAAAAGGCAATGTAGATGTAATTACAATAAGAAGATACCTAAACAAGAATGACCCTCCTGTAGTCAAGTAGGTCAATATTAGGTCCTCATAGGACATTGCAGGTAGCTAATTTAAAAAGGAAGCTCAAGAGAAAAAATTAACTTCTGTAAAATAACTGTTTGACAGAAGAGAAGAGCCAATGGCTTCAAAAACCCTCTTCAGTCCATCTGTTTTATCAAATTAAGAGCTAAGAACATAAAGATGGCATATCTACTGATTTTCAAGCTTTTTGGTGGTCTATGTATTGCCAGTGAGTCAGTAATTATCCTCTTACTGTCCTTGATCTATGTAAAGAGGGAACAGGGACAAGCATTTCAGAAGCAGTAAAAGCTTGGTTGTTCAATTACCATTGTTGAGAATATGGCGTGTTCAAAGGAGCTGCTTGAAAGGAAAATGTTGCTTTTACAGCTTCCAAAATTGTTGTGACAGGCTTTATTGTGGTCCTTGTCTTATCATTTTCTGAGGAAATTGAAAGTGAGCAGCCACTTTAAAAGCTTCTTTTCTGTCCTCCCAGCCTCCTTCCAACATGTTAAATAGGATGTAAGTTTGTGCCTCAAGAGTGATGTCTAATCTGATGAATCTTTTGAGCTAAGTGCTTTCCTCTTAACTCTCCCAGCTCCCTCTCTACAAATGAATTCAGAGAGCAGAAAACTTCTTGATGTTTTTTTGCATTTATCTTTCGCACATGCAGGTAGGCTAGTGATGTATTATTCCAGTTTTAAGGAGAGCAAGGTCTCCTAAGCCATGAAGAAAAGGCTTTATGTTTGATCTTAAGAGGTTTCATACGACCTCAAGATGGTGCCCTGGAAGGAGAATATGTTTCCTTTTACATCTGTTTTTCTTGTTCTTTATCTGTGTTAGAGAGGCCAGCCATGCTAATTTTGAAGTACTCTTGAGCTCAGAATTCAAGACATCTCTTTGCTCGATGTTTCTCTTGTAAAGGGCTGTGTAGCACCCAACACAGCTGTGTATGACCAGGTGGCTTACTGACTGTGCTGTCACATCTCCAGGATRGCAAACATACTGGCTGAGARAAGTGAACCAAATATAATGTAAATTAATTTTACAGAAGAAAATGGAGTAAATCTTTTGGGAGGTTCTTGTCTGGTCTCTTGAAATTTTGTCAAATTCCAAAAGGAATAATAAGGTCCAAAATTATATCGCATACTCAGAAATAATTAATTGCATTCTTGATGATATAACATGCAATTTCAACTGCTGGTAATCTATAAAAATATAAACTTATAAATATTAAAATTTAAGTCAAACATTTTATAAGTTAGGCATCGAAAATCTTTGGTCTATTATACATTTTATTATAGAAAAATTAGTTGAGAGCAAAGTAAATGAAAGCAAAGGCTAATAGTGGAAGTTTAGTAAATTATAATGGTTTTCATGTTAGACAGTCACTGAAGGCAAACATTTTATCTGTAGATGTTTATACACATTTTCTGCTAAAATTAATGGAAATTAGGTAGAGTTACCAGAGGGATGAAATTTTAAAAAGAAAACTCTGAAACCTGCACATGTGGAATCCATGGGCTTGAAAATACATGGGCAAATTTTCCAGACATCATAGTTTTTCACTTCATGTGCAACAGGGACCGTGTAGGTTACTGTACACATGTATGGAGGTAGCAATTGATGCCAGCAGACAACATGAAAATGTCACCTCATTTCTTTGTGTATAGCAATGGAAGATTTCTTTCTTACTGCACTAAAACTCTGACAAAAATGCTGTACCAACTTACCATGAGCTAACAAAAAACGTAAAGTTTCAGTTCCATTTCACCAAGTTATATTTGGAAAATAAGTCCAAATCTAGAATGGAGTCTATCAGCAAGACCTACCCCAGCAAATGTTCTAAAGCAAATTGTACTAGTGCTCATGTCCCTCAAGCTGGATCCCAACACTTCCATTTTCAGCCCAAGATTTGATAAGACAAGGGAAAATTGAACTTGAAAGGTTGTTTCAAAGATCCAGATCTCTTACATTCAGACTATTGTGCCTCCCTGAAACTGTACTTCGTTCACCATCCTCATTTCTCTGAATCTCTCTGTAGGACAGGTCCTGTTCATACAGCTCTGCTACAGACAAAGAAAGAGGACACAGGAGTGATGTCTTCTGGGAGCTGGAGTTTAGACAAGCAGCCTGCTCAAGGAGGGAAGGGAGAGGTTAAGCTAACTATGAGATACTTCAGAAAAAGATATTGTTTGGGGTTCTAGCAAAAATTTTGACTTTGAGTGACATATTCTATCTCTGAAATTTTGGAAGAAAAATCTCCACTATTCTTATCATCTGTAGTCCTCAATTACAATGGAAAAGAGAGCAAGAAAGACAAAACTGCATGTGAGAGTCAGTTCATTAGTATCTTCCATTCAAAAACACAAACATGCATAATGAAAGTTATGATACTAGCATAAAAATATCTCTACAAGATAGAAAATGTTTACAGAGGAAACGGGGCCTAAAAGCTGCCATTTCTGTGGATATATTATAAGTACAGGGTTGGAAATCACAAAGTTTCCTCTCTGCAGTGAGTTTAAAAACCCAAAAACTTAAGTGAATAGCATTTGACAAATCAATGGGAAAGTAAACAAAACACCTATAAAGATTATAAAAAATAGTGAAATGTAATATTTTCCATCTTTCACTGATAATTATGGCTCATTGAGAGAGGCGGATGTAGAAGGAAGGAAAGCAAAACCTTTCAAGTTTCCTCTATTCTCCTTTTCATGAATAAGGACCAAAAAAGTGCTAAGTGAATCAATATAAACCTTATTTTGAATTGTGGAATGCTAATCATACTCCTCAAGAGAAAGTGGCATGGGCTTCTTTTGATAGCATGCTATTGATTCCTTGCCTCATTAAAGTCTAAAATGCAGGTGAGTTCTTTTTTCGAAAAATATAGTATTTGTTGCAAAAGGTGCTTTTAGTAATTTCGTTACTAGTAACCAACATTCTCTTTCTGTGCTTTGGTGATAAATACACTTCAATTAATACCTACTTGATAATGGATCTACTGATACTGTGGGCATAATAAAATTTAGCACTTCAAGGAAAGTATTTCTCATTATATATAAAACCAGCTATTAGGAACTTTAGAAAAGTTACAGGATTCATCAGCTACATAAAAACTGAAAGACTTTTAAGGGTTTCAGCTTTCATCTTTGGTTCTTGTGGACCCACTTCATTTAGTCTTTAGTGTTTTTGTCATTGTACAAGCCTGGTCTCTTGTCTACATAGATTTGTACATGAAGGGAGCTAGATGCCTCACTCTGTTTTCAGATTCTCTAATCTCTTTCTTCAGCTTCAATTCTATGTGAGACCAAAAGGTTACGTTTATAAACATGTACCAGATATTATCTTCGGCTAAATTGGGTAGACACCCCATCTAATAGGTAAGGATGTTCTTAACCTCTAATAATGCTTTTCTTATTCTTCTCCTTCTTCCTTCATCCTTATCCAAATGTTATTTCTGCAGATGAAGACATTCATTTTAAGCCAAGAGAAACAAGTAAAACACACATCTACAGTCTCCAGCAAGAGGGGGAGGAGAGAGGGACTTGCACCAAGAATTTGAATTTTTTTTCCAAATTCCTATGCATTAGGCAAGCCTAGATTGAACAAACAAACAAAAACCTTGTAATTAGTGATTACTGCATTTTAAATGTTACTTGGAACACATCCTTTTCCCCTGCTCTCTTGGGAAAATCTCACAGGGCCTCAGCAGGTTGCTGTGGAGCCAATATGGCAGGTAGCACAGCAGAGTCCTTAGGGACCATTACCACGTGTGAGAGAAGAGAAAGTGAAGAATTGAAGGACACTGAGTGTGAAGATTCTCTTTCTCCAAACTCTGCCTCTGTGCATTATCATTCTTCGCAATACTCTCAATCTTTTTCATAATTGTTATATCTTCTTCCCCTTCTCAGGACAAGCCTGAGAGAAGTGTATTTGTTGAGGTTGTTGCCTTAGTTAGAGAAGGTCAAAATTGCTGATGATGTGGATTTCCAAAACAGTTCTGCAGAGCATTGAAGGAGACTAGCCAAGTCATGGAAATATTTTCCCATCCTTCACCTATGCCTGTCTCTCCTCCGGTAAATATGAAGAAATATGTTTTCAGGACCTCACTGAGGAAAGATGTTCATCTTCTGTGCTCTCCACTTCTGAGAAACTATAGTAGTGATTCTGGCAACCACCTCTGGAACAATGGGAAAATTTATGCATAAAATCTCCCTTTCTTGCTGAGAGGCATGCTTTATCATTGCTGCTGGAAAGTGGAAATAAAGAGCAGCAAACCACTGTGTCCTGAGAATGACTGCAAAGCAAGCTATTGCTTCACTTCTCACCCTTCCTCAACTTTCCCATGGATCACTAAGCAAACAAGTCTCCCACAAGTCAGATGTGTACTCTGCAGCACTTTGGCTGTCAAAGTAAGAAGCACAGCATAATTAAAAATGTTGCAAAAACATCCATGTCTTATGTCCGTATGTTCCTAACTATGTTTTTACCTTTCTTCCTTGTTGTATTATATACCCATTGCTGTTGGATTGCCTGTGAAATGGATATATAGGGAGAAATTCAACAGGATATTCATAGCCACCGAAACTCCCTCTGACCAGCCTGGCTGAGTTGTTAAAGCTTAACACTGATTTGCATGTTCTTATTTTTGCACAGGCTTTTTGCCTGCTAAAAATACTGAAGGCTTCACAGAAAATGTTTTTTCTTGAGGTGGCAGAGATTCTCCTGCATTACATTATGAGAATTTTTGATAGAGAAAACAAAGTATTGGAATTTCACCACCTTCACAAGGTTATGGAAAGCTTGGCAGGGTTCAGCCTGGAGCTGTTTGACCAGCCAGAGCCCCTGGGACCAGTACCAGCTGAATATAGGGATGCCTTAAAATATGGAGTCGAAACAGATAAAGTAGCAAAACCATACATACCTCATTTGTCACATGGTTTTTTGGATGCTTGAAATATTGATTCACACATTGGGCTAGATTTGTATGAAAAGCTGAGGTTTATCAAATGTGTAGTATACATTTTGTAGTAATTTTCCATTTCCAGTGATGTTCATGACACTCTGAAAAGGCTTTTTTTTTTATTACAGGAGATATTTGGTGAAAAGAGATGCATCACTCTGGGACCAGTCAACAGATCAAAAGAGTAATTTGTGCTGTCTCATTTAGAGCTCTCTCATGGTCAGTGAAAAAAAAAAAAAGTAGGCTCCCAGATTTGATACAATAAGCATTACTTCCTTACTTAGATACTGAAGTTTGATATGTACCTATAAATGGAGGAGGAAAATACCCCCTTTACTCCATCATTAATGTTAACGTTACCTGAAACAGTAATGCTTTTGCAGTTCTGGCTTGGGTTTTGCATTTTTCCAATTTCACCCCCTTTCTCTTTATTATGGCATAGCTTATTACATGCTTTACTGACTTCCCATGTCCTTTCCCCCTTCTACTTTCAGTTAACTTCTTTCCTGTATTTACAAAGGCATTAGGCAGAACACAGTCGTCTGTACAGTATGGGAAATAACAGAATGATGCAGAACCGTTTGAATTTGTTCAGATAATCAAGGCCATATGAAAGTCCAAACCTAAAAAAATAAAGATGTTTCTGAACACCTGCCAAAATAAATAACTTAAAAGCATGTGTATATGTCATCCTAATGTAGATTAAATTTAGTTGATCATCTTTTTTAATAGTGCCTAATGCTTTACAGCTTCTATTATATCCTTTTCTGAGGGATGTCTCTTCCAACATTAGTGTGAAAGTGTAGTCTTGTATTCCATATTGATTTTATTTTAACTATTTATTTTACAAAAGATAATAGAGCCCATGCTGAGAAAGCTATTTATTACACAGAATCTGTTTGTTTATCATCTTAGGACATCCTCATTACTTCAATCAATTTTTAGTGGCCTTGACACCATTGGTACAGGTGCAGTGAATGCAAAATGGATATGCTCTAAGTACCAGTTGTTTCTAGTAAGTGAAGTTATAATAATTTCTCCTGAACCTTAGCTTTTTAGGGCAGCTAAACCCAGGATGTGGTGGATGCAGGAAAGGCTGTGGATGTTGTGTACCTGGATTTCAGCAAGGCCTTTGACACTGTCTCCCACAGCACGCTCCTGGAAAAGCTGGCAGCCCGTGGTTTGGACAGGAGCACTCTGTACTGGGTTAAGAACTGGCTGGATGGGCAGACCAGAGAGTGGTGGTGAATGGAGCTGCATCCAGCTGGGGACCAGTCACCAGTGGTGTTCCCCAGGGGTCTGTGAGCCTGTCAGGGAGCCTATCTTGTTCAATATTTTTGTTGATGACATGGATGAGGGAATTGAGTGCTTCATTGGTAAATTTGCAGATGACACTAATCTGGGAGCATGAGTCAATCTGTTGGAAGGTAGGAGGGCTCTGCAGAGAGACCTGGACCAGTTGAATGGATGGGCAGAGTCCAGTGGGATGAGGTTTAATAACTCCAAGTGCCAAGTCCTGCATTTTGGCCACAATAACCCCCTGCAGTATTACAGGCTGAGGATGGTGTGGCTGGACAGTGCCCAGGCAGAAAGGGACCTGGGAGTACCGGTCAGCTGACTGAACATGAGCCAACAGTGTGCCCTGGTGGCCAAGAAGGTCAATGGCCAGCAGGAGCAGGGAGGTCATTCTTCCCCTGTACTCAGCACTGGTGAGGCCACACCTCGAGTGCTGTGTCCAGTTCTGGCCCCTCAGTTTAGGCAGGACGTTGAGACACTTGAGCACATCCAGAGGAGGCAACACGGCTGGTGAGGGGCTTGGAACATGAACCCTGTGAGGAACGGCTGAGGGAGCTGGGCTTTTTCAGCCTGGAGAAAAGGAGACTCAGGGGTGACCTTATCACTCTCCACAACTCCCTGAAAGGTGACTGTGGTCAGGTGGGGGTTGCTCTCTTTCACCAGGAAGCAACCAAAAGAACAAGAGGACACAGTCTCAAGCTGTGCCAGGGGATATACAGGTTGGATATTAGGAATAAGTTTTTCACTGAAAGGGTGATAAAGTATTGGAATTGTGTGCCCATGGAGGTGGTGGAGTCACCATCCCTGGACGTGTTTAAAAAAAGACTGGATGTGGCACTCAGTGCCATGGTCTAGTTGAGATATTAGGGCATGGGTTGACTTGATGATCTTGAAGGTCTCTTCCAATCTAGTCATTCTCTAAATTCTGTGAATTCTGTGAATTTTTTTGTTTTTAACAGTGGTGGACAGCATCTGTGTAAAGAATTATTTTCCTGACTTTATTCATAGCGCTCCTCTGCTTAGCAAGGGGTATGACAAACATTCTGTACAGGACAGACCTCAGCTCTGCCAGCACAGGGCAGCCAGTCTGGCCGAGAGCCTAAACTGAGAGCTGCTACTTGTGTTTGGATTTGAAACTTTGTTTGCAAAGGACTGAAAAGGTCTCATTCATCTCTGGAAGACTATAGTATACAGTAAATTCACGACCATAAGGCGCACCTGACTATAAGGCGCACCCCCCG